>PKRV01002064.1:1329326-1769597 GCA_003709505.1 Hyphantria cunea | reverse complement strand
TATATATATATATATATATATATATATATATATATATATATATATATATATATATATATATATATATTTATATATGTATACAAAAATATACATATATGAATATATATGTATATATGGTACATATCTATAACAAAACAGCATATTTTCAATTTCACAAAGACTAACTTCGCCCCGTGGTGTTACACACGGTTACAACAACAAACGCCGGTAACACTGCAGGGTTCAGCTAGTTTAGTCAAGTATTTGACTTAATTAGTAAAACCAACCTACGTCTATACTAATATTATAAAGAGGTAAAGTTTCTAACTTTGTTTGTATGATTGTAGGCGGCAATCTTCGGAATTACTAATACGATCCTGGAAATTCTTTAACTAACAGAAAGCGAAACTATTCAAGAGTGACATCGGCCATATATTATTATGATTAAAAAAAATCAGTTGCAAATAATAGTATTTCTTAATTAAGTCGAAGAAAAACGGGTAGTTAACACCCAGCCAAGTGGGCACGGGTCGGCTAGTAAATTATAAATCAGGTTATGTAAATTTATCAGTGTGGTAAAGGATAATTATTATCAAAATTTCACCACCCTATCCATCTCATAGGTGTAGCTAGAGAAGACTAAGGGAGCAAATTGAGCAAGAAAACATCACAGTAAGGAGTAAGAAAACTAGAAATATACCTTATACCTTAAAGGAGGGTAAAAATGTAATCAAGGTTATCTGTGTCAGGTGATTCTGGCGTGTCATCACCCTTATTTATTTCAAGGGTGGCGTAAGAGGTGTTTTAGGGCGTGAACTATGCAAGACATCATTGTAAAGAGAAAAAAAATTAGAAAAAAAAAAACAAAACAGTCATGAGGACTGCCGACATAAGTGAACATTTCAGTTGCAATACCTCATTGAGGAGCCGCCTCCTTGTGTTCACGAAGCGGACATGGACTTATAGAAAGCTCTAGAGAGTAGCCCTTGATCTGCCGCTTTTGAGGATATCTAGTTCATAGTTGTAAAGAGAAACAGGCAAATTTACAAACCACTTATTATACTGAAGTAGTTCTTACTACAATTATTTGGAAATGTAAAGCATCCAGTGCCTTTGTTCCACACACTAAGTTTGTTATAATAGAAACTAAGGCATCAACGTAATGTGATCTCGTAATTTCTTAACAAGGAAAAGTGATATGTGGGTAGTTCTAATTTTCTCTGAACTATGAAATACCTTTTGTCTTTGATGTTTTGAAGATCATTCCTGGATAACTAAGCTTAACTCGATATATTTCTTTGGTGAATTATCTAGAAAATAATTATAAACTAGGTCAATATAACGCCCCCGAAGCCCCCTGCATAATGAATAATGAAATAAATTGAAATTCAAGAAAATCGTTGGAGCCGCTTCTGAGATTCAGAATATATATACAAGAATTACTTTTAAAGGTTTCAAATAACTACAACGGCAATGTGTATTGTACTATTTCACGCCTTAATTCTGTATTACACCTCTCAAGATTTTTTCTAACCAGACATTTTTCAAATCAAAGTCCCTATTAAATAAACCCGAACATAGAACAAATGTTCGTGATTATTACATAATTATTTGTACTTGAATCGAAAGGACTGCCCCTAGCACTCGGGCTCAATAACTACAAAACTAATAGGTAAAATCAAAGTAAAAACACGAAACCCACACACGTAAAGATAAGAAATATTAACAGAAATTGTAAGTTACTCTAATGCATAAACTAAATTTATTCCAAAAGTGGTAGTTAATTTATACATCCCTTGAGCTGGTCACGTTTCAAAGGTCACTTTATTTTAAGTGCAGGCAGACTTAAATATGCTACCATTTCAAAACATTGGGCCATCCTGCTGATAACTCTAGATTTATTTTTAAATAGACCATCTAAAGTTTAGATTCAGTCCATCTTTAATTTTAGACACTGACCTTAAAGAGTAGCGATTATGGATTGATGGATTTAACTTGGATCGCCGAGTTAAATCGCAACTCTGACTGAAAAAGACTTTAATGAAGTATTGAAGAAAAAAAACTATGTTCAAATGGTTATCTGTGATTTTGAAAATTAGTTGTCGAGGCTTCAGCGCTGTCACCATCCAAATCTAGAAATAAATTATTTTTATTAATGTTAAATTTCAGTTTGTTGCTTTGTTAACTAAGTTTTATCGTCTAAACCAATTTAAAAAAGTTTCCATTATTTGTGAAGAACGCCCTTCGTCACTTTACATTTTATTGCCATCTTCAAAATCGCAGTCAAAAACTAATACTCGTGTAGAGAATAGTATAGAGAAGCCGAAACAATATAAAAGTGCAATAAGATTATTTCATTAGCAACACAAAACAATTAAAAAGATTCAGATTTTGTACGACCAACAATCTTAATGAAACAACTTTCTTTTATATTAGATTTTTCTGGTTCTAATCTAATTACACCGCACGAGACCCGACATTTTGTCAAATAACATGGCTAAAGTCTTCTACAAATACAATATAAAGTCGACAAACACTGTAAGTCTACATGAACAACAAGAATGTGTGCAGTGTTCGGACTCCGCCATATTAAACTTTAGATAGGCGAAGGACACTGTCCGTACGGCCTTCGCATGGATAAAAAAATATTAACTTTATTCCGATCACTGTATTGCGAGGACGAGCCTAGAAATGACATAAAGGCCGATCACCGGTTGGCATAGGTTAATTGAGGAAAATCTAAGCTGTCAAAAACAAATGTCATTTAAAATGTATAGGGAAGATCGTTTTTTGTTTTTCGAAAGATGGTCCCCATTTCATCACATCCATATTTTTTTTATATTTTATCATTATTTTCATCACGATGAAGACTCGAAGACTTATGATTTGAAGACCTTAAATACTTGACATTGGCAGAAAAAGCTGATTAGCTGATTGCCATGTCATCAAAATAAGAAGAATAATAAAAAGAGGCTAGGTGTATGCGTGCTGCCAAATAATAAAATACATTTCAAGATACGTAATTAAATAACAATGTAAGAAATTAATAAAGCAATTTCTCTAATTGTGTAAGATATCCATTTCCCTAGCTGATTTAAATAATTATCATTAATTCCTTGCGTTAATACGATCGTTATGTTTGAAACGAGGTCCAACTTATTTTATGAAACTAGATAAATATATTTTGGTACATTAATCGAGCCTGGGAAAGTTCCTAGCGGTCGCTCAGTGATCGAAATTCTACCATCTTTTTTACTATTTCTTAATATGTTATGTAAACTTTGACTATGGCTTTAATAAAATAATAAAAACGGAGGAGCTTTGCATTATTTTTGTAAAAAGGGATTCAAACTTTTTCGCTTCACGTATTAATATGTAGATGTTGTAAGCGTTTAAAGCGTTCAATTTCTTTTATTTTGTTGATACGTGAATAATGAGAAATACGACCGCATTTTTAATATTAAATAAACGAGGACGAAGTAGGTTCCACGAAATGTGTTTTTTTCTTTAACAGAGATCAAAGAAATGAAACGTTTAATAAACATGATCCTTTGGTCTCAATTTAGGTAGTCTTTACTTTGGTCAACAGACCGCTGGCAAAAATATTTATTTATTTCTAAAAATAAATACTGATCATAAATATTTCATACTTACATACACGACTGATGAATCGCCAATGACAATATTAAAAGGCCAAAAAGTTGATTCATTTTTCAAGTAAGATTTTTTTTTATAAATTTTATAAATGATTATAAAAAATTGTAAATTTTATAGTTAGAAATAAAAATCAATATCAAAACTACTTGCGCTTGTAACGTGAAAATTATGTTAAAAATAAGTCAAACAAACAAACTTCTTTTTCAAGTGTGTAGGGTATTATTAAATTTTTACATGTCAATTAAAACACCTTTAACATTAATGAATTAGCACGCCAACAAAAAAATATTAATAATTAAAACTGCGAAACATAATAGATTTAGAGGTATATGCAAATTCAATTTCAACTTGTACTGCGGCGTACCAGTTGAAGTTTAAAAATGATTGACAGTTCGATTTTTAAGGCTGCGTTCACAAATTGAAATCGATTTTATATCTAAATTATGCATGTGTGCATACTATTGGCATTAGAAAACAAATAGTAAATAATATTCGAATCGCTTCGAATTTAAAGGTGTTTTTAGAACAAATATAAGTATGTGTAAATAAAATGTCAAAGTTTCATACTAACTTTGACATTTCATTTAGAAAGTATGTATGAAATGTCAAAGTTTATATGATTTCAGTACCAATTTCAAAACAGAAGGTTACTTTTCTTGTTTGTACAGATTTAATGTATATATTTAAACAAATACAAATAAATAAAATTGGAGTGTATGTTTGCAATATTAAAATAAACGTTTTTTACTAAACGCATTTGTATGTATACTCGGTACATAAACAAAAATAATGTTTATTTTCTATTTTTGTCTGTCTGTTTCTTCTGGCTAATCTCTGAAACGGCTGAACTAATTTTGACGGGACTTTCTTTGGCAGAGAGCTGACAATCTAAGGAGTAACTTAAGCTACTTCTTTGAGTATTTTGAACTTTTTTACCTTTTGTGCATTTAGTAAGTAGCGATTATTTTAATATTAGAAACGGACACTCCAACTTTGTTTATTTGTATAGATTATCGATATTATCACATAATTAACGCACACGCAGAAGAAGCTCTATTTAGCTCAGGACGAGATGGCGTTGTGTGTTATATGTCCGAAATTATGATACACATAGTCTAGTTAAAATGTTCTCAGTTTCCAAATAACCTTACAATTATAAGCCACAACCTATAAAAGAACTGCCTTACAAATTGAAGGATTCTTATGTTCTATTTTTGTTGAGAATACAATACCAATACAATAATATCTTTTTTACAACACGTAATGAACAATTTGATTGATTGTATGTCAAACTATTTTCTAATGAACACCATACACCATCCATAGTTGCGATTTGTTTGAAATCCAACAAGTCATTAGTGGGTGTCAGTAATTAGTTCAATGGTAGGTAATAACATCGTCATCATTAAAAGACCATTGCTAAGAGATTTACAGTCCATTGTGAAAAATAAATAGAGAAATAGATTTTAAAGCTTTTGTACAGAAATAGTAAACAAAACGGATTGTGTGGTTTTATGAAACCACGGTAGGAGTGAAACTTTTTTTCACATGCAAATGCATAAATAAATCTAATATAGCAAATAAATGAGTAATAGTCTATACACTACACGGTCAGCTGATGGAACTATAGACGCCGCCATATTGGCCTCGGCTGCTCTGACGAGCGCCTGTCACTTTATCCCTGCTTCGCGCCCGGCCGTCATCGTCACGCGATATGCGATACACAGACCAAAAAATTTGAGACGATGTAATAAATGTTTCACTTTAAAATTAACAAGACGAATTTATATGTTAAAATATAATTACAGCATAATGTAGAATAGTGTTAATCGTAGAAAAATAACAACCATAGAAAATACAATATAACTATTTAGAAATATTCTGTAACGAGTGTAATGTTAAGAAGTAGATATTAATAATAATGTAAACTACTTAGTTAAGATTGAAATGAGTATCAGTGTAAAAAAAATAAGATAGTAATTAAAGATAAATGTTAAAACGAAAACTTTGTGATAAGTTAGTAATCATTGTTTGAAAATGTAAGTTATTAATAATAAGTAAACGCAAAAATGAGCTCTGAATGTGTATTCAGAGCTCATTACAATCAAACATATACATACATCATCAAACGTGTGTTAGAGGTAACAAGCTCAGTAGCCTGTAATGGCGGGAACTTTTAAAAAAAAATAGGGCTCTGCTGGATATCCAGTATGCCTCTCCATAGAAAGGAGGTTTTGGCCTCCTGTAACTCACTAGCCAGGCGATTTAGTATAGGATTTTTTTCAAGTTTTATTTAGTAAATATGTATTTTTCTTTGTCACGCCCTAGACCCTAAACGGCTTGCCCTATTTTTACGTGAGTGGTGTCAATAGATTCGTCTTAGTCGTGAGAGTGACTCAGGGTACATCAAAACNGATATGAGAAGTCTGGTTACCGTATACTGTGTATGTACGCGTGGTTGCTGTATAATATGTGGAAAGTTATTATGAAAAGGGAAACTAACCTTTTATTCGGGTATTTCATAAATGGTAAATAAAATTAAAATTCTACAACTTCAAACATAGGTCAGACAAGCATTTACTTTAACTAGAGATTCTCGAAACCATTTCGAGTGTGAACTTCAACAATCGAGTTATTTTAATTAATAAACTGTCAAGTCAATTCAAAAGCTTTTTAAATATAAAACGCCGTTGAGATCTCGAAATTCCAATGGAATTAATTAAATCATTTCCAAATGAAATAGTTTCTTAATTGTTCATTTTGTAGTACTAAATGTAGCTACTGTCTACTTCTATGTATGTGAGAGATAGTATTCTCCAGTTATCCAGGCATCCAGGTCATCGCGCCTGCGTTTTCTAATAGGTCGCAGCAGCGGTGCCACGTCAGTTACAATTTGCATATATATTCTATCAACGTCTTTCTCAATGCAATTTGACAAACAGCAGACATAACAAGTTTTATTGGATTCGAAATATGATCGAAGGCTATCCTTTATGGTCACTTTGGAAAAAAGTTAGAGTATTGTCTATGAGCGAATAGATAATTTGATAGAAACAAGATAAAGACTTACACATATTAAGTACTGTACACATGTAATATGTAAGGACCCGAATCGCGTCTTGATATAATCAGTGACAAACCTATTGCTATTTTCATTATTTGTTTCAACTAAATATTAAATTCTAATTAATGAGATCAATATTGACTTACCACTTCATCAAATTTTTTTTTCTTTGTGTTTTAATTATTTTTTTATTTTATTTCAAATTTTATTTTTTGTGAGATAATATTGATAATTATTTGGATATGAATTTTGACATTGCGAGAATTAGCTTCATCATCATCATCATCATCAGCCTATCGCAGTCCACTGCTGGACATAGGCCTCTCCAATTTCACGCCACTTAGTTCGATCTATGGCTTATCGCATCCAGCCATAAGCGAGAATTAGCTTATAATTTATGAATTGAAATTATTAACTATGCCAATATACATATTGCCATAGTTAATAATTTCAATTTGGAGATACATCTCCAAAGCATGCCAACGTTCTGCTAATAGACTGTAAGTTTGTACCGCTTTTGAAATAAATGAATAAGGCCGGCAAACTATATCATTTTTTCGAACCAAACCATAACCACAGAAAAGCGCCGCTAGGCATACAAACTAAAATTTAAAGTCTTAATATCATTGAAGCTATGAGTTTTTGTACTTCTACTGAGGCTACGAACTGGGGGCTTTTGAGAAAAAAAGCCTTAAGAATGTTAACTCTGTCATATTAATTTATTATTGTTTATTAATTTATAATATATTATTATTAATTTATTATTATTATTATTGTTTGGATCAACATGAGCAATATCACATTTTCTATCTGTGTGTACAATATATAGATAAAAAAACAAAAAACGAAATTTCTATACAAAGATACATTACGTAGTTGTATAAACTGACATATTTAAACTACCAATCAAATACATTTTTGAACGGACGAATACTTTATTCTATAGAATATTAAACGGTGTTACCGTTAGGTTTTTTTTGTTGTCTAGAATAAATAAGTCGGCCATGATGGCTGAAAAACGCGCGCTTGTCAAAACATAATACTCGTTGTTGTTCGATCATATGTGTAGATTGTGTAGTGTACCAAAGTTATATATTTTTATTCGTCGAATGTTTTATACATTCGATTGATTTTGTACCTGCGCTGAAGTATTGAGAATGTATATTTTATTTACTGCCAGTGTTTACCCGGGTCTGTTATTTGTTTTTCGGTCCTTTTAGAAATGTACTTATTTTCGTATTGAAAGGTTTCCTTGTACTTTATTATACCTAATGTCTAGTAGGTACGCATGTCTAGTAGAGAATCCTTTTTTTACATCTAACACACAACGCCCTCTAGTCCCATACTAAGCAGATCTTGTAATAAAGGTAATAGACAACTTATATAAACATGTATATACTTGTTTTTGTAAAAACATACATACTATACATAAAAAAAACACCTAAACTCCAAAACAAATGTTTGCAGATCATTTAAACATGTGGTCGGAACCCAAGCACAGCAATCGCATACGCCACCAATGCGCCACTGAGGCAGTCGATTGTTCTAAAAGTGAAGCCTAAATAAAAAAATAACATTTATTTAAAATTACCCATTTTATATAAGTAGTCTTGTACCTTTATTACGAGATCTGCTTAGTATGGGACTAGAGGACGTTGTGTGTTAAGACTTTTTTTTTTAAATTTTTTTATCTGCCAAAATGACTCTACCCTGCCTGATGGAAAGCATGCGCAGAATCCAAGAGTGGTGGTCACCATCCTCAATGCGAAAAAGAACAATGCAACATGGTGACACACACTATGGCGGCCTGGTGAGATGATTTTTCACGCCCCGCTTAAAGGTGATTACATAAAAGACTTGTGATTAGGTGAAAATTTCATTCATTCACACTCAACAGCTCTCAATAGTCCAGAGTTAGAAATGTGGTTTTGATACTAGTTTACCACACTGGCCAATCGCTTTTGTAAAAGGTTTGTAATAAGTTGTCTTTCTCCTTCCAGTGATGTTGACTTGTTTGGTCCCTTGGTTGGCTTTTACGACACCCACGGTAGTTAACCACGCTGATTTCAGCACGGACTGGCCGGCTCTACCGGGGCGGTATCATACCGGCACAGAACTCGACCTAAATTGACAGCATTCGTTCTCTTGGATTCGGCTTATGCTTTCCATCAAGCAGGGTAGAGTCAGTTGGGCAGGTCCTTTGATATAAAAAAATGAATAGTGATGGTGATCCTCCATATTCTTAACCCTTCATCACACTGATTTGTCAAATTCAAATTCAAAATCATTTATTCAATGAAGACACTAAGTGACATTTATGAACGTTAAATTGAAGCTGCAGATAAAAATCATAGATCGACACTAGCAGACGCCAGATGTACTCTATTCAAGTCAAAGTGAATTAGGTGAAATACCAAAATTCACTGCCCGCTTGTGTCGTTCCATAATTTCCAGTTTCCAAAATGCGTTGGGCCTCATGGGAAGAATACTGGCAAATAAACTCATGGCCACTCTTTTTAAAAGTCAGATTTTTAGGTACAATAGTATTAGTATTACATGAATGGTCAACTGTGTGCAAGCTGTTACCACCTGAATTTCGTAACATTAAATGCTTCAAAAGCTAACGTACTAACAAAAAAAAAACACTCAGTGATACCATTGAAGGTTTGAACTTAAACTAGAAATCATTCAAGGTGCACATATACTTACATTCAGTTGCAAAATCTACTGTTAAAAATAATTCGCGACTGGATTAAGAAGCTAAAGTTGCAGTTGAACGAACTAAATTAATAGTATTGGCTAAAGCATCGCTGACTTGGCCGACCAGTCACCCCAAGCAGCACCTGTTCACGAGTATGACGCATGGACCAGCTATCTCGCCATATCAGAGGGAAAGAAACGACCCTCCCCACGACGACACCGCAAGCAATGACATTTTAGTGAGCATGACAAACCATAGTCGACACACTGATAAAAATCACTACCAAATAGATATATCATGGCTGGTTGAATGTCGGTATATAGGCCTAGCTGACCCACGCAAATTTGTCTGCGTTTTCTTTTCAATCATGTTCGGCTTCTATTGGTCTAAGCGTGATTTTAACTATCCCATCTTGGGCATGCCAGCAAAGAACACATTTAAAAAAAACGTGAAAATCGTTTCGATAGTTTCGGAGTTTATCGTAAGCGAAAAGAGAATTACCTATATACAGCTGAACAATTATAATATTAGACTTAGTCCTAGTTAGATTTAGACTTAGTTAGACTTAGACTTAGTTAGATTATATATAACCTATATAATATTAGACTAGCCGACCCGTGCCCACTTCGTTGGGCGTTAACAGCCTGCGTTTCTTCGACTTAATTTACAAATACTATTGTATTTAACTGAATTCTTGTTCAATCATAATGAAATATAGCCTATGTCACTTCTGAATTGTGTCGCTATTAGCGAATGAAATTTTAGTATCGGATCAGTACTTAGGAACATTACCTCCTACAACCATACAAATAAAGTAAGAAACGTTTCCTCTTTGTAAAATTAGATGTAATATGTATATAAGTTACAAAACCTACTATTTATAATCGATCTACAAAATAGTGTCTAAAACGTTATAAAATAATATAATTTACTTGCGGATGTTAAGAAAATCGTTAACTTTGCCGACACAAGTACGTCCTCCTCGTCTCTTAAGTCTAATTTTATATTTTCTGTGTAGGAGTTAAGGAGTACTTATTAAATAAACTTTACAAGAAAATTTCAAGTACTTACTAATACTCCTAAGAAAGAGGTGGGTAGATTTCAGAGATTTATTTTTATTTCTATTTTTAAAAAGATTCTGAATTCACAGATTCCTGTGGGTTTTGCGAGTGTCGATTTGCACCATAAACGGCTGTATCTTTTGATTGCGTTGGCTTAGAAGTTTGCTTTTTGCACAGCTCCAAAGGACAGTAGACTTGAGTATCTGATATGAATTTCAGTTTGATACATCCACGAGTTCTTAACAAAAAGGGTCTGATTCTTGAATGTAAGGGTGATCCTATACCATTTCCGTTTCTTTCTTTTGAGTTACAGAATCCTATAAAAACAGTTTTAAAAACAGTATTAAAATTCTTGTTTGTGTGGTGAGGGCTTAAGAACCTCTATTTACCCTATGGGAGCACAACTACGTAGGACAACATGCATACCAACTTGTTTAGATAGGGTTGTATAGTCACTCACAGAAAACCGGTGTGAAACAGCGCCAGCGCTGTCTTTCACTGAGTGAGTGAGGATACCGGAGGCCCATAATCCAACCCTTCCCCTAATCCCCATTCCCATCCTCCAAGGGCGGCAACGCACTTGTGACGCCCCTGGTTGTGTCCATGGACGGCGGTAATCGTTTACCATCAGGCAAACACACAATAGCAAAAAAAAGAAAAGTCGTGGGCCAATACCTCCTAACTAAAGAAAGGCGTAAGACCATAGGTGGACTATTTATGTTGTTGACAAAGATGAATGACGTGATGTGGACGCATAAAAGTTCTTTTCACTTCTATTTAAAGTTAAAAATTGTTCAGCTGTATATCTACTAATATTATAAACGCGAATGTTTGTATGGATGGATGTTTGTTACTCTTTCACGTAAAAACTACTCAACGGATTTGTATGAAACTTTACAGTAATATAGCTTATACATTAGAACAACATAGGCTACTATTTGCCGTGACAACCGACATATACGCGGGCGGAGCATAAACTAGTATTACATATAGGCGCTCATAGCCCAGTTGCACTCGGTGATTGTTTTCAATGGGTAAGCAACGACGGCGCGGTTAGTACCTGGATGGGTGACCGCTGATGGCATGTTACCATTAGCGTCTCCGTGATTCGGAGGTCATGTTAAGCAGTCGGCTCCCGGCCTCATCATAGGATAACAACCGTGAAGCTTAGTGGTGACCTTTGGGCAGCTTAAAAACATCCAACGGCAAGATTACTACGTAGCCACAATGTTATCTTGCCAGTCCCAAACCCGCACTTGACCAGCATGTGGACGTATGGCCTTAACCCTCTCCTGAGAGGAGACCCGAGACCAGCAATGGGACATTATGGGTTATCGATTGATATATTACATGTTGTAATCTTTTGTCGACAGATAGAACCAGCATCATGCGTCTAGTAATGCCTGGGTGTATTGTCGACGCGCGGAATATCCCCGCGCTACGAATCTTCGTGCTGGCGTCTGCTATGGCACTCTATTTGGTCATGGGTAAGTAACATTATTACTTTTGACCTAACATATTCAGATTCAGCATGATCCAAAGCATAAATATATATGTAAACCAAAAAAAAATTTACTCTTTCTTCAAAAAGACAACTCCCAACCCTAAGATTTTTTTTATATACATTTATTGAGCATAAACTATTTCTTTGTAAGTTTTTACTTTTAAATTTTGTTTTTAATCTGAAAGAAAGGACATTTCAAATTTAGAACTCGTGATATTTGCTGTTATAAACTCGACATCTAGGGACGCGAAATCTAACACATAGGAGATCGTTTTTTGTTTTTTCGAAAGACGGTCCCCATTTTATCTCATCTACATTTTAACACTTTTTTATCATTAATTCCATCACGACGAAGACTTGAAGACTCGAATACTTATGATTTGAAGGCTTTAAATACTCGACATAGGGAGAAATAGCTGATTAGCTGGTTGCCATCTCATCAAAAGAAGAAGAACAAGACGTAGTAACAGTGTTACTTGAGGTCCACTTAACCTGAATATTGTCGTTAAAGCGCCGTTTTCATACAATTTCCTATATTTTCTTAACTATACCTACTTGCTTATTACAAAGATGTACATACTTTTCTGTATGTACTTTTGGAGAAGGCTTACAATAAAAACAGACGTACGTAAAACTGATTGTCCGTATCGTGATAATTTTCTCCGTTTTTGAAACATTCTTCATTGGTACTCCGCTCCTATTGATGTTAGCGTGATGATATGTACATCTAAGCCTTCTTCGATAAGTGGGCTATCTAACACTGAAAGATTTTTTGAAATCCGACTAGTAGTTTCTGAGATTAGCTCGTTTTAGCAAACAAACAAACACTTCAACTTTATACATTTTATTAGTATAAATTTATGTTGCTATTTGCTAACAACAGGTCTCCATAGATAAGTGAATTTTATGTAGAAACAATGTATTACATTATCGCTGTCTTATTTAATATATGCGTATTATGTAGGTATATATGGACACTTACAACTACAATTGTGAGTCAGAATTGCCAACTCCTCAGAATCGTTGGAGAGTGATAATGGCATCCGAAAACAACACTTAGTCGGTTGAAAGTCATTAAAATAAATATGTTATTGTTATGCACACTGAAATAAAAAGTTATATCAACCTAGTTTGTGCCCGCGGTTCCGCCTGTGTGTACGTATCGCAGTAAAGAATGGCCGATATCTTTCCTCGAGAATCAAAGTATCTATTAGCCGTAAAAACGTAAGAGACATGTCGATGTTATTTTCGAATCTATGGCAATATTATAAAGAGGTATAGTTTCTACTTTGATTGTATGGTTGTAGGGGGTTATCTTCGGAAGTACTGATTCGATCCTGAAAACTCTTTCACTTGGAGTTACAAAGTAAAAATTTACTCAATTTGATCTTCCTTTCTCTCTTATTTTTAAGTTATCATGTTGCATAAAAATGGGGCGATTTCCACATACTGTGCAACGCAACAACATTATGTATGACAGCGCCAGTTACCGAAGATACGACGAACTACGGAGTAACGAAGGGAACGAAGAAACTACCAGTCCTGAATCGCGCAATAGATATTCTCCCGCCGATTAACATATATGCAAATTCCCAACATCAACCGTTGGGCAGTGGCCTGCCAGGCATGTTCACCTCACCTGGTCGGAGAATCCTCCCTTTGTGTTGGAGGTCCCGTTACTCCACAAACATTTCAATCTATACTAATATTCTGAAGAGGTAAAGTTTGTGAGATTGTCTCGATGGCGCAGTGGTAGCGTAAGCAACTGCTGTACTGGTGGTCTAGGGTTCGATTTCCAGGTTATATGTTTGCATGATCTGCATATATTCGTTTCGGAGTTTGGGTGTTTTCTTTGTATAATATCTATGTATACAAAAAAAGTATATATGTATTAATATCAATTGTCTACTACACCCATAACACAAGCTCCGCTTAGCTTGTGACTAGATAGCGTTGTGTGATAGATGTCTGAAATATTTATTTATTTATTAATTTATTTAACTGACCCGATTTCGAAAATTTTTCTACCACCACATTGTGTGTATCGTAACCAGAAAAATTATTACCGCGATATACGAAATACACGCGGGTGGAGATGCGGTCAAAGGCAAATAATGAGTTAAGAAACCACAGTATAACTTTCACCCGGGTTCATTCTTTTGTATTTCAATTTAAGCTACGTAAATTACTTTCATGTGACTTATTTGATCTCAGAGGAGCACCTGTGTAATAATAGACATTTTTAATGATTCAGTTTTCAATATCAACTGCCATTTAAATAGTTAGCTACTGACGCAAACGACATTGTAAAATAGATTTGTGAATACTTAGTTTTTTAATATAATTTCTTTCTACAATTCAAAATCATTTTCATATTTTTAAATGATTAAATTTTAAATTTTTCTTATCTACATCTTAAATAGCTTCTTCACATAAAAATATAGCACAGCGCCATCTAGTAAATACAAGTTGAACTGTTTGTTAATTTCTGGTTCTGCATTGCACTTATGAAACGTTCTGGATCGAGTATCACTTACAAGGGCGGAATCTGTTATATTCTGTTATTATAGGGAGTCTGCACACAATATATTTCGTCATACCTTAATTAAACATTTCTTTTTCTATCTTAAATTAATTCCAATAGGTATACATATACTTCCAAAATACATATAGGACGGGACATATACCTTTTAACTCTGAGCAAAGCTGACTTGACTGAATTTATTGTGTTGTATTTGCTTTTAATTGGAACTAGTTCAAGTGTTGACCAATAAACAGTCAGATGGACGAATAATATTTCCTATGAGGGTTTCTTTCTTCAGCTGCCTTAGCCAACTTTTTCTACAATCGCTAACGCCTCTAATCTCTTGTATTATTGGTTAATATTTTGTTTTGAGCATGTGACTTAGCGTTGAGATGACGTCATTCTTATACATTTGTTAATTTTAAATTTTTACGGTTGTAGAATGTAAACTTGTTTAAGGGGGCAGAATACTAAACAAACTGATTTACTTGACAAGTTTTTTTAATACTACTTAAATGTGCTCGCACACAGATATTGAAAAGAATCTCACAAAGAGCTTTCATTTGCCAATAGTGTGTAGGTGTTTCTATAAGCTTTTGTGTTCAAAGCATTTCTCCGTAATAAAACAAAAGCCCGTCAACTTCAAAGTCTTCAAACTATAGAGGCCCAACTATGATTTCAAAAGCATTGATTCCCATCAACTTTGCTAAGTTAGTGAAATAAAATACGTCTTTTACCTATTGTCAGTAAAAAGTATTTAGATATAAAATCTATGGCTCCATGTGGTGACTGATAACAAATTAGGGGTACGCAGTGTCACCACCTCTATTCATCAGGTGAGTATCGTTAGGGTTCCGTACCCAAAGGGTAAAACAGGACTCTATTAATAAGACTTCGCTATCATGAACTGTGAAAGTTACACAGTTGAAATTTTCATAGATGATGTATTTCTGTCGCCGCTATAACAACAAATACTTACTAATAAACCGAATAACTTAAATATTTAAGAGGGCTCTCATACGAGAAACGTAATTATTTTGCTCTTTTTTGCTCGATATTGATAACGGCTACTGGTAGACCCTTGAAACGTATAGATAAGGAACCCTTCCTGCGCGAGTCCGAATCGCATTTGGCCGATATTTTTGATTATATTCATTTCTCTCCAGACTCCTAAGTTCAGAAGATTAGTTTTAAGATCCAGAAGTATGCATGACTGTTCACTTACGTTTCTCTACTATCCTCAATCGGGGTTTGCTAGAAGAAAAATCAATTTTGGGTTAAGATCGCCTTTGTACATGACACTTTCTTGTACCTTATATAATGAGTAAATATGTTTCGTGTGTACAATATAAAAATACAAAGAAAACCTTGAAACAAACCGCCTGGCCAGCGAGGTACTGTAAGCAGAAAGCTCCTTTTTAAAGAGAGACCTAATGATATATTTTAACCATGCATGGGCTGACTCGATTGTAGTTACCACGGCCTCACAGAAAACCGATGTGAAACGCTTGCACTGTGTTTCACCGATTAAGTGAGGAGACCTATATACCAACCCCTCCCCATCACTTAAAGGCTAGAAACGCCTCTAGTATTGCGGGTTTACGGTAACCGCTTACTATCAGGCGATACGTCTGCTCGTATGTCTAATATTCATTAAAAAATATAAGGCTGTTTATTTCATGTCAACACAGGAATACCGAAATTAAACCAAGCGGACTCGATCGGATTTGTACCACAGCCTGTCGCACCGAGTGAGCGAGATTATCATAGCCCTCTTCCCACCTAATTCTGGGGCACTCAGATGCTAGTAAACCCACTTAGTGACTCTCTGAGTTGAGTTAATTACAAGTGTCCTTGAAAGACAGCAACTAATTACTGGTATCCATCTGCTTATCTAATGATTATCACCAATATCGTCTCAGCTGAAAAGCGTCTACTGCTGGACATTCACTCCTATTAAAGTCAAATGCCTAGTCAAGTCATTTTTTTTTTCGGGGAATTCCCCGTTCTTTTGGTTAGAGCGGTATTTGTGTGTGTTCTAAAACGTAAAGTACACGGCGATTTTCCCTCGTTTGCGCAGGGCTTAAATACTTACCCTTTTTAACATAAACATTATTTAATTTACAGCTTCAAAGTTGAAATTAACACAGAACCGTTGCTTCAAATTCAATAACTTTTATAAATAAGAGGGGTTCGTAATAAAACTCAAATAAAATTTTCAGTAATTTAAAATTTTGTAAGATGCCTTACAGAACTAATTTTTAAAAATATGTTTTAATTTAATTAATATTTTAAATGAAAATACGTTTTATTTGACAGGTGCATCAGTGTTTCAAGCAATTGAAAGCCCCTTAGAGCAACAGATCGGTGATCGGCTTAGCCAGTTGAAGAACGACTTCCTAAAGGAAAATCCGTGTATTAAAGGTAAGCACATAATGCAAGGTTGGAGAACCATGCTTCGTCATGGATCTATTCGACCAGATAATTCCTTAGATATATTTCGCCGAGGAAGTGTAGTTTGTAGAGAGCTGAATCCCCTTTCTTAATATGATGTCCACTCTTAAGTACGAGGGGTGGACAATCAAAGGCGAGCATCTTGTGGCTGTCAAGTTGCAAGTGTCCCTCGTCAACAGCCCTTAACAATCCACTGTTGGTCATAAGTCTCTACTTAGATAGACTGCTTTGGAGTTCACGGGTAATCAAACGGGTTGTTACGGGAGTTGGTTTCAAGTTATTCTTTTCTTTGCAGTGATATGAATAGGGGCAAACGAGTAGACGTATCGCCTGATGGAAAGCGATTACCTCCGCCCTTAAACACCCGAAACTTCAGAGGCGTCACAAGTGCGTTGCTGGTCTTTGGGGGATGGGGTGGAGGATGGGGGGAGGGGTTAGGGGTTTATGTTTTCGGTATCTTCACACACTAGATGAAAGACAGCGTAAGCGCTGTTTTACACCGGTTTCCTATGAGGCCGTGGTATCACTTCGGTTGATAGCCAAAGCGTACGGTGGCAATGAGAGTTTAACGCGCCTAAAAAATTTTGCACCTAAAATAATCATATAATTAATTACAACTAACGTCGATCTATTCCATCACTAGTGTTAATAGCCTCGTGTTACACTCGTTTTACGTTACAAGGTCTTCCAACAATATTAATAATCCGAACTTAAGCTGTGTGTTAATATGTATTGCGCAGTTAGAAAACTAACACATGGACACACATCGATATCGACATGATTTCATCACCTCTAATGTTATTACTGGAAGTAGAAAGTATCAACACGTTTTACACGTCATCAGTTCAAGTTTTGTGATAACCCGATACTGCCTACAACTGGAGTTTAGCTGCTAGCTAAAACTAATATATGTATATGTATATAAACCCGTGTATATAACTACTGACTACTGGTTGTGCTTTTGTTTTGTTTAATAATATTATTATAATAATTGACTACACGGTTGGCCTAGTGGTTTCAGTGGTCGCCACACCGCTGCCTACTGCGCCAAGTGTTGTGGGTTCAAATCCTACATGGGACAATACTTTGTGTGATCCATAAATTATTGTTCTAAGTCTGGGTGTACTTTGTGTCCGTTTCATGTATGTTTGTTAAGATCCCCGTGACACAGGAATGTATATTCCTAATGCGGGAGTTGTCTTTTGAACAAAAAAAAATATAGAAATATAGTAATTAGGTTACAAGACAAAGTTTAAAAACTATAGATAACCCACTTTTTATTTTATATACAGTCTATGTTACTCAGGCCATAATTTCGATTCTATCATATCATATATATTTATTCCTTACAATCGGTTCAGTACGTCGCTACATTGTAACATACGTAGATAGCCTGCAAAAGCTATTATCCTTTTGGCATCGCCGCAGTCGGTTAAAAAGTGAATTCCCGTTACAGACAATGGTAATAAAGGAATCACTTTCAAAGACAAATAACGTTTCTATTTAATAGGCGTTTGGTCACCAAATGCGTTTTTAAAATGATCGTTTGCACCTATGGGCTCATTATACGACAGTTTTAATAAAAGCAAGTCAATTATACAACATCCACTGCTCAACACGGACCTTTTATAATCATCACTATCACTCGATTAACTTTTCTCATACACTTTTCCCCCGCAATTTTGTTGCGTTAATCTTCTGATTTCAAGAATTTCATTAAACACTTCACTTAATAACATAGTCATGTACTACAGCACTTATTACAAAACATTTGTTTCCTCGAAAAATGTTGCAAATAGGTTTATATATACATGTATATAGGTACATTAGATTTTGTCCGCAGCTTCATAGCTCGCGCTAAAGTACATATTGTCATCCCCTTAGAGGTGGCATTTCCATAATTCCTTTCTTAGTGCTCACTTACTTTATATAAAGAACCTACATCCAAAAATTAAGGATTCTAGGTTTAGCGGTTTGGGCTGTGCGTTGATCTCTGGGTATCTTAGTCAGCCACCTTTCTCTTTTATATATATAAATTGGTTTTATAGAATGACATAAGCTAACGGACCAGAGGGGTATTTTCTTTTTCCGATACAAAACGTATTATTTTTGTCGAAGGAAATCTTCATCCATACACATTTTTGACTCATATACAAAAACAATCTCATGTCCATCCGAACTCGCAGATAAAAATTAAAATAAAATATTCACAAATTCCCACATACATGAATACATTCTGCGTCATAACAGTGCAATGCGTAGGGCCTTTGGGCTTATACTTTGACAGAGGGGAAAGCCAGCGTATGTTTACTCCTTATGCATTGGTTATGAACAAAATGTCATCACATACGGCTGTTTATTCTACCTTGGCAGGACAAATTAAAACGAATACTGGTCTAATATTCTAGAATAACACTAGTCTAAGCTTATCTACTATGTTATTCCTGTACTCCCGAGGCACTGACCTCAGGGCCATTTAGGTCTCTAAGCGGTGACATGCTAAAGTAAAACAATTAATCACGCTGCCTCACGGTGATAAATTGTACAGCAATTAGTATCGGAAAAGCTAAAAACAACACGAACAATACTTTCCGTTATTAAATTTAATTATTAAAATTACTTTTATAACCCAACTGCGAAAGGTTTATGTTTTCGAGTGTATGTATAAATGTATATTTCTTTGGCACGCCTTAGATAGAGACTCAACGGCTTGTCGTACTTTTATGAGTGGTGTCAATAGATTAGTCTTAGTCGTGAGAGTGACTTTGGGTACCCCAAAATTAGAAAAAAAACAAAATAGATTTAGGATATTTGGAGCCAAAATATAGTCTCAAAAAAAGTTTTCAAAATACATCGAGTCATCAGAAGAAAGAACTTTTAAAGTTGATTACAAATATATATTTCATGTAACTTATATGTTTTGTATATGATAATAACGCAGTCGAGTATTATTTTGTTAATAATTCATTGCTTGTTTTATTTGCAGCAATATTTCGATTTGTAGTTTACCCTAACTCATATTATTAATGCGACTGTGAGTTTGTTTGTGACAGTTTCACATTGAAACTATTGAGTCAATTTTAAAAATTAATTCACTGATAATAAGGTATATTATGAGCAAGTAGAATAGGATAATATTTGCCCGCGATAACTAAAATAAACACGGGCCGGGTCGGTGGCAAACGCTTTAAATCTAAATTTTACTTGTATACCTTTTGTATTCTTCCTAGCTTTTATAATTTCCCCCCAACGGTGCATATCAGTATTTACACGGATCAGTTAACATCAGACCGTGGTGTGATTATCACCGTAGGAGAGCCACCCTTCGGCATGCATGGGCCGGCTCGACCGGAGTGATACCACGGCCTCACAGAAAACCGGTGTGAAACAGCCCCTGTGCTGTGTTTCACCGAGTAAGTGAGTACATTTTTTTTTTTTNTTTTTTTTTTTTTTGACATGGTGGAATGCCTTTACGCACTTCGCTCCCCCCCTGCGGGTACAGGGGGTTCGCTTCGTGTGGGACTCCTGGCTGACATCAGCCAGACTACCCACTAAACCACCACGGTGTGCCACTCTGCGCCTGAGGCGGAAGGGGTCCGGGAACCGCTTTCTTACGCCATCCGGACCCCTCCCGGCGCCAGCCCGCACTGAAGCGGGCTCCGTCGACTGATGGTAACTCTCAAGGTGGGCGACGAAAGGCACACGCGTAACGTCGCTCCCCCTCGCGGGAAGTGAATACATAATCCAACCCTTCCTCTCATCCTCTCCCTATCCCCCAAGGCCGGCAACGCACCTGAAGTAACGCCACTGAAGTTGTGGGTGTCCATGGGCGGCGGTAATCGCTTAACATCATGCGATACGTATGCTCGTTTATCCCCTATTACATAAAAGAAAACGTATCTATACATTTATTGCTATAAGTGTGTATAGGTTCTTTAGGTACATGCACTGTCTGTGATAGCGGCAAATGGGGGCATGATGACAAATTGTATAGTACTGTGGTGGAATGAAGCCATATTTTATGAAATACCTACTTTAATATCGTAATATATGATCTCAAAATGATCTTCAAATGTAAACTTAAGTAAATACGCGAGGAGTAATAGGATTATATGAAACGGTTGCCGAGGATACGCCATGATCGAAAAGACGGTTTAATTCTCTTGTACATAGGATAAAATGGCTACATATTGAATATACATATAATATACTAGCTAAGCCCAGCATTGTTACCCGCGTTTGTTATTGTAACCGCGCGTTTGGTATTGTATTGGAACGCCAGGGAGCAAAGCTGATCTAAAAAAGTAGCCTAAGTTTTTCCTTATATCATCAGATATCTGCCAGTGAAAATCCCGTCGAAATCGATAAAGCGGTTCCAGAGATACAAACGACAGACAGATAGACAAAATTGATATATGTACCGTTTACATATACATTCAGTAAAAAGCGGTTATTTTAATATTACTAATAGACACTCCAATTTTTTTTTGTATGGAAATTAGCTGGTAGGAACCATATGCGAGAAGCCGAGGACCGAACTAAGAGAGAGATCTTTTTTTAGCAGCAGACTGATGATGAAAATAATAACTGTCCCAGCCTATGAGGGCAATTTTTTATATATTATATGTACGCATACCCTTAATAAATAAATAATACATTTTTAAATAGTTCGGTACTCTAACACACAACGTTATATAGTCCCAGGCTAAGCAGAGCTTGTATTATGGGTGTTTGACAACTGATATTATTACATATATATACTTTTTTTTGTAAATACATACACATTATGAATAGAAAACACCCAAACTCCGAAACAAATATTTGCCGATAATACAAACATTTGGTCCGACCCAGGATTTGAACCCGAGACCTCATGGACAGCAGTCGTGTACGCTACCACTGCGCCACCGAGGCGTCAAAACATATCCATACTTTTTTTTGTAAATACATACATATATACACAGAAAACACCCAAACTCTTGTAGATCTAAACTTGTAGATCACACAAGCAATTGTTCCGACTCAGGATTGGAACCTGAGACCTCAACCGCATTCACTACCACTGCGCCACCGAGGCAATTAATATTTTTTTTACATTGACTTTAAGGGTTAAAACTAAAAATGTTATTGATATAGGACAACGCTATCCCGTTCTGACTAGATTATAAACTCCCAAAAGATTATTCAGGGCTTTAAAATAGTTTTTATCTTCGTAAAGTTCGGTAAAAAAACAAGTATGTGCAAGTCGGAGTCGCGAAGGGAAGGGTTCCGTACGATTATCTATACATTTCAAGCGTCTACCTGTTGCCGTATCAAAATCGAGCAAACACAAATCACTTTTTTAGTCTTTGATTTAAAACGGCAACAGAAATACATCATCTCTAAAAATTTCAACTGTCTAACTATTACGGTTCTTGAGAAATCTTAGTAATAGGGTCATGTTTTACCCTTTGGTTACGGAACCCTATTAAACGATATTTTTTTGTATACCTATACTTACTACCTACCTAATTAGTTTAAGTTAAATATACAAAAGACTAGACGAATGGGCAAACGATGTTTGTCCATTAAAATTAAAAAAAAAATTTAGTGATTGATCGTGGAGGTTTAAACATGTAGGATTATATGTATTTGTTAATGCTGTATCATAAAAAAAAATTAAGTTTGTACTACCCGTCACAGGGGATGAAAAATAAATGCTGTCCGATTCTCAGACCTACCCGATATGCACACAAAATTTCAAGAGAATCGTTCAAGCCGTTTCGGAGGAGTTTAACTACAAACACCGCGACACGAGAGTATTATGTATTATATATAATGAAATAAAGCTTTAGATACAGAGATAAACATTTAAAATAAAATTAATAATTGGGAAAGATTTAAGGTTATTTCAGTTGCTTCAGAAAAACAACTTCATAATATAAAAAAAAAAACTAACAAATCAGTAGGAATACAAATCTAAACAGACATGGTAAAAACTGCACTTTCTTTAAACGAAAACACACTTCGATGTCCTTATAGGGTCGCTCAGCGACAAAGTAATTAAATAAAAAATATAAAAAAACACTTCTATCTCAGGTTTTGTTAATCCATTTTAACGTAGAAGACCCAAAACATTTCATATCAACACGACAACAGCTTCATTATTTAATAATACATTATTTTTTTTATATCTACGACCTATAATTTGTACATCGTTACATCGAACAAACTTATTCAATTAAATCCCTCGTGTGGGTAAACAACTACGTACTATCATCATTATCTTGGGTACTTTACAGTCTACAAATAAGAAGCGAGCCAACGAGTCTAAATAATCTTGAGTGCGTCGACGCACCGTTCAGTCATTAATCGTTCTCGGTGATCGTCGCACGTGTATCGTTAAAGCATCAATAAGGCTTCCGCAATATCAGTTCCCAATCAGTGTGTCTAAAATGCATCAAAATGGTCACTTATAAACTGGAAAATTGTCGCCTAGATACTAAAGTGACGGAAATATTCGGCCTATTCGTTGAACCAGGTCATCCTAAAAGGTTTTTCAAGTACAGTTGACCAATATCCCGCGCGTTCCGGGAATTAGGTTTGTGCTCTGGAGCTGTGGAATAATTAACAAGCCGATTAGATAATAAGATCGTGATTTGTGGTTTTCATCGAGATTCAATCGGACTATGGATTTTTTTGAATAGATTGCTCAACTTTTTTTTGAAATCGCTTCTTTTGTTCCAAATTTGAAATTTGACATACAATACTTTTTAAAATGGATAAGACAAAGTACACGCGTATACATTCTTATGGAAGTATGTCTTCGGCCAGGAGTGATGATGATATGACTGTACACAGCCAGTTGTGGCCTTATCCGAAGAAAATGGTGGTCGAAAGAGAAATATTGTATGAGGAGGAGCATCCGCCGTTCCAGCCATTATTTACGACAAGCAGATTGTTTGGAAAGGCAAGATTCACGTTCCTACTTGTCTTCTATATTATTTTCTATTTTGTATACCTGGCGTCCGGTGCTTTGGTGTTCTCGGCTTTAGAAGCACCGGTGGAGAACCAGATACGCCTCGATGTGATAAGAGCTAAGGCAGACTTCTTGGCTCGTCATCCTAATATCACAGGTAAATATAAAAATATTTAGACCAACAAAAAAAAATCATACACTATGAACTATTTTTGGGCAATTTTTCCATAAGTTATAGAGTTCCTTAATGTTTTAGTAAGACTTTTACATTGTATATGAATTGTTTTAGTCATAGATAATAGGTATATTGTTGCAAAAAAAATTTGTTTCACAATATGGTCGTAAATAACACATGTGTGTTGATATCATAATAAAAATATTAATAAAAAGGATTATAGATAACATAATACCTTAAGATTAAAATTAAAGTGCGTAAGTATTCTGTGTTTTATGTAATGTATCAAATATTTGGGGTAGGTTTGTAAAACGAAACCTTCGAAATATAAATATACCTTAACTTTCAATAAAACTTACCTAAAAAAATTAAATGTAGTATTGAGAAAGGCAATTCTTTATTTACTTTCAAAAGTATGAGAAGCAATGAATAATCCTTGTTTTTTTTAATTGTGAGGTTATTTTAAATAACGAATACCCGACAAACAACGCATGCGCTGTTATGGATTAATCATGTAATCTAAATTGTAGTCATTAGATAAATAAAAATTTATTTATTTGAAACGATGGTCATTAAAAATACATTTGTGTGCGTTATCTGTAAATTGTTTAAAATAATTTTGAACGTAAGTAATTAAATATTACTTACCAGCTGAGTCTCACGGTATTACTTGCGGTTATTGTTGTACCTTTAGACAGGTAACAAAACGGAGCAAAGTAATTCTAAAAAATATGCTATCTGCCCGTGAAAGACCCGTTAAAATCGATCCAGCTGTTCCAGAGATGAACCGGATTAACAAACAGACAGATAGACAAACAGACAAAAATTGAAAATAACGTTACTTTGTTTTACGTATCGTGTAAAAGCGGTTCTTTTAATATTACGAACAGACACTCCAACTTTATTTATTTGTATAGATTTTCCAATTAAAATATAAGATAGCTATAAATTACTGTGCAAAGTAGAACCAGATAATTCTTTTCATCTACTCTAAGATTGTTAACAAGTTTATCAATTTGTATTGAATATTTAAAATAAAATCATTTTAAGAAAGTATGCTTTTGCTATCGTTACACCTAACATTTTGTAATATTGAATTATTACTTTAAAAAAACGCCCCTAAATTGATTATATTTAGACTTAAAAGGGTTTTTGTGTGAAACTAGTTAAGTTTATAAAATAATGAACTCGATAAACACGAGAATATCGTAAAAACTAAAAAATATTGGCTTATATGGCCTAAACTTATAACTTAGAATGTTACATATTATACATAGAAAACACCCAAACTCCGAAACAAATATTTGCAGATCATACAAACATTTGGTCCGACCTAGGATTCGAACCCGAGACCTCATGGACAGCAGTCGCGTACGCTACCACTGCGCCACCGATGCCAATGATGCAGAATTGCAGAAGCATAACACTAGGCCACTATAGAATGGTTCACCATGTTGCATTGTTGCATTGTCTGCATTCGTCATGAGTATACTGACCACTTCTCTTGAATTCTGGTCATGCTTTCCATCAGGCAGAGTACGATATAAAAGATGAAAATATTTACTTTTGTAAATATTAACCCGTAATCTTGGTGTAGACGTAGGCACCACCGGAGTGATACCACGGACTCACAGAAAAGCGGTGTGAAGCAGCGCCTGTGCTATGTTGTGCGCGTATGTGTGTGTTTGTGCCGAGCGAGTGAGGATACCGTACCTCAACCACCCTTTCTTCCTCTCCATCCCTCAAAGGACGGCAACGCACTTGTGACGCCTCTGGTGTTGCGGGTTTCCATGGGCGGCGGTAATCGCTTACTATCAGGCGACACGTCTTCTCGTTTGTCCGGTATTCCATAAAAAGAAGACCAGTTTCGCTTGCTTGATGCCAACTGATAACTGCTTCGGTGGCGCAGTGGTGGTAGTGGTAGCGTATGCGACTGCTGTGCTTGGGGTCACGAGGTCGATTTTTGGGTCGGAACGAATGTTTGAATGATCCGCAAATATTTATTTTGGGGTTTGGTTAATTTCTATGCATAATATGTATGTATTTTATGCCATAAAAGCACCAGCCATCATCATCATGCTGATAAATATACTTATATATATTACACCCAGACACAGAACAAATGATAACGCTCATCGCATAATCATTTGCCTTAGCTAGGTATCAAACCCCTTAGCAGTAACGGTCACTAACAACCAAACCAGGTTCTTGAATGCACGAGTTTACAAATCACTAAATATAACATTACAGACATATCAATTTACAATATATGTATACATATAATGAAAATATAGTTAAACAAAACTGTTAGATAACAAATATAGCTTAAAAGTGGTAAAAAACACGCTTACAAACAAACATACAGGTGAATCTAATAACAACGCGTTTTGAAAACCAAATGTTTACTACACTTAATTTTAAATTTTCGCGTTTCATGACATATTAATTATTTTCACGGGATAATGACGGGATCATTTGGGGATTTGCCTGTGCCTGTGACTACGGCCAGCGCAACCTGGTCGAAAAGTCAGGCAAATCTAAGGTATGTAATACCTTTGAATAATTGATCGCGTTAATTCCCGTGAATATAATCACAAATTTTAACTACATGTTTTTATATTATAAAAACCAAACTAACATCCATGGAAAATTTTGGAGGTTAATACAATGCAGTTAACAGTTCTATAAACAGGTTTCTTTAAATGGTTGATTCCACAGGTGTCGTAACATCATTTAAAGGCGGCATAGATGCATGCACACAAATTCCACGCCTTTGAATCTACATTATTATTATGACAGATGTTCTTTATATAGTAACGGATGAATACGGAAAGTTGCCGGCCTTTGGGGCTTATACGGCGGTATACTTGGTCCGGATGGCGTAAGAAAACGGTTCCTGGATCCCTTCCATCTCAGAGTGGCTCACCGTGTAGTTTTAGTCGGTTCGATTCAGACACACCGCCCCGCCGCAAACTCCTGTGGGTGAAGGCCCGAGGGGGTTTCCACATGGGCCTCCGGTATTCTTACTTACTCGATGAGCCACAACGCAAGCACTATTTCATACCGGTTTTCTGTGAGACCGTGGAATTACTCCAGTCGAGACGGCCATTCGTGTCGAAGCGTGGCTCTCCCACTAGCTACGTCTAATAGTGAATCAATGAAAAATATTGCAAAAACGAGGTATATTCATTCTGTTTGTATAGTTCCATAGTAATATGGATTCCATGAAGTGACTGGTTGACGCAACAGATGTTGTCGGGTCTTAACAGTAAATATTTCATTAGCGTTGGTATCGATTTATTTTCTCTTGTTGACGAGTGAACGGCTAGACCAATTTTGGTATTTTGTATAATGTTCCTCGCAACTTTCTCGATTTTTTTCATAACCTACAAAACAAACTACAAAAAAAGAATTATCGACAGTGGTCCAACCATTCACTCATGCCATGCCATGACCAAGGGCAATAGGGATTCAATGTATATATGTAGGTATATAGATTGACTATCACATCGATACATATAGATATTTAGGTAATTGCGCCATTGACAACGACTTCGAAGGATTGAGATTCGAAGACGAAGTTCAGCATAACTTAAATTAGTTTCTGGTCTCTTTTGTGTATCGAAGCGAGCCTGTATTAGATGTAACATTATTATATTGATGTATGATGTATTGATAACTTTCCTTCTTAATGCCAATAAGAAATTGGTTCGGCTTCTCCATTCTCAAATATAGATTTGATTACCTCGGTGACATAGTTTAGCGTATGCGACTGCTGTTGTGCAAATATATTTATGATTGCATATATTTGTTTCGGATTTTGAGTGTTTATTATATATGATCCAGCCAATCAGCCAATCTAGGTGTCATAGTACAAGCTTTGCTTACTTTGAAACTAAATGGCGTTGTGTGGCAGATGTCCTACATATTTATTCATAATAACAACTCTGATCGATATTCATACGTTGAAATCAGTCTTAACGGAGACCAGCCAACTGCACAGGAGATATTATAGTGCACAAGTGTGTGCGTAAATACATGTGCACTTTTTATCCTCTCGCGGCAGCGGATCGCCGTACGAAGTTTGCCGGGTCAGCTAGTTATCTATGTATTAACAACTAGGAGATACAACCAATTTTTGCTCGCGATATTTGGGTCACAAAGGTCGAAGCAAGAACGCAAAAATCCTATTAAAACCTTTCTATAAACCCCAATATGTCGAGATTCCAATGATGCAGTAAAATAAGCTGAATGTCAGATTAACGCAAAGGGTTGCGAAATTCTATGAACATGAATTCGCGGGCTATTGGATATCTACAGTTGCCACATTAAAAAAATCATAGTAGTATTGCAAAATTATGTTATTTAATCAAAGTAGACTTTTGACGATGGCGTTTTTTTTATTATATCCTAGCTACCTAAGGACAGAGATAAGAGAAAAGAAATATATTAAAACATTATTTCAAAAAAAAATACTATACTATTCATCTAATTACTATTAAATATAGTTCTCGTGTCACGTAGTTGCTCTAAAAAGTATTAAACGGATTTTCACTTTAAAAAAAATGAATGTCTGTTTTGCTGACGTCTATAAACAAGAATAGTTAACTCATTTGGAAAAAAACCGGCCAAGTGGAAGTCAGACTCGCGGAGATCGTTTTTTGTTTTTTAGAAAGACGGTCCCCATTTCATGTCATCCACATTTTTTATCATTAACTCCATCACGACGAAGACTTGAAGACTCGAAGACTTAGAATTGAAGACTCGAAATACTTGACATTGGCAGAAATAGCTGATCCGGCTGATTGCCATATCATCAAAAGAAGAAGTCAGACTCGCGCTCCGAGGGTTCCGTACACCTGTAGGTATATAAGTAAAAGTTATTGTATTTTTATTGCTACATGACGTTCATGAGGAAAGGGGTAGTAAGTTTAAAATTATTAAAAATAGTTTTCTTTATCATGTAACTTAAAATTTTTGCTTTATGCAACTTTTGTTGCTTCGTACCTAATTTCAAGATTCTGAGTTCAAGAGTAGGTTTTGATTCCCTTGCGAGTCTCGAAATTTTGCAGCATAAACGGATTTAACTTTTGATTGCATTGGTATAGAAGTTTGATTTTTTCACAGCTTCAAGGAACAGTAGACCTCAGTATTCGATATTAATTTTAGCTGGATACCTCCACGTGTTTCTGAGAAAAAAGATAATGATAGACAGACAGCCGGACAACAAAGCGATCCTATAATGGTTCCATTTTTTCCTTTTGAGGTACGGAACCCTAAAAAGATGCAGACGAAGTTGCGTTGGCCAGCCATACTATCTACCTATAATTAGAATCTCATTTTACCGAGCACATCATTCTCTAAAATTGACGCTAAACTTCTTATATCTTAGACTAAAATATGTATTAAGATACACAAAAAGTGTTTTTTTATGTATGGGCCTGCCAAAGTGACTCTACTCAGTCTGATCTAATGGAAAGCGTAAGCAGAATCTAAAAGTGGTGGTCAAAATACTCATTGCGAATGCAGACAATGCAAGTCGAGCCCGTTCGTGCTGAAATTAGCGTGGCTCTACTGCCTTTTGTTAGCCATATCTATAATCTCCAATTTTATCAAAAATATTCTTAGTAGAAATGAGATTTTTGTAACAGAAAATATGCTATCAAAAGGCTGATATAATCCTGGCTAAGGTCTAATAAAAAATTCTAAATAAATTTTAGATTTTATAGAGTTAGCGGAGCGGGGCTCTACAAAGTGTTAATGCACATAAAATGGTTACGGTAGAGAGACTAAGTAAGTAAATTGTTACAAAAAAAAAAAATCTGCAAAATAATAATTCGTTAGGTCCTAGGTTCCAACCATCACACCTGTCTCCCTCATCAATCTAAGGCATTAATCAGACAAAAAAAATAAAATCGTCGGGCGTAGCGTAAACTGAGTTCACTGGCTGAGCTGAGCTGGCTGGCTATGACTGGAACCTGGGACCTTCTGAATTATTTTTTAGCTTTTAGTACATTATTTTCAATAAAACCGTTTAAATTAAACATTATTTTTACGTAACTTTTATTAGCATCTGAAAGTTAACTTTTCAGTCCTGTTGATTTTATTATTCATTAACTTTCTCATAAATTATAACACTTTGACAAGTTTGGTCGGCAAATGCCAAACAATGCTTTTACAGTTGACAGTAGTATTGACAGATAAAATAGATTAAATATAAAATAGACAACTTTTATAATTGAATCAATGTTATAATAAGCCTTCTGGTATTAAAAAAGTAAACATGTAACAATCATTTGTGCTGAAATTGTGTAAATTAGATCTAGCTCAGGAGGGATCATGGCTCCCTTTTTTATCCCGAGTGGAAATCTCCTCGGATACCACCTCCTGTGGCATGTCGGACTCGAACCAACTAAAACCGCACGCCATCGCGGGTACTAAGAGTCGGGGAACCAAATGCACCCTAGGAGGGAAAACCCTGGAACCCCGATGTACCTCGGGCAACGCACTGTTTGTAGGTGGCCCCTCCTGTGTAGGAACCCTAACGTTTCTGTCCTATTCAGAAAAGGACGCGGGTCGCCTCCCCGGCCTGCTTTTGCTAGGGTGATAGGTGGCCTCACCTGTCTCCAGGAGGGATCATGACCCCTACGGCCACGAAGGAAAGATCTATCTCTAGCAGTGGACTATTTGAGATTGTTAATGCTACTTATGAAATTATTGTGTCTTCTTTACTATTGACTATTGTTTGAGTCGCCGTCGCTGCCGCCTGTCACTGCGTATCAGCCCACTTGACCTAACTGGAGTCTGTTGGCACAGATCGGACAAAAGGAATGCATCGACCTCATCTTGTATAGTATTGTATTACACACCTACTCATTGTATCACTGCCTGGCGACAAATACGTTTATTTGACAAGTGCCCTATCTTAACACAGTACAAAAGTCACTTCCGTTGTCTGTTCGTTGAACTATACAGATATTAATGAATTTTTCAGTAATAGAGAGTGGGAGAACCACGCTTCTGGCTCGATCGGAGTGATACCATGGCCTCACAGAAAAGCAGTTTGAAAAAGCACTTGCGCTTTGTTACACCGAGTGAGTGAGGATACTGGAGGGCCATACCATCAATCGCGTCCCCCCATCCTCCTCCCCAAAGGCCAGCCACACACTGCTCGTTTGCCTTATATTATAGCCTTCCTCCATAAATTAGCTATCCAGAATTAAAATCATTATAAAAAAAATATCATTATTAATAATATTTATAAAAAAATTATAGAGTAATTCAAGATGTTTATAAGTGTAATACATGTACATTATAACAGAGAAATTGCGAGAAGTTCAAAAATTTCCATGCGATGCCGTGCCTCTAGTAATGGATAAAATTGTTAAGTTCTTAATAATTACTTGATTGTCTGGGTTTTTACGAGAAACGTCAGGTGACCTGCCTGTGACCTGTGCCTTAGTGACTACCGCCACCCATTGACATATGAACCTTAAGAGACAGGAGCGTTGCCGCCCTTTCAGTTATCTTTCCCCTTGGTATGGAGAGGAGATTGGTGTGCTACACTTCTGTTCATAGGCCACTCCCAAAATCTTCCAAGCCTCTCGGTGGGTAGGAAACAAGAATTAACTGTATTTTGTAAGACTGTGAATCATTCCGACTGACCCAGTCCATCTGTGCCGATTATAGCTCTCCCGTGTTATATAAGTTTATATTTATTAAATCTCAAAACGATAGTATATTTAACTATTGCATGAATAAATAATTTGTGACGCAACGGTACGCTAATGACAAATCAATGACTATAAACTTGTATGAACCTACATATTACGACTTAACTTGAACGTCGTATCATTTAGGTATTTAGGCCGTCATGGTGTGGATCACCATTTTGAATTGTTGCAACGTCTGCATTCGCAATGAGTATGGTAACCACCAATCTTGGATTCAGCTTATCCTTTCCATCAGTCAGAGTAAGCACTTTGGCAGGCCCATACATAAAAAAAAACTTGAATATTCATTTCAACATTACAAGGTGGAAAAATAATACAAAATAAAACTCAAATTCCTGCTTTAGGCCCTCTTATCCTTCCGTTTGTTGAACTTATCGTTTTCGTTGAACTATATACTAGTAACCTTTATAGAGTTCCCCTATCCCATTTTACCTTCTGAATGCATCATTATATTAGTGCCTACCAATATGCCAAATTATAATATTGCAAGCCAAACTACATACACGTGTAAAGTTCCATTTCGAAACAACAAATTGGAATTAGGTTACAATTAACTTTTCATTTGTAAACATCGTTAGTTAGATAGCTACTTAGTTTGTCGTTTTAATACTAATTATGCAAGTTTACCAACGGCAATGCAAATTGACATATTTATAAAATTGAACATAAACATTGAGCGGGAATTTATATTTAATATATATATTTTTAAATAAGCAGGTATCTAGGCAAAGGTAACCTAAGCGAGGGAGCCCAGTTACTGCTAAAGTACATTTTCCTCTTATTTTCTCATTTGCAATTTACACAGGCCCAAAGGCTATCACCACATCATCAATCTATCACAGTCAAGGAATGATAAACATTGATGTACAATCTAAATGTCACGAACCCACGAGTCAATAGTGCATCGTGGGTCGTACAACATCCCACTTTCCCGCAGCCATTTTGTGATGTAACGTATATAGTGTATATGTATTCTTATTGATCATAGTATTGACCGACCTCGAAGTCAAAGTAGGTTATCGAGGAGTCTGTACCCCCAGGATTGTTGTACTACACACGCAATTAATTTATTAATGTAATTAATAAGTATAATTTACTGAAATGCTGAGATAACAAAGATGCACAAAGGAGAATTTATGCGAGTTGTATTTTATTCTGTTGATTAAACACGGCCTTTGTTACTTGGTGTTAGAGGGTAACTTTATACATTAATATCATTAATTCTTGTTACTACAACCTTTATTTATGCATAATGCTTATATTACCTTCTTTTGAATGTCTTATATTTGTTGACTTTCATTCCCTTAATATGCATGTCTAACATCGTTTAGTCCTGCAATTAAAACTACATTAAAGATCATTAGTAAATATTGTATATTTCTCGTATCACGTTTTTACCTTTCTGAAACTACCTATGTGTATTTTGCTGGTATTTAAAAATAGTAAAATTAGTTAACATCATGCTTGGACCAATGGTAGCCAAGCAAGATTGAAAAGATAAGCACACAAAGTTGCATGGGTCAGCTAGTATCTAGATTTTAAATTCAGCAAAAGCCGTTCCCGCCTAAAACCAGTAAAAATCATTCAATATTGATTTTCATATTCAGAATAAAGACTTTTATTAATTTATTTTAAATTAAGTAACAAAATTTACAGTCTTAAGTTCGCCAAACGGTAGGACAGTTTGTCGGCAGACGATCTCGCTTAAATATACATTATACAGTTTTAAATCACTGCATCAAGAATACTAGTTGAAACTTAAACTGGCATGTTCCTTAGGTTTTAACCGGTATGTATCCGTGACTAAATATTAAAAGGAGTATGCTGGGAAAGATTTCATAATTAAAACCACCTACTGTTACAGCCTTTGATGTATTTATTTAACATAGCCCGTCCTTCTCTGTGGAGAGTGTACGTGGAATAAAACCGCAAATCGCTTGAATTTTTTACGCGCCAAATAGGCAGGACGGCCTCGGTACGCCTTATTCACTCGGAATAATCTACTTATTCAAGTAGTAACGTGAGACTGTTAACAATGTTAGGGTAAATACTGAATTCGAAAGCATCATGTCATTCAGGGAAGTCTTTGCAAGCTTTTTTTCTTGCTGGCGTGGCGTAGTCACAGATAGCAATGAAGAAGTTTTGTGGGTTTGAAAAAGATCCATAATAATTTATGCCCTCGAATGGTCATTAAAATAAATAAAATAGTGGAGTAAATACAAGTGATTTTAATTCAAGAATTTCAATAATAATTACTGACAGTTATCGAACACATAACAAACTTATGTGCTAATCTTTCACCACACTTACTCGTGTGCTGGGGAATTGTTATTATTGTATTATTATGATGGTTTTTCTTTAAAGATGATGATTTGGAGTCGCTCCTCGACGAAGTGGTGAAAGCCAGCAACCGCGGTGTGGTCGCTTCTCGCAATGTCAGCGGCGGACCGAATTGGAGTTTCGGACAGTCTTTGTTCTTCTCTTCTACTGTCGTTACCACCATTGGTACGTATCGCTAGCTTATACGGTTAAAGCTATCACCGTCTTCTACTGCACCGAGTGTTGTGTTGTGGATTCCCACATGGGACAACAACCTTGTGTGATTCACAAATTGTTGTTCAGAATCTACATAGGACATATAGTTTTTGCGGAAATTATATTAATAAAAATACTTTTACCGGCCAATGCCAAACGTGTGTGTAGTGTGTATGCATAACTAAATATTCCTTTGGTACGTTCTGTAGTTTAAACGGTTCGATTAATTTTGCTTGGAAGGAGTAGATACATCCGTTAAAATTCTGAGAGTGGTACATAAGAATCAAAATAGCCTTTTGTACGTTTTAAATAAAAGTATGTTTGTCTATTCGCACAGCTCGTGCGTCAAACCGCCACAAAATCAAAGGGCCTGAGGTGTACACCTACAAGCAAGTATGATTTGTCAGTTTACGCCGTTGTATGAATTAATATACTCGTATTTCAAAACAAGAATCACAACTACATGCGGGTGTACACTATCTAAACGCATGGACTATATATTCACACGCATTCGATTTTTTATTTTTTTATTATTAATTTCTTGCCGGTCCTGTTTTTATTGTAATTAGGAACCCTAACCGATAAAACTGTGGTCGTGGCTTTAATTCCTACCCAGTGGAAATATTATATGTGTATCATTTTGTTCTATGGCTGGGTGTAATTTAAGTTACATATAAAGATGTAACTAAAAATAAATATATATAAGTAACTCCAACCCGCACTTGGCCAGCGTGGGGACGTATGGCCTTAACCTTCTCCTGAGAGGAGACCCGAGCCCAGCAGGGAGACATTATGGGTTGTTTTTTAATTTGTTAATATATAAGTATGGTTATTAGTGATCTGGTTACCATGGTACACGCGTTACTAGTTTGGGAACAGACTACTAGTGCGCGTGTGAAGTAAAAATTATAATATTTAATTCTTATCTGTTCTTGCAGGCTACGGTCATGTAACACCTCTCTCCAAGCCAGGCAAGCTCTTCTGTATGGTATACGCCGTCTTTGGTATACCTATGACGCTGGTGCTGTTGTCAGCATTAGTAGAACGACTACTCCTACCTGCGACTGCACTGCTCCGGGCGCTCAACGCATCCCTGGGCCATTTGTACAGACCCTTCACTATACGACTTGTCCATCTGCTGATTATTGGTAAGGAAACTTAAAGAAAGTCACGTTGCATTTTTTCAATCACATATTTAATGGCCGTGTTGTGACAGATTAAGATACTTGTTCATCTAATAGGTACTAATATTGTTAAGGGTTAGGTTCAATGAATTTGAGAAATAAATCTTCTGGCGAGTAAAAGAGACTTTATTAAAAACAATCTCAAAACACAGTATAACTCGGAATAGTTCTTAACTGTCGACAAGGTCACTGGGTTAATTTTTTTATTAATTTATTTACTTTTACTGTTTATACATAACAGATATTAAAAAAAAACAATGCTAATCACTGATATCACTTAGATATTTGTTGCTCTGTAGGTCAAACTTAACTGAACTGCGGGACACGAGAGGCCTTTTTATATTACATGTCGTCGTTACTAATGTAATCGAGAAAGGTTACTAATCGATTCCAAGAACGCGAAAGATTCCAGCGAATGCAAACGGACAATTAATCTATCGACGCTATGTCCATCGTTGTAAGGTTCATTGTTCTGTGCCTCAAGAAATCAACGAGAACTTTCGCGATGTTTGGAAGTCTTGTTCTAGAATTATTTTTATTCATAACAATACTTATGATATTATCACTGCAAAGACAAGGAAATCTTAAAACAAACCCTATAAGAAGGTCAATGAAAAGGGGAAACGAAAAGGAAATTCACAAGGGGAAAAATAATTTTCTTTTATTTTCTAAATGGACATGCTATTTTGACGTTTCAAATATTAAAAAGATCTTATCAAATTCAATGGCATCGAGTTTTAAATCTAAAGTATTTAATTTATTTTTTACAGTGACTTCGCTGGTGGTGTTCTTTTTGGTCATACCAGCTAGCGTTTTTGCGTACTTGGAGCCTGATTGGGACTTCCTGGACTCGTTCTATTACTGCTTCATCTCTCTAACGACCATCGGACTTGGGGACTACATCCCCGGAGACGCCCCTGGACAACCCTATCGACCATTCTACAAAGTTGCCACCACTTGTAAGTTCAATAAAAACTTGTCTTCTTTTTCCATATCAACCACACCAACCTACCTTATCTTATTTACCAAGCCTTTGTTATTCTATTTCCAAGACTATTTAACATCGGCTACTAGTTCAACCACTTTACCTAAATAGCAATTATTTCACGAAGCGATTGGCATAGGACCTCCACAGCCACGAGGGCGAACTGAATTCATAAGTTGAAATAATTGTCAATATGTATCTCAACTAACTATGTAGTCATACAATGCCTGAATTTTATCATTTCAAGTTACATCTATTATAGAAACTTGAAATTAAGTTGATACGTATAGGTTCCATTCCAATACAAGATCTTTAAAATAAGACAAACAAAAAAGTCAAACAGTCGTCCACATCCGCTGAATACGATATATTGCAAAGATGCCTAAACTTCTTCTCAGACAATTTTGCTTGCGCATACGATAATTAAATATTCCTTTATAAAACACCAACCTTTTTGGGACAGGCTTCTTGCTGATGGGCTTGACGTTCCTGATGCTGACCCTGACTGTCTTCTACGACATTCCACAACTGAACTTGAGCACGGTGTTCTCCTCGGTGAAACTTGACGATGATCCTGAGAAGATGCGTCTCAGTGGCTCCGGAATAGTGGTGCCTGGTTACGGCATGGGTGGACTTCTCATGAGGGATGATTACAACCGACAGGATCAACGCCGCTCCGTTGTCCTTATTCGCCCACACGTTGGTGACAGCCCGAGCCCCGAAGACACGACCCCGGTCCACGCGAGGGACATTCGTGTTCACTAAACAGCTTTTTTGTCTATGGCCAAGCGGGAGCTATTGGCAATTTGGTGCTTTGGATGAAGCAACGCAGAACCACCTATTTCTGTTCGCTTTGAACGTGTTTCAAACATTTACACCATAAATAATTTTAAAGGGGTAATAAGTTTGTAGAATATATTGACTTTTTAGTAAATGGTTCTACGTTGCTAGTGTCCGGAAAATAGCACCCGATATATATTTGTTTGTAAATGTTTGCTCATGTCAAATCGAAAAAAAAATCAGAATTGTTTCGAGTAAATTTAATAAGCAATTATTTTAGTTATTGAATGATTATAGTTAAGTTGCTATGAGATTAAAATATTTTTTTTTTAATGCGTCACAATATTTATTCTAATTATTAGTTTTTCTACTACCATCCTTATCTTATACAAATATTTAATCTGTTGCCAGGTTCTTTTAAATACATATTAAAGTCTGCTGCTGGTAAATTGCTATTAAAATAAGATTAATAAATATTTTTTCAAGTTTTCAAACTTTTCGAAATGTTATTTTTAGAATATGGTGGTATAAAAGCAAATGAACTAATGACGAAAACAATGTAATATCTAAACAGACTGATTAAAAACATGTCCTTCTATACCTATGTATACGTTTTACATTCTCCTAAAAAATAAGACATTTTATAACTTATTATCCACATCCATTTTTTATTATTTTTGGCATATCATTAAAAAAAACTTTATTACATCGAAAAAACAGCAAACAACATCATTTTACACTCGATTTCTCACTTACTCATAATAAAAAGTAGAAAATCTGTGTATATATATATATATATATATATATATATATATATATATATATATATATATATATATATATATATATAACTAGATGGGTACGCATTATTATATTAAAATGTGTATAGGAATTGACGTATCAATTTTATGTGTGATAGATGACCAATAACTTGTAGATTCAATGGATTTAATCAATTTTAAAAAAATATTTATACTATCTCTCTTTAGGCATTTATGCAACTGCTATATGTATACACATTTTTAGTAAAACTACAACATAAAATGTTATCATTAAATAATTGAGTAATAAGATATTGGTGTATTTTTTTTTAAATGAAAACCTTAGATTGTCATGGAGTATGCAGCTGCTATGAACGACGAAGTGGTCAGGTCGTGTACTATTTAAAACCGTGCGGCGTCTCCGTCTCAGATTTAGATCTAATAAATGTCGTCACAAGAAACGCATGTAGAGTTAAAAAATATTAATGTAATATTGCAATGAGGTTTTCAAACCAAGAACCCTATTTTTGTGTAGTCATACATTTTCGAGTACTACTTCGTTTATGAATATATGAAGTTATCTTGTACAAAACCACATTAAAAAAAAAATTAAAACATGTTTTTCAACCAAAACTTGGTTATTATTGTTTTTTTATTAACTGTGGCTGTGACTGTTTCACAAATCTCAACTTTGTATCTAAATTGAGTTCTTTTGGTGATTAATTACATTTTTACTATTGCTTTAACATTACTTTCATTTTGGTATAAAGATTTATTTGTGAAAAGCAAATTATGACAATATGCTCAAACTTATGAAAAAGATATTTAAATCACAAAATAAATGAAATTTTTTTTTATAATAAGTTAATTTCTTACTTTTTCGTGTAGACCGATGTCAACAATGTCAGTAACATTTAGAAATTTGAAACATTTTTTTTTTTATCTAAATAGTAAAAAAATAACTACTTACTATCTATAAATATCAAATCAGTGTATTGGATGTGAGTATGAAAATATTTTTAATTAGCATAAGCATAACAACATTTTAGTAATTTTAAATGTGGTAACTATGTCTTAAATAAATTTGTACAACTCAGTAAATACATCATTATCTGTTCAGTTGTCCTAGTAAATAGATCGTAGTGCATAGTGATAAACGACAGAATGCCCTCAATGGATAACCGCATTTATAGAAACAAACTGTACTCGAAGTAATTGATAAATAAATGTGCTTAAAAAGTAATATTAGTGTTTTATTAAAGCTAATTATCTGTTTTCAACTCAAGAAATCATTGCCATGTTTTTTTTTAAAGTAATAAAGCAAATTAAGTAACAGTTCTCAACGTCTTAAAGAACTTGGGTGTAGGAACACTAGGAACTAGAGTTACCTATCGAGAGTCGACTATCGCTAAACTATCGATTGTTTACGTCATATCAATAGTATCGATAATGTAGATGTTTTAGTTACTACCTCTGTGCGATACAGGTCAATATTATTGAAGTACAAAAATAGTATTGATATTATTGAATTTATTAAGTACGAAAGTATTGATACTATCGACAGTATCTATATTATTGAAGTCCAACATATGTTTAGGAATAAAACTATCGATAGTATTAATAACATCGATAGAACACAAAATTTATGGTTTATTAAACTGCGATAGTATTGCCTTCTCAAAATATTATTAAGAATATGTAACATATAAATCCTAAAGTGTATCTGAATACATTCAAAGCACACCCGGTGAGCGAGAATGATTTAATACTATTTGCCTAATAGGCTATAATTGCAAAACGATTAGTTTAAACAAATCCATACTATCGATACTATTAATAGTGTTATCTTTTTTTTATTTAAATCTTTATGCACAACCAGTCCCCAACCCGCACTTGGCCAGCGTGGGGACGTATGGCCTTAACCCTCTCCTGAGAGGAGACCCGAGCCCAGCAGTGGGACATTATGGGTTGTTGTTTTTATGCACAAAATTGGCATAGGCCGTAGGCATTTTCTGCCAGTCGACCTTAGGGTGATGCAGAATTAGGCATGGTAGATGCACAGAAGTAACTATAATTTAAAAAGGAAATATATATAAATATACAATAAGTAATACTAATATAATAAAAAGCCTTTAAATACATATTTTTACAATTATACATATATAAAAAAATTTTGAATGGGAGAATATAAAATTAAAGTGAATCTGACAGTGTGTTTAGAAAATGTTGCCGCAAAAGATATTTGAAATTTTGCCGTGTTTTTGCCATTTTAATCCCGAGAGGAAGCGCGTTCCAAAGCAGAATAGACTGTATAAGGAAAGTGGAGTGTACAAAGTCAGAGCTGTGAGTGGGACAGTGAAGAAGTAGATTGTTGGAAGACCTGAGGTTCTTAGCGTGGTTTGCACCTAAATACTGAAGTTGTATGGTTAAATAGGCAGGGGAATTTGGAGAAAGCAGTATAGAGTATAGAGTAGTCAGTGCACGTATCTGTCTGCGTATGCGGATAGGAAACCAATTTAAACTGGAGCGATGCTGAGATATATGATCATATTTGCGTAAATTGAAAGCGAATCGAATGCAATTGTTGAGAAGACGGTCAAGCTTATTGAGCAGATCTGCATTCAGGTCAAAGTAACACATATCACCATAGTCGATTATAGGGAATATTAGGGTCTGAACAAGCATCGTCTTAGTTTTAGATGGAAGAAAGTTCTTCAGTCTGTGGAGGGCCCGCAACTATCGATAGCGAAACTATCGATAGTTGGGTCACTCTAGTAAGAACCTGTTTAAAAAAACAATACGGTAGGTACTTTCTCATTTAAGTTTTAATTAGATTCTTAGAAACCCTAACTAGAGCTTGATTAGTTTAGCGGATGGCTTCGAAACCGACAAAGTAACTTTGAACGACGGTCATGTTTAAAATTTTATCTGGGGCTTTTATATTTCTGTACCAATTGAGATGAATATATTTCATATTTGCTTAAAATTAAGACATTTATACGAAGCTTATCGACACTATTGAAAATTTTAAAATGGCAAAATTACTCTGCCCTGCCTGATGGAAAGCATGAGCAGAATCCAAGAGTGGTGGTCACCATCCCCAATGCGAAAAAGAACAATGCAGCATGGTGACCCAGACTATGACGGCCTAGGGGGAAGGGGAATGGTGAGGGGGATGGGGGGCGTTGGATTGGGGTATGGGCCTACGGTATCCTCACTCACTCGATGAAACACAGCGTAAGCGCTGTTTCACACCGGTTTTCTGTGAGGCCGTGGTATCACTCCGGTCGAGCCGGCCCATTCATGCCGAAGCGTGGCTCTCCCACGGTGAAATGCAACTGTACTTGCATGAAAAATCTATTTGTGTACTACTGATACGGACAAAAGTCATATATTTTCACTATTAAAATAAAGAGATTAAGTTCATGAGAAAAAAGTTTGCGTGAATACCTATCAATTAAAAAACATCTATCTTTTGTTTCAGCGATTAGCTGGATATAATAACTTCTGTCGAAGACGTGTTGACGTGGAGTTCTGTTCGTGAGTGCCTAAAGTGGTAGGATATCCTTAAGGATTCCCCGTAGAACTTTTTTTTTATTAACTTAATGCACATGAAGTACAAAGGCGGACCTAATACCATTGGGCATTATCTACCAGTCAACCTTCAGGTGTTACAGAAATATGATGCGGTAGGTGCAAGGATAAAATATTAAGCTCGTTCTAATAGTAATTATGCAAATACTAGATAAACATATACAATTATACTACTACATATCAAATAAATACACAATATACACAAACATACTACCCGTGCGCGATAAGTTGAGACCTGCGTGGAATTCGACACTCCTCCCTCATCCCCGCGCACCTACCCGCAGCCGCCCGCAATGTACAGTTGGCGACAGTATTATATTATATTTTTATCTATTAATCTCGTACTGGCTTACGTCACGTATCGACGCGCTCCCGAAATCGTTATTATTGTTGTTAGTTTTATTGTAATAGTCCGTGTTAAGTCTAATTGTTATTGTTCCTGTTAAGTTTTTTATTATTAAAGTTCCTGTTACATTTTTTAACTGTTTTATTGTTATTGTTTTCTAATAACAAGTATTATAATGAGGGGTAAAGCTTTTACAAGTATTATAATGAAGGGTAAATATTGTAATTCATTTTACGATAGAAGACGACTACCTAAAATTCACAGATCCCGCCGCAGGTGGAAGCTAGTTCTATTTTTTGTTTGAACTGTACTTGCCAGTGACGTCACCGCGCTCAAGTCTCAACTTATCGCGCACGGGTAGTATATATGAATTTCCATATATATATACATATTCATATTGAGTGTGTTGCTTCTGTATTCAGCTTCCACAATCCATTTAATCTTAAGTCTTAGAGTAACTGCTTTCGCTTCGTGCTGTATGATCAGTTCTAGAGGTCTCAAGTTCAAGAGATATTCCAATGTGGCAGATGGAGTAGTTTTCATACATTCAGTTGTTGCTGCTCTAGTCAAACGTTGCAAACTCTGAAATTTCATTTTAGCTGTGTATAATTGTGTTCTGGGCCACCATACAACTGATCCATAGGTAATTGAGGGTCTGAAGGTCTGTGATCTTAAACCTGTTCGTTGGTGAGTGCAAGACCGGAGGCCCAATGATGCAGAAGCATCACTAGACCGCTATAGTGTCTTGCATTATCTGCATTCGCAATGAGTATGGTGACTACTCTTGGATTCTGCTTTAGCTTTCCATCAGGCAGAGTAGAGTCATTTTGACAGGGCCAATAAAAAAAGCCTACTCGATGAGGAAGTCATGACGGCCATTCCGCGACGACAGACGCTTTCATAATTTAAGCATGCCTCGATCTGAGCAGCTTGTCAATTTTTTTTTTTGCTAAATTGTAAAGTAATGTTATTCTACAATAACAAAACAATAAAAAGTAGTTGAAAATCAGAAAGTTAAGTATTTGGCCGCGTGGACTAACTGCGTAGTCTCAGAACTTTGTGAAGTTTCTGTAACACCCATGCATGCAACTAGGCGCTTGCGCGTTTCAAAGCTCATCCCTTGACTGATGAAAGAATCTAGTGGCACGAGAATTTAACACTTACAGTTTTAGAGAAATTTTTGATTTTTATTCAGTAACTACATACGTAGTACTCGCAGTCTCAAATATTCTACCAGTTGATGCTACATAACATTGTATGTTCATTATCAGATTTTTTATAATAAATAAAGAAATGTAAGACATTGCAATTTCGTAAACTCATCCTTTCGTGAGTGATATAATATGTTTTGAGTAAATAAAGATCAGATAGCCTTAAGATTTATTGATTAACATTTTAATATGATAAATTGCGGTGTTCATATTATTGGCAGTTAAATTACTATTCACGCTAGTGTAGTGTCAATCGGTACATAATCTAAGTGACAAATGTACGAGCGATGTATGTAAGAGCTGGCAACTCTGTGGAAACATAACCTCTAACTTTTGCGTGCGAATATTTAGAAATAGCCGCGGATTCATCTGCCGCTAGTCAATTTAGTGTTTGAATTTGATCATTAATATGTATGTTTTCGTTAAAAAAAGTACATCAGTGCTTCCTTATTTAATATAAGGGGTGATAAGTGTAAATATCAAAACTTACTAGGATCAAAAACACGTGTAGATAAACTAATCTAAAAATGGATACAGCAGTGTCAGCTTTTGCTGTATATAAAAATAATAAATTAACAAATCAAGCTAAAAAACAAAAGAAACGGAACAAATCGAAAGGTCAATCAAATACAGCAAAATTAAATGTAGATAAAATTGCCAAAGAAATCGCTCTGAAAGTTAAAAAGAAGCAGACCAAGGCGAAAGAAACCAAAAACATAATGAAAAAGAAACAAAACAAGAAGAAAAAAGCGAAAGTTAACAAATTGAAAAATAAGACTAAATTGGCGTCTGTGCATCAAAAATCCAATCATGTAGAACCTGAAGAAATTCCTGTCCTTGTGCACGTGCCTGCGTCTCACATGTTCCCCCTGGAATCAGACACAGAAGTGGAAGATGTCTATTCCGGGCCACAAAATTATTATGATACCTTAGAAGCCAGTGTAGACTCCTCGCTAGACAGCGATAACAGTCTTGATTTTGTACCAGTGCAAACCAACAGTTCTGAAGAAGGTCGTAAAGTTTTAAAATGGATGATCGCTCCTTACGACCTCGACGAGTTCTTCACTAAGGTGTGGGAGAAGAAACCAATGTTTATAAAACGGAAAAAACCAGAATACTTTAAGGAATTGATCAGTACACCTGCCATAGACAATATGCTGCGAACACAAAATGTACACTTTACTGAAAATGTTGACATCACTAGTTATGTAGATGGTAAGAGAGAGACCCACAACCCTGATGGAAGAGCTTATCCACATATTGTATGGGACTCTTACCTAAACGGACGTAGCATAAGACTATTGAATCCCCAAACATACATTCCTAAGGTACATTTATTAAATGCTACTCTGCAAGAATTCTTTAACACTTATGTTAGTGCTAATGCATATTTGACACCTCCTGACAGCCAAGGCTTTGCTCCTCACTATGATGACATTGAAGCTTTTATATTGCAAACTGAAGGTAAAAAACACTGGCGAATATATAAGCCTCTAGACAATAAAGAAGTTTTACCAAGATATTCATCAAAGAATTTTGACCAAAGTGAAATTGGTGAGCCGATGATTGAAGTGACATTAGAGGCAGGAGATGTACTCTATTTTCCTAGAGGATATATACATCAGGCGGTCACTATTGATGGAGAACATTCACTCCATCTTACAGTCAGCATGTATCAGAAACATGCATGGATAGATTTATTTGAAAAGATGCTCCCGACTGCATTGGAATTGGCTGCTGCTGAAAATGTGGAGTTCAGGCAAGGCCTCCCTTTCAATATTTATGATAACTTTGGTTTAGTTCATGAACATTCGAACACTCCTGTTAGAAAACAGATTGAAGGAATAGTATTAAATTTGGTGGATAAACTTAAAGATTATATGGTTATTGATGGTGCCGTAGACCATATGCATAAAGAATTTCAACATGCTGCTTTACCACCCGTTTTAACTGATAGTGAGAAAAAAGTTACAGTGTTTGGTGACTCTGATATCATGATAGAAAATGGGGAAGTCATTAATAGGGTTAAAATAGCTCTTGACACTAAAATAAGATTATTACGTAAGAATATATTAAGGTTGGTTATTGAAAATGGCGATAAGTTCATGATATATTACTATGTACAAAATTCATTGGAACGCCATGGTCGTGAACAACAATTTTTTGAAATAGAACAAGAACTTGCTGCTGCAGTAGAGAATTTGATAGAAGCATACCCAGAATATATTTCAGTGGAGAGTCTAGAACTGGATGAAGACTCTACAAAATTAGAATTTGTTGAAAATCTGTATAGTAGGGCAATTATAATGACGAAGTATCCATTGGAATATGTTGATGATTGAACTGTGTAGAATAAACTTTAGATTATACCATGTGTTTTACTTTTGATATGAACTGTGTCAAGGTCAAGGTGTTATTTATCTTTATAATAGTTTTAAGCACTAAACTAAATTTGACTGCATGGTTGGTCTAGTTGTTTCCTTTTCGCCGCTTTCTACTGCGCCAAGTGTTGTGGGTTCAAATTCCACATGGGATAACACTTTGTTCTCTTATCTGTTTGATCTCTTAGTACCCAAGATATTGCCACCAGTCAGTGATATCCAGGGGGATTTCCACACTAAAAAAAGCCCAGTCTATGGATGGATAAGTGACTGTTTTTTAAAACATCGAGATCCTTTCGTATCACAAAGAGGATGATAAACTATTTATGGTTGCTATACGAATATCTGTGATGACCGCTACGGGTAGTTGGTCCTAAAAAAGTCCCAAAAAGTATTTCTACATAACTTCAATATCAGTCAGTGCCTGCTTGAGTCTGCTTGGGTCATGAAGTCTGATGGCAGCCGCTCCGCAAACATGAAGTTGACCCATATGTACTAGACTGCTGATCTCGACGTAACTTGTGAAGCAAATAAAATTATTGTTAAAAAAACCCGACTACGTCAATATCTGTTATCTATATTCAATTCAGTTTTTTGAAATATTTTAATATTAATTTCAAAAAAACTGATCTCGAGTGCTTCAAAAAACACTCGATGTTTTGAAATCATTTTTTTTTTTAGATGACTTTTTGCACCAAAATTCCTTAATTTTGATTTTTTTATTTTGATGTTTTCAGTGTCACTCTCACGACTAAGACGAATCTATTGACACAACTCAGATAAAAATACAACAAACCGTTTAGGCTCTACACTCAAAAAACATACTACTTTCGCACTCGGATAAAAAGACTCTAAGGTTGATGAGAAAGTGACCAATAGGAATTAGTAAAGGATAATTAAAATACTGATTTAAATTCTTAAATCATATTTATTTTAAATTGCATATAAATTTGTGGACTTTCTGTTAGAATAGTACTCTCAAACTGATATTTGTTTGTATAAAACGCTAATATTATGAGTTACCGCTATTGTACCAGAGGGCCATGACGTCGCAAACATTCGCACCACTCAAATAGGTACAGGTTATAAACAGAAAATACACACACAATAATTTATATTCTAAGTTTAATTTTTTTCTCTTTAAGAAATTAACCTATTTAAAAATATGACCTAAAATTTAGGTACTTAGATTTCCTAATGTTTTCACACACACTCATGCTCGGGCCGAGCCGTTATTGATAACAACGTAAGGCTAAATGGAAAACAATTTAACAAAAAAATAAACGGGGACCTCACCGCATACGTAGTAACAAACTATAGACATGTAACAACATGAATGAATAGTTAATGTAGGTTGCATTGAACAGTAGAGCTGCTCTGATCGCCACTGACAAGTGCTGATCAAGTAAGTACATCACTAAAGGATACCGATAGCTATCAGGGATGTTACTGGGCTCTAATAGTAACCGGAATTAGTGGATATCTGCAATGAAAAAATCCCTTAACCGAATCTAAATCCGAAAAAAAACAGAAAGATCCTTGGAGAAAAACATCCTAATTGTAATTGTAGTGTTTCTGATGAAATGAAATGAAAATAATATATAGTATGAGAAAGATTAGATCAAATACGAAAAGTTATGAAAATGTATTTTTAATGGTTGAAATGTTTTACAGTAAATACTTTTGTAATATAAATTATATATTACACTTAGAAGTGTGCAGCAATAACAATGTAAATAAAAAAAATATAGAAATAAATTATAGCTTGAAATGATGTCAAATCCGTAACGGGAACTGTCCGAAAGAACATTATATCCGTGATTTTCCATTGATTCGGATATATATTTACCGATATTTGAGATACTAATATTTAAGAAAATATATATCCGAATCAAAAACTGAAAGTCCATAACATCCCTGCTAAACAAACGAGAGCTCTTTACGACCGCAAAATATTCTCAATCTGCAGTAAATACATTTCGTTTAACTATTAGATATTTCAAATTAGTTCAACATTAGGCAGTGATAAATTTATAACATTTGGTGTTTGACTCGCGTCACAAACCCATTTTTTTTGTCACTCTAGTTTGGTCCAGATATAAAGTTGTGAACTTTGGAAATTCATACAACATTATTATAATGCGTTATTTAAGTATGCCAATATCCCACAAAAACAGTGCCACTACACTTCCCATATATTAGTTCAAAATAAACACAGTTCATATCAAAATATATTTTTATGTGAAGCGAAAACGTCAATGATAAAAAACATTTTCTGATAAAATTTTAAATTCTTTGTACTGATATATAAGGTTCATATCGCAATATCTAATTGAATACTACGCAAACTTTAGAACTTTTTAGCCTAACCTTATTTTATATAAAAAAAATTAAAGTTTAAATTTATTTTCTTAATTTTTAAAGAGGTCAAAACACCTCTTGTGTCTTAAAGAGATGTTTACACGAAAGGGACAATCTACATTTAGACGCAATGGTTGATATATCTGTGTGTTACTGTACCGAGGTTGTATTTATAACTGTTAAGTAAGTTGAACTGTACATAGACAATTAAAAATTTGTTACTTTATATATTGAAATAAACAATAATGTCAAATGTAAATAATACTGCGAATAAATGTAGCCCCACCCTTGTAACAGTGTGGTGTTCAAGTTTCCTTACTGGTATATATTTACATCGTATGGTGTTACTTATTTTAATAGTTAGTTATTGTTAGTATAACTATGTTAACCTGTTATTCGCTAGTACGCGCCTCATCCCTAACTAATACAAATATCATTGTGATGTTCCAACCTTCACTTAACTAAAGCCATCTCACACTACACAATAAACTAACAATTTGTTTAATATAAAAATCATTTTATTTTATTTTGTAGATCGCGTTTACCGAGGTAGTCCATTATAATTTCTAAACTCTCAAAAGTAATTTCGTAATATATCTATACGATTTTTTATTGCATTTCAACAATTCCGACATCTCGGTCATGTAGTGTAAGGTCGGCGAGATATTTATTGCTTTGAAGTTGCCTTTCACGCAAACACAACATTGTATAACTCAATATATCAAAATCCAAAATGGCGACACATTGGTACAGAAAACTCACGGCAGAATTCCCGCCAAATACGGCGGCTCGCACATCAAAATTCATATCATTTTTTCTGTTTATAAACAAGTAACTCATCAAATACAATTAAGTATGAGAAATACATAAATTGTGCTATCATTTATTGTTACCATGTACTTCATTTTATAATATAAAGAAATATATTTCATGTTAATAAACCGGGTTCCACCAAAATATAAAAATTACAATAAAACATGATACATGCAGATAGCTAATGACCCACAATAAATATCTACTAAACATAATAACTAATCTTTTCTCACTTGTAATTTAAGACTGCCATACTTTATGTCCATTGTTACAATACGGATAGGCAAAACTCAAATCTTGTATTTAGTAGTGTGTGAGTTTATCACCAGTACATGGAGAATCTCTCCAAAACATATATCATTTTACTTTAAAAGTACAATAAAAACACTGGAAAATCATAAACATATATTTTTATGTTTGTCTATAACGAGACAATACTATATAATACACACACATATTTAATATATATATGTCACCGAAGATTGTAAATACCGCTAGATTATAATGTGCCTAGCGTGATTGTAAACTGTTGAAAGATTGTCAACTGTATACTGCTTACAATTGAACTTACTATTTTTGGTGGATTATAATGTATCGAAGTAAAACCGTTTAATCACAATCTGTCGCGTGTCAAATTGTCAACCGTCCCTGATTGGTCGGTCATACAATAGGCCGTTCTATGGGCATAGTGTTGTGTAGGTTAGGTTAAAACTTATTTGATGATAAATAAATAAATATTTCGAACATCTAACACACAACGCCATCTAGTCCCAAACTAAGCAGAGCTTGTATTATGGGTACTAGATCACTGATATTACTACATAAATACTTTTTAAATACATACATATTATACAGACAGAAAACATCCAAACTCCGAAACAAATATTTGCAGATCAGACAAACATTTGGTCCGACCCAGGATTCGAACCCGAGACCTCATGGACAGCAGTCGCGTACGCTACCACTGCGCCACCGAGGCAGTCAAATCATAATCACAAATTAATTTTACTACAACAACAATTTTATGTAACTAATTTTAAAACTGTAAGGTATTTTCAACATGATATCAATTTACAACCAAACTTCATCATTATTGAAACAAATAAGGCGGCGCGGGACACATGCTGTTCAACCAATCAGCGCGCGAGATGCGATCCGTCGCATACCACGTCACAATTGGACGGTTGCACTTCATCATCATCATCATCATCATCAGCCTATCGCAGTCCACTGCTGGACGTAGGCCTCTTTAATTTCACGCCACTTAGTTCGATCTATGGCTTCTCGCATCCAGCTCCTGCCAGCCGTCCCGCGCAAATCATCGCTCCACCTGGCTTGTGGACGTCCTACACTACGTTTGCCGAGACGCGGTCTCCACTCAAGAACTCGTTTACCCCAACGGTTATCGGTTCTTCGGCAAATGTGGCCAGCCCACTGCCACTTCAGCTTGCTAATCCTGTGGGCTACATCGATGACCCTGGTTCTTTGTCGGATCACCTCGTTTCTAATGCGATCCCTTAGAGAAACGCCGAGCATATACCTCTCGGTTTACTACTCAATGGATTTTAATGCAGGTTGCACTTCGATAGATTATAATCCAACTAAAAATAATACGTTAAATTGCAAACAGTATGTTACAGTTCATAATCTTTCGACAGATAACAATCTCGCGAGATAGATTACAATTTAACGGTTTTTACACAAGCTCACTGTAAAACATACATACATTTAGTTATTTCCTTGCATACTTGTGAGTAAATTTACCATAGAGTACGAATTTTTAAGCATTTGTTATAGAATTTCGTAATATTTGCTATGTAACAATTACACTTGGTCAAGTTATATTTTTTTTTCTAACACACAACGCCATCTAGTCCCAAACTAAGCAGAGCCTGTATTATGGGTACTAGACAATTGATATGAATATATAAATACTTTTTTTTTGTAAATACATACATATAAAACACCCAAACTTCGAAACAAATATTTGCAGATCATACAAACATTTGCTCCGACCCAGGACTCGAACCCGAGACCTCATGGACAGCAGTCGCGTACGCTACCACTGCGCCACCGAGGCAGTCAATAATGTGAAGCGAGCTGTACCTTGTATAAAATGAAGTCGCTGTCGAATCGCTTAGATCTTTTACTATTCAATGGATTTTAATTCAGTTTTCAATAGATAAGTGGTTCATGAGGAAGGTTTAACTGTGTAATACATGCATAGTACAGGAAACTCGATAATATCAAATATATCAGTGTGTGTTAGTAGATTATAAATTGATAGAGCCATGATAGGTCCTTCTTGATTGTTTTTTGAACTAAGTCTGAATCCACGTTCGGTTTTATTTAATCTCAGAAAACGTTTTGGAGAACAAATTAGTCTGGTTTGAAAAGATCAAAGTCTTACATTTCTAACCAACCTAGATTAGTATTTAAATCTATAGCTATAGTTAATGATTAAACTACTGTGTACCCGTTTCGTTAAAGTACCGAAAAGACCAAGAGTAATCGCAAAGTCTCGAATATTCATTTTTTTATGATAGCAGGCTTCTGCGACGTAATACATACAGAAGTTTTGAGTTTATTTGTTTGTAGGCGAGGTGCTAACTTAGCTTGGCTGCGTTGCAATATAATATATTTTAAGTTATTTAGCATAACACGAATTAAATTCCAAGTGAGATGAAACTGTCCAGCATTAGTCCACTCCTTCGGGGTCGGAACTAAGTTTAACGGGTAAGACACTTATAAGAGTACACAGTTGGTCACAACGTCCGTTGACAGGAGAACTGTCGGTCGAGCCGGGCCGGGAGGCACGACGTGTATTATTTCTTTGCGGGCGGTTTCCTCGGCGTGCGGGTGGTCTTGCCGGTAGACGTGGAGGGGGTCGCCACTATCGGAGACGGTTTGCTTTCTATAAACAAATAAAATATTATTTTGTTAAAGAACAACTTTCTCTTCGAGATTAAAAGGTGCTGAAATACAAAAAAAAAACGGGAGAGAGAATCTTTTGTATTTTTTATCGAGTGGGGGGCAAACGAGCAGGCGTATCGTCTGATGGTATGCGATTAACGCCGCCCATGGACACTCACAACACCAGAGGCGTCACAAGTGCGTTGCCGGCCTAATACCAATTGAACCATCATCCAGTAACATTACACTGGACTGAACAATGATATTATTTTTAAGTGTCGTCCGGTCCCACCTGACCAGCGTGGTTTAGTAACACAAATCCTTCTTTCTAAGTAGAGGAATGTGTCCACTGGAGTAGTCCAGAAGTAAACTAAATAAACGCAGATAATAGGGAATATGCATGTTTTTGTTTTATTTCTTAATCTGATCATTTACGTCTCTATATCATAGAAAAAAATATAAATAGGCTTGAAAATAGTCAAATTGAAATTTTCAAAGTGAAATTTAAAACACTGACTAAATTTGAGCTATTCAAACGCCGCCATTTTGCGCGCGCTTTTGACACAGCCAATTTGTTTACTATTCAGTGTTTCGGTTACTTTATACTTATTAACAGTTTTAATTGCTATACAAATAATGGAAGAAAGTAATTTTTCTCACAAACACTACTAACACAGTTTGAATTTCGACTCCGATAATTTCGACGACGTGACCATTGACGTCACATTTCGTTTCGACCAGCGTTTTGTAAATATGAATTTCCCTCTCTTAATTTTCACTTTTTATTCAATGTCTTCCGAGTTTAAATAACCACTAAATAAAAAAAATACCCTTCAAGTATATTGTAAATACTAAATAATTCAGAAAAAATATTTGAAACAAAAATTTTATGCATATTCCCTATTACACAATTGCTCCGTGTGCTGTCGAGTTAAGAATACTGAGTGTCATTACGCCTATTCATCGCATAGTTCTCGCATTAGGCGACTAAGGTACTAACAACGCAGGGAAACATCACTGAAAACAGAAGATCTACTTGAAACAAAGCCCTATACCAAAATCTTTTTAAGGAGGGACTTATCTCCAGTAATAGATGATCCGATTGGTGATGAATAACACAATTTATATTAAAATTTTATGATTACCTTTAATAGATCTTCTGCCTTTACGTGTGGGTGTAGCGGCCGGTGTTAGTTTCTGTTTGGGAGACGTCCGTTTCGGCGTGATCTTGGCTTTAGGTTTCTCACTTACCGCAGTTGCAGTCTGATGCAGAGGAACAATTTAGTATACAAATGTAACAACGCACAAATCACACATATGCACACAGAGGAGAAAGTATTAAAAAAAAACTTCTAATTTTAAATTCGGCGTCGGATACATATACATGCATAAATTTTATTCTGAATCTTGCACGTGAGCAGTACATCTTATTTTTTAGCAAAGCAGTGTTTTAGCATACCAAATGCATCAACTGGTTTAATTGAAAAAAGTAAATAAGTACTGTTTGTAGATTAAATCATTTCTTAACAACTTCAAGAGTGTATACATTTTAGATGTCTATGGGCATTTTATAACAGATAGTCACAATTTTAGTCTCCTCCGCGCAAGTCTCCAAAATTTACGTCAATTATTACACATATAAAGAATATTTTTATACATCATGCGCCGTTTCATGCCAGAAAATATAAAAAAAAAATGCAAATTATAGAAGAAAAGAGCTAATAATAGGGGAAATTACATAGTTTAAACACAATAAGCAAGCAATGGTTGCGAATGAAGATGAATGAATAATGTGTTAGGCTAAGTCTCGACTGCACCACTTACTGAGAAAGTCTCTGATAGCCTATTATGAACTTATCAGTTTTTCGTTTCACAAGTCTTAGATAGAGACAAATGTCACATATACAAATATATATCAGCAACTTTTATCTGGTAAACAGTGTATATCACAGATAACTATCTGAAACTTAATCAGGTACTGGTGAAACTAGACGTAAATCTAGAATTTATAAGAAATTGTTGGTTTTTATATCTAGGTTGATAGTATAGTTAGTGCATGCATTTTTGAAATTTCTATATAGGGCAAGGGTATATTATTATTAAGGAAATAATAGATATACTCTCCTATACTATCGAGTTTGGCACTAAATTACTGTCTTGGGACTAAAATTATTGTTATGGGACTAAAAATAATTTAATAAAGACCAAGATATATACTGTCCTTTACTGAAAATGAGTATATGTATTGCTTACTTATACATCACAGCCTTTCTAAGGGGAGGCCATGATCAGCAACGGATTAATTAATTTAAAATTTAATAAAGACTATGATTTAGGAATATATCCTGTGTCGAAGGGGACATTACTATCATACATTAAACGAACACAACAAACTTTCATTCAAAGAACAACAATTTGTGCATAGCACAATGAGTTGTCCTATGTCAGGTTTGCAGCAAAAAATTTAAAATTTGTAACGGAACTTAAACAGTACTATTTTATCTTTGTACTAAAGACATTACAAGTCAAAAAAGTTATCGCTCAATACAACATATGACCTATAATATGTGTATAATAGCTCAGCCTCGCGGTGATACCCGCGGTACAACAATAACCGCAGGCAACGTCGCGGTTATTGTTGAAAACCTTTGTGGGCTCATGCACAACAATTTGCTGAAGATCGTGACATGATCAAAAGTATAGTTTACGATTCTTTAAAGGACATACAGACAAACATTCATTTATATATATATATAGATAATCCATAGTATGGGTCACCATGCTGCATTGTCCACATCCACAATGAGTGTGGTGATCACCACTCTTGGATTCTGCTTATGCTTTCCATCAGGCAGAGTAGCCATTTCCAAGATATTTCAAAAAACAAATATACCATAAATGTCCCAAGTATCTGTTGTGAGAATCCCTAAGAAACTGTTCTGTAGAAGTTTGGATGTGGTAATAGGCATGACGACTAATCTTAAAAAAACTGTTTTATGATTTTCGGAAGTATGTCCTATTGTCAAAAACAGTTATATTTCTAAAAAAAATAAAGTTTTGGTAGGGAAAAACTGCGATTTAAATTTTAAGTTTAAAATTCACGCCAAAACGCTTGGTGGTGTCATGGCGTCTGTTTGTGTAAGACGCGACGTCACTATTTGTCAACCAGTTTCAATTATAGCTCTTAAAAACAGTAAAGTGATCGTCGATTATATCCGTAAACAGTGAGCCTTATACATAAGTGATGTAACTCGCTTCGATTTATGTTCAACTTAACATGGCGGATTGTTGTATTTTGTAGTTTTATTTTTGTTAATTAACTATTAATCTCGCTCTTAATATTAAATAAATACGATTTTTATACTCTACGAACCCCATTTCATCCAATAAATACATAAATTTAGTGGTTCTTGGTTACTGTTATCATGCCTATTAGCCCACAAAGTTAATATTATCTAGTTCATGCGGTCATCGTGTATCCCAATCACCCATATATTTTTGTTAGTCATTTAAATGTTTCAATAACTAATATAATTAAATCACATAAAATAAATATTAAGTAGGGATATGTTTTATTTATAGTTTTTGCCGTGGTTTATGTTTTTCAATGTCAGATGTAGATAGAGTTGGGCCATAGAGTTAAATGGATCTCGCATGATCCAGATGATTCGAAATGCGGAGGACGGCGCGCCATTTAGTATCCAGTAGCGCAAACTGTTTAGCTTTGATTAGTAGTTTCCATGTTTTCGGTAATGATTCTTGGAGATTCTATTTGTTCCAGATTGGTTTATCGAATATTAGAAATCGTTCCAGATATTTCGATAGCCCTATAAAAGCGGAGAGTGTTAGCCCTTCGGGGGAGTATTGTTTTACGATACAGCGTATTAACATCGAAGCGATTTTGTAGTGCGACTAACAAGTGAATCAGTGAATGATTGTTATAAAAATGTTGTCATTAATAAATATCGTGTTATAATGGTAATCAACCGATTACTTTTCTTTAATCAATACCCCGTTCGTAAAAATATTTAAAAAAATCTACACAAAAATGTTTATTTGTTTTCCGATAGTCCTGTATACAAATGTATATTTGTGCTCCGATAGTCCTGTATACAAACGTATATTTGTGCTCCGATAGTCTGTCTATATGCATATATATTATTTTTATTATTCGTATTCCGATAGTCTAAACTATATTGAGTTTGCATCCTATATTCGCTCGAATATTTTACAAATTAATCATATCTTAATATAAATAATGTTTGTATATAACAATTATAGTTAATAGAAAATGGACTTCAATGCGTGGAATGGCGAATGAGTAACGAAAAGAAATCAATACCTTGACCCAAATAATGCTGACCGAGTGTTACACTGGAACTTTAATTGTCTTTACCATGTATTGCAAGTATTGTCAAAAATCTTGGAAATATAAATATTTCTAGAAATGGCTACCACGGGACTTATAGCTTTTGGACTTAACATATCTATTCCTATAAGTGCCTTGGCCAAACTGTGTGTTGGACTTTGGACTGTAAAAAATTTAAAAGATCAATTCTGGTTTAAGACCAAAACAAAAAAGAGATTGTAAAAAGAAATTCTTAATGAATAAATATGGCTTTAGGATTTCATAATTTCAAAACTAACCTCAACCACTTGATAAAATCATTAAAAAAATATAGAATATCATCAGTTTTTTGTGTGACCATTATATCAGTTCTCTCGAACCAACTTCTTTGTGCCGACTCACAATGGTCTCTATAGTCACTCTTTAAATGGAGTTTAAATGTGTATTATTTTTCATATTATATTTAATTCTTGACAATATTTACATATAATGGTAAAGTTAAAATAATTAACAGCATGCATAACCAATACAATAATAAAATCCATCAATCTCTCTCGACACTTCATTATATAATAACAATACTTCGACCAATCAAACTAATACAACATCACTTTTTGTAACACATGCCGTTGGAGCGTTTGACAGCTCTTAATTTAAAAAACTAACTATCCGAATACAAATATCACATTTCACGGTACATTTCAGAGAGCGTGTCAGACATATATCTGTCTCATTCGCACGCACGAACAAGACAGATAACTCCTTACAGCTTTAACACACACTCTTACGCCACAAATCAATAAATAATCCAAACTGACTGTGAAGATATTACTCCAAGAAGACAGAAATTATTTGAAACATAATATTTCCTTCCTTAGAATGTGCACTGTACTCTCAAATAATTCTAAAAGGACAGGAATAAAATCGGCTGTACCTATTGACGTCTTGTGACCTTGACAAGACCATCAGCCTATGTTTTAGATGGTTTTAGTTAATGTCATAGGCGCTTATAGCCCAGTTGCACTCACAGAGTAAGCAACGACGGCGCGGTCACTACTTGGATAGGTGAACGCGTGGTGGCATATTACCATGAGCGTCTCCGTGATTCGGAGGTCACGTTAACCATACTCCTGGTTGTAATCATAGGATAACAGTCCTGAAACTTAGCAGGATGCCTTTTGGGCGGCTTAAAAAACATCTAACGGCAAGATACGTAGCCACAACGTAGTCTTGCCAGTCTCCAAATCGCACTTGGCCAGCGTGGGGAGGTGTGGCCTTAACCCTCTCCTGAGAGGAGACCCGAGCCCAGCAGTAGGACATTATGGGTTGTTGATGATTAGTTAATATCTTCAAAGATGTTCGCATTGGGATTAATTATAGATTTGTGACGCGACTCCCTCACACATGAATGTAAATGGCGATGATGGCGGGTACGTACATTTCTATATATCCGTTGTACTATGCCTACCTTGCTTCTATTCGCCACAGTGGGCGAGGTACCTGCCGATTTTCGTTTGTTGTTATGTTCTTTCTGCGGCGTTTGAGTCTTAGACTTGCGAGCGCTTTTTGGGTTGCGCTTTGGCGTCGTTCGCGCACGTTTCGCGGGCGTCGCCGATTCCTGAAACAATTCAAAATATCTGATTAGTAATTTAATTGATTAGACCATTGAAGTACATTGCTGGAAATAGCCTTTACGATTGCAAGCTACTCTGATCGATTTTGGTCTTCTCGTAAATCATCACTACCTTGCCTGTGGGCGTCCTACACTACGTTACTTGTTTCACTATAATGCAGAATTTTAATACACCTAATAATAGTCACAACATGTTAGTCCTCAATTTTGGTACACAGTCCAATACTAACAGCACAGCTATAGAAGACTCACTGAGACAAATAAATAAATAATGACTTATTGGAATAATTTTTTTTTTAAATATTTTCAGACATTTTAACACACTACGCCATCTAGTCCCAAACTAAGCAGAGCTTGGTACTATGGGTACTAGACAACTAATATATATACTTTTTTTGTAAACACATACATATTATACTTAGAAAACACCCTAATCCGAAACAAATATTTTCAAATCATACAAACATTTGGTCCGATTCAGGAATCGAACCGGAGACCTCATGTGCAGCAGTCGCTTACACTACCACTACGCCACCGAGGCTGTTATAAGCAGAATAAGAATGAAGTATGTTTATGGTAGTAAGACCATAATTAACCTCAGCATAATTATTATCAGTAACTTTTATGTCTTTCCTTTCGTGCAGAAAAAACGGTTCATCTTAAATAATTTACGAGCACATTGATCTGACCTTACCAATGAGTTAGGTGACTTAGCCTTACAGTTGAATACTAAATTGAGAATTATCTCATAAACAGTCAGTCCCTTCACTAGTAGATATATATACAGACCAGTTTCTTGACATAGTTAGTTCTATAGAAGCTCCGTTCATTTTAAATTCTAAATCAACGTTAAAAGGAGACTTACCTCTGATTCGTTTGAGTTGTCTTGTTTGGTTTTCGGCGAGGATTTAGAGCTGTTCCGTTTGCGCGATTTCTTATCCAACTGTGACTCGTCCTTGTAGAGAGACAGGTCAACTGTACAGGAGAGAACTATATCTAAAATATTATTTCTGAAGAACTTATCATATTTAATGCTTAAATTTAATAGTTCAATCCAAAATAACGTCGAGTCTATGACGAAATATCACATACACACGCCATGACATCTACGAGCGTTTTGGTGTGAATTTGAAACTTAAAATTTTAATCGCAATTTCTCCTAATAAGACTTTATTTTTTGCAGAAATGTTACTGTTTTTGACACTAGGAGACACAATACTTCCGAACATCATAAAACAGTTTTTCAAAATTAGTCATCATGAATATTCTATAAAAAAGTTTGTTAATTCCTTCAGATATATAATGGAGTGTAATAAACGATTTGAATTAAACTAATTACTTATTAAGTAAAAGAAAAAACACATTTTATCAACTTAGTGTAGCATATTTTTGTCGGTTATTGATCGATTTAAACACCTGCTTGCAATTTGACAAAACAGATTTGAAAACAGCTGTCTGATCCTGAAGTACGCAGAGCAAGTGTATTACGGTTGGCCTGACCGCTGATATAGTGAACCTGTTTAGATAGCTAGTTGTGCTGAAGATAAGATACTGCTAATAATCACATAATGTATTTATGTATTCATAAGTTCTGTTACGAAAACGCTCGGAGGCGCTCATAGCCCAGTTGCACTCGGTGTTTAGAAACAATCACCGAGGGTAAGCAACGACGGCGCGGTCAGTACCTGGATGGGTGACCACTAGTGGCATGTTATCATGAGCGTCTCCGTGATTCGGAGGTCACGTTAAGCAGTCGGTCCCGGTTGTTATCATAGGATAACAGTCGTGAAGCTTAGTTGGAGGCCTTTGGGCGGCTTGGAAACATCCGGCGTATGGCCTTAACCCTCTCCTGAGAGGAGACCCGAGCCCAGCATTGGGACGTTATGGGTTGTTGATGTTACGAAAACATCAAGAAACGAGATGTGACTCAGTATTCAGTCTAGAATATCAAATGTTATGTAAATTCTAATAATACTGCACAGAGAACAACGGACCTTAATGGAATAACATGATGTCGAATATAGATTGATTATCGTGTATCGGTTGGAGAAGGCGGAGCAGTATTTTGGCAATAGCAGTAGGCGGTACTCACGGCCGTCGGGGTGCTCCTCGGTGAGCGCGCGGTCACGCTCGCCCGTGGCCTCGGCCCGCAGCGCGCGCTGCAGGATGGAGCGCGCACGCGCAGCCTCGGCCGCGCGCAGCAGCTGCGTGCCGCCCACCCCGCGGGACAACGACAGCGTCGTGAGCACGCACTCCATGTCTGCCGAACATGCATACATGTTAAACAAAAAGGTAACGATAGTAAAGACCGGTTTAACCGCTCGCTAATAAAAGTCTATTCTGAATTTATCAGACGGCAAAAACTTTCAGAATGTTCCTGGCGCTTTTTCGCCACGGATGACCTCTTTAGACGTTTCCACGCACATCCGGTTCCATAAATGTCTTTCGAGTCTTCTTTCTGTTCCTCTCTAAGCTCTACCTCTAACCGTATTCAGATATTCTCCTCGATTTACTAATTTCTACAAATGGTATAAATTAAATAACAGTAAGATTTAACTGACCGACCGTTAGCCTATGGGTTTAAACTATCGCCACGCCTCTTTCTACTGAATTAAATGTTGTGGATTCAAATCCCACGAGAGACAACGCTTTGTGTAATCGACAAAGTGTTGTTCTTAGTCTGGGTGTTCTTTGTGTCTGCTTCATGTATGTTTGTAAAATCCCCTGTGACACAGAATGTATATTCCTAATGCGGGAGTTGTCTTATAAAAAAACCCACCTGTTGTGTCATAGAAGTCTGGTTTGTAGGTTTCTCCAGAGGGGTCTGAAGCTTTGTCCTGTGAGAGCCAGCGGATTTTAATCTTACGCGTGGTACGGTACACATTTTGCATGGCTTGACATACGTAGAAACCTCCTTCGGCATTACGTACTGCTAGGTATTCGTTCCTGGGCAATACAAAAATAATGATATAATAGAACAAAGAATCAGTTAGTGACTTAGGTTATATCTATTTAAGCATTGTGGTCAACGAGCCAAATTATGAAACCTATGAAACATTTATTAAACAAACAAAACAAGGCAATGGTCAATATTTTTGAAGGATTATCTTCTTGACTCAAGGAGGAAATAGAGGCAAAAATATAGTTTTTTAAAACTTAGCTCTACATATTTACAACCCCTAAACAAGCACCCATTCACTATAGATGTAACAGATAGCCCTCTGTGCAGAATGCATGGAGGCAGAAGAAACGACATGCTTCATAGACATCAACGGACGGACATCATCCAATCAACATCACTCCTAAAACCCTGAAGCGGCATGAAAAGGCTGCTAGGTTTCTGGGATGATCCACCAAACCCACATACAATTCCCCAATAGAGAGTCTAAGTGCGGACACAACCAATATATTTAAAAATACCTAATATATTTGTTAATGTTTTCTCCAGACAATAAACTAAATCATATTTGTCAAAAAAAGCCTCAATTTTGGCAAAAGTTTCACCTGTATACAATAAATTATTTCTGGAATTAACACGATTTCGCGTCCGGTTGTGGTAACAGCGCTTGTGACCACTGCCACTGTTATCTTGTCAAAATTTCAAGCAATTAAGTATTTAATTTCTTATAATCATAGGAATCCCGAAAAAAATTAGATTATGTTATGGAAAAGACCAACATGACTGGTACTTTTTGGAGTGAAGCTTCTTCCCGCACGCTTGACGTGGGGAATAAGCTGGTGAATGCATGACTAGAGCGTTACAAATGTGACCGGGCGAGGCGAACGGAAGTTGAGAGGGATGTACGTTAGTAAAGATAGAGAGAGAGAATATTACTAGTAGGGACAAGAGAGAGGTGCGAGTATGCATTTTCTTTCTCTCTTTCTCTCATAGCCAGTGATATTTAAAGATTTACTTCAGTCGTGTGATCTAAAGCACACAACTTTTTTTCATTAACACTACTTACTTGTAAAAGACGATAAGTTTGTCATCATTAGGTTTGGTCGGAGTGGAGCGCCCTGCAGACGCTGACAATTTAGTGGCCATAGCCAGCTCCGGAGTTGGCGACTGGTAAAGCTGCACCTGCGAATTTAAGGAATATATTAAATAAATAAATATAAATAAATATTTCGGACATCGAACACACAACGCCATCTAGTCCCAAACTAAGCAGAGCTTGTATTATGGGTACTAGAAAACTGATATTAATACATAAATACTTTTTTTTTTTTTGTAAATACATACATATTATACATAGAAAACACTCAAACTCCGAAACAAATATTTGCAGATCATACAAACATTTGGTCCGACCCAGGATTCGAACCCGAGACCTCATGGACAGCAGTCGCGTACGCTACCACTGCGCCACCGAGGCAGTCATATTAGAATAACTACTCAATAACTTACTAATGAGGTAGTCTGAGTTACAAAAAGAAGCAATTAGATTAATAAACTTCGCGATTAGATATGATATACGTATATTGCAACATTAGTTAAACTAGAACAAATTAATAAATTCAAATTTCTTTTCTTAAATTTTGGTAATAGCTGACAAACGAGCTTGGTAATCGCTAACACAAGTTTACTGTAAAATCAGGTGGTCATAATTATGAGCAAACATTGACTTAATGGTTTTTGTTAAACTTAATTAAACTTTGGGTCGGGTAATGTCGGCTATCGTCGTATCGTATGTAGTGGATTTGTTGCTGCATAATAGAAAACTGCATCCAAATCTTTTGAGCCACTTCTGAGTTTAGCGCCCAGAAATAGGCAGGTAATTTTCAGAAGTGCTTAGGGGTGTAGGAGTTACGTTAGTGTATGTTTACTTCGGATGGCGTAAGAATGCGGTTCCCGGATCTCTCCCGTCTCAGGCGCAGAGTGGCACACCGTGTGGTTTTAGTCGATTCGATTCCGAAACACCGCCCTGCCGCAAACCCCGGTAGGGTGAAGGCCCAAGGGGGATTCCATACGTAAAAAAAAATTGTTTATAAGATCTAAAAGGGACTACGATTATACTAATGAATAACTGAAATAGTTTGTTTTAAAACGTATTTATTGCTAGTTAACAATTATTTAAAAAAACGAGATCACTCGTTTTGTTTTTTATAAAATGGGGTAAAACGAGGCCTCCTGACTATTACTGAACTATAAAGTAACAATGTGTTGCCGCCGTGTGGGTTAGAGGGCCATTCTTTCGTTACCCAACTCAGAGAAATGCATCGAAAGAATGTAGCGGACTTTTTTAAACCGGTTGAAGTTCTTAATACTAAGTTATTAGACTCAGAAAACCAGTTTTATCGTCAAAGGGAAGAAAGAAACCCTCGTCATTGTCGTTGGGTATCCTGTGCATCCGTTTAGATTTTTGTTTTAGAGACTTGTACGTACCAGACGAATTTAATAAAAAACAAGTCAAATGAGGAGGCTAGTCGGTCTTTAATAAATATGGAATACCATACACGAAAATATTAAAATACCTAAGTATTATATATATTCAGTAAATTAAGTTTAAAGTGAGTGACAACCATCCGGTTGCTTTCAGTAGCCTCATTCATGGAAAAACACTGCTTTTCTGTTTGTTCCTGTTACGATATTTGCTCGCTCAAGTGGATTGCTCACTTGGCCAAAATTTAAAAAAAAAGTTTCAAAACGATATAAGGTGCCTAACTTAAATTATATATAGAGGGCAAAGCATATTTATTGGTGCTGCCCATCTGGGGAACGCACTGTTGATCAGTATTACGTCATATCAATGTTGTGACTCTTTTTAACTATCAATATCTAAATGATAAAAGAAATAAAGGGGAGTGAACTTAGTGTGCGCAGCAGCAGGACGGCTGGCAGGAACTGAATGAGATTAGCTCAAAATCAATCATTGCCTACACGGTTGGCCTAGTGGTTTCAGTGGTCGCCACACCGCTTCCTACTGCGCCAAGTGTTGTGGGTTCAAATCCTACATGGGACAACACTTTGTGTGATCCATAAATTGTTGTAATATGTCTGGGTGTACTTTGTGTCCGTTTCATGTATGTTTGTAAAGATCCCCGCGACACAGGAATTTATATTCCTAAGGCGGGAGCTGCCTTTTAAAAAAAAATCAGAGTGGTGTACAATGGCAGAGGCCTATGTCCAGGTGGGATTGCAATGGGCTGATGTTGATAAACAATTTGAACTCTACTGGTTTTGTAGATGGGTAAGCTTCAGCTATCAGGGTTCACCTTCCTAATTGATGTGATAGATATATAGGTTCCTATGACAAATCATGGTAAAGTGTTAGTTAGTTTGATCGTAGGAGTTCTTTGTGTCCATTTTATGTATATGAAGCCGAATATATACCTAGACGGGATTTTTTTTAAAGAATAAAATAATAATTCTGATATATACACTTTATTAGTTCTAACTTTTATAATTGTTTACAAACTTTCAATGATTGGAAAAGAGTTGATGACCTTGGGATGGCTTAACCAGGTATGCTGTTTTAAAGTAATTCCGCACAGCCCAAAGGAGTGTTGTAAACAGAAGAAATATATTGATTCATACCTATATATTAACCCCTAATATTCAAACAGGTAAATAAAAAAGTACTCGATAGAGTACTTAGTAGGGGATTTAAAAACAAAGTTATATGGGAGTACAAGGTCAGATGCCAAGAAACATTTCTTTTTATTTATGATTTTTTTTACGAATTTGAAGGTTGTTTAGACTGAATTTAGCTACAAGCCCTCTTTGCTAATTAAACTTCAAATTTTATATATGATACTATTGTAATAATGTTGTTAGAGACCGGCCGGCTCGACCGGAGTGATACCACGGCCTAACAGAAAACCGGTGTGAAGCAACGCCTGCGCTGTGTTTCACTGAATGAGTGAGGATACCGGAGGCCCATAATCCCCCAAAGCCGGCAACGCACTTGTGACGCCTCTGGTGTTACGGGTGTCCATGGGCGGCGGTAATCGCTTACCATCAGGCGATACTTCTGCTCGTTTGCCCCCTATTCCACAAAAAAAAAACTAGAAATAATTTATATTTGATTCCTTTTAACTTGGAAAAATTAAAAAAATAGAAAAACAATTTTTCTAAAAAGGTAATGCTATAATTATAAACATGAGTTTATTTGTAACACTTTCACGCCTAAACCACTCTAAAGGGATTCGAAAAATTGATCATCAATGTTGTTCTATTATCTGTAGTTTAGTACACAAACACTTAGTAAACAAACTTACAAGGTTATTTTTATCATGATAACTAACATATCAAGTAAAGTCACATGCAAAAATAAGTTTTTAACGTTTATTCAGTTTTAAGGATTTAAAAGTTAGTTATTCAAGCTAAAATTAAATACCCACTTAATCAAGTAACCATACAACAAAAATGCCTTACTTCATTTTGGAAAAAAGCTGATACTCTTTCACTGCTGGACCGATATTTACCAAAGATAGTTAGGAACCACCATTACGAAACTGGCTTTCAAAATAAAAAAAAAACTGTATCGAAATTGGTCCATCCATTCGAGCTATGATGCCACAGACACACACACAGAGACAAACAAAAATCAACATCAAGCTTATAAAACCCCTCTTTTTGTGTCAGGGGTAAAAAATATTTTTTACTAAGTTCTACTTGTTCAAGTTTAAAGTTTTTAAAGTCTTTGCATCAGGAAAGTTTAAATTTTCATGTAACCAGAATTACTAATGTTTTTAAGTAGTGTCTTTTTTTGATTTGAAGGCATGCCAAAGTGACTAATCAACCTTCAAGAAAGAGAGACAAGACTGCAGTTTACCTATTTATTTATTTATTACTTTATGCACAATTACATGCATCGGCGGACTTAATGCCTAAGGCATTCTCTGGCAGTCGACCAATTGAGCGATGCAGAGATAAAGTGAGGTAGGTGCACCTATTCACCAGGACATAATATAATTTGTACCTTTAAAGATATTCCCGTATCAATATCATCAATTATATTATAAGCCTACAATAATTACACCACTACCCACACATATTAATAGCATTTTTGACATGTAATTGATCAGACTGGCGTTGCCATGGCGACGCGTCACTACTCTACATGAATGCATTTTTAATATATAATGCGGAGGACTGTTTTTAGTTTTTTGAAAGATTATATCTCATCCACATTTTTTATCATTAATTTTATCACAAATACACACAAGAAATAGCTGATTAGCTGGTTGCCATCTCATGAAACATTTAATGCGGTGTGGCCACTCTTTACTAAATATTGTAAGCAACCATCGCAGGTGGAGTTACACATCTAAACTTTCCTTTATCATTGCTTGGTCTATTGCTGAAAACTGCACCATAAATCCATTTTAAAAGATGTAAGAGGACAGACAGCGAAAGCAACTTCGTTTTATACTATGTACAGATTGATATAAATGTATATCACATTTAAGTTGTCTCACTATTGGCTTAATTTTTAAATTTTGTACAAATGAAGTAGTTTGTTGATATTGTACAATTAAGTCTTCCAAAGTACACAACAAATTTTAATGCAGTTTTCAGCAATAGAAAGTGATTTAAGAGGACAGTTTGTATGTAAAATACGTGAAATAAATATTATAATAAAAATAAACTGGGAATTTCAAAGTTTTCTGTATCAAAACCTATTAAGCCCTGATTTAGATTACTGCTTAGAGGTTATAGTGGTGTTATCTCATTTTTATGTGTGGGAATTAGATATTAAAAATAATACAAACCTTAGTCCTGTTTCTCTTTGTTCTCGAATCAGGTGTAGATTCACCATCTGCAGGTTTCTTAGTCAGACTAACACCGTCAGTGGACTTGCTTGGAGATGTTTGGCGTCTCTTTCTCATTGGAGTAGTTACTGTAGCCAATTTCAGGGTAGACTTGGGCTTAGACTCAGATTTAGCAGGTTTTGGTTCAGGTTTCTTTTCCTCTTTTTCTTCCACCTTTTCATCTTTATCAGCCTTTTCAACAGGTGCTTCTATTTCTTTCTTAGGCTCTTCAGCCTTTTCTGGTTTTATCTCCTCCTTCTTCCCTTCATTAACTGTGGAAGATTCAGGTTTTGATTCTACCTTAGGCTCCTCTTTTTTTTCCTGCACTTCAACACTTTCAGAGGGCTTCACACTTTCAACAGGAGCAGATTCAGGTTTAGGAGTAGGTGCCTTCTCTTTTAATTGACTATCATTAGCCGATTCTGGCTTATTGTCAATTTGAGATGGTGCTACATCTGCTGTAGGAGCTGGTTTCTGTTCTATAGTCATTGCTGCAGGTGATTTCTCTGGAAGCTCATTTGCAACAGCCACTTTAGACTGAGATGGACTATCTGCAGTACTAACTGCATTTCCTGACTCAGGTTTCTGAGGAGTACTTGGAGCACTTGATAGTTTTTCAGGAGGTTTTGGTGTGCTTGGAGAGGACTTAGCAATGTCCTGTTTATCTTTGTTAGATTCTGGGTTCTGAGGCTTCAGTGTTGTGGGAGCACTTGCTCCAGACTTAGGAGAATCAACAGTACCATTAGACTGCCCAGTGGAATCTGGCTCGGACTTTTCCGGTGTCCTTGTAAGTGCAAGAGCTTTATCCTGAACAAGACTCAATGGTGTGTTAGCATTACTGCCTTTGGTAGGACTCGCAACCAAGTTTGAGGGTCCAACTGAGTTCTGAGTAACATGTGAAAGATTACCATGGTGACTCATATTTTGTGCCATTTGAGCCATGTTAGCAGACACGGGTGCCATAGGAGGCGCTGCGTGCCCTAATGGAACAGGTGGCGGCGCGGGCGCGTGGTGCGTCAGGTTCTGTACGGCGATGTTATTGGAACTGTGATGCAGCGAGTTTTGAGCACCTTGCGGATGTCCTACTGCGTGGTTTGCGTTGGCTACGTTGCCCTTAGCAGGGCTCGCTTGACCGCCCGGCTGCGCAACTCCCGGCTGAGGCAGCACCGGCTTTAAAGCAGAATTCATTTCAAGTGCGTTCTAATACGGCGAGTAAATATCTCAGCCGTACACAAGCTGAAACATAAAGTTTTCCCAGTTTACGATACTGTTTTCATAACAGGTTAATACACCGCGATGTCTTTGACCCACAACAATAATTCATACATAATAAATGTATATGCAATACGCGCGTAAGAACGCGGGGACCGCTCTTACCCGCCTTGTGAGGCCGCTTATGGTATGGCGCTAATGAAAAGTGAATATGTAAGTTTGGAAAGTTACCACTAGTTGTATAAGCAACAAACGCCCATGAAATAAGTCCTGGGAACCGAGCTTAGGCTGTGATAGCCGCAAAAAATATGCGATGCTATGCCAAGAAACTTCCGCAAGATATGGCCCGCCGTTGCCGAAGTTGCTGTGATGTCACTATCTTGTTTAGTCACTGTTAACGAACACTTGATCTCACTCGCGATTCTGTAATTCCATGTTTTATTTACACATTTTATCACAAATTAACATTCACTTTACTTTAGAACAAGCACATAATAGGCACAGTAGTTTCAGAGATGGCGTCGGCATAACGCGCATGCGCCACCCTCTTGTGTTCTCCTCCAATGAAATCCCGTGACGAAACAAAGCATACACGAATGTTTCCGATATAGCTATCTTTCTTGCTCTTGTTGTTCATGAGCGAAGTCGTTGCATTCGGATACGTTCATATTTTAAATTCTGATGATAAAATTTGTGTTACACTGCAAGTCTTTTAAATAAATTTAGTTTTTTTACTTTTCATTCCAATAATTTGAATTTTATATAATCTTAAAATTTAAAGCTCTTGTTCTGAGAAGACTTTTAATATTTTTTTTATGCTAATATGCTTAGAATGGAGTTTTCTTTTATGCATCATTTATAAAAATAAATGTATTGATAATGATTGATAGTGATGATGATGACACGTACTTAAGTATAAATTATTAAGTTATTTATGAATTTAATTACTATCAGCGTCTGTACCAGCACCAGTGTTTTCTTCCCGCTATGATCCCGGCTCTTAATATATATAAATTGTCTGCCACGATAGAGTGCCCGTCTTCAAGACTGAAACTTTATAATTTTTCGCTTGTAATGTTTATGAATAAATGAATACTTATTACAAATCGTTTACTATGGATTAGGTTAATGCCTTAAAGTAATTTTTATTAAGCCAATATCACGGTATATATTTTCTCATACTATTAAGTAATTAAAGTAAGAAAGCTATTAAGTAAACGAGAATACCTGGCGTCTTTTAAAATTTCGCTGTAGCTGGCACACTTATTTTTACTACTCTATAAGCCGGTAAATGGAATGGAACGTGCCTGAAGACATTTTCATTTCAATGTCCCATGTGCATTATATATGAATTATTGCTGTTTTTTCATTCAATATTGGTGACAGAAATTTTAAACCCAATATTCGAGCAAATATTATATCATGGTAAGGGCAGTGTTAAGTGTAATAGATATGATATAAAACTGCTAATATCAAGCGAATCATACTTTGTGGCTAACTGCATGTTTTATTATTTGATTTTTACCTCAATTTCGTTGAATAATTCTTTCATTTGAAAGTATAATATGTTTGAAAATTCATCAAAAACCTTACGGAATGGTTGTAGATTATAGAACATTCTGGATATTCGTAATATAAGTTTTTAAATATAATACACAATCACAGGACGTGTTGTCAAGACCTGCTGAAGAGTTTGGAAATGATGAGACGCTGGAGCGTTTATGGGCAGCTAAGGCTATGGAACATAGTGATATATATTTCAATGTAAGAAACTTTTACTAATTATTTCTAGTTTTATTATCATAGAAAATAGCTAATGTATATGTAATGATGATTTTGTGTTTTATTATGTGTAATATATAATGTAACTGATAAATTGTACCTATATGAATGAAACAATAACATTAAAAAAAAATCTGATGCTTTACCTTAAGTTAGAGGGCAGTTGAACACTGTGTGGTATTTAATTTCAAATTAAAATCCTTTGTAGGTTTGGTCTTGTAATGCTATACTATAAATTTATAATTATAATAAGTATTTGGTACAGGTACAGTGCACATTTTGTCTTTTTTTATTTTTATATATGAGCCAGCCAAAGTGACTCTAATCAGCCTGATGGAGAGCATCTGCAGAGTCCAAGAATAGCGGTCACCATACTCGTTTGCGAATGATTACAATACAACAATGCAAAATTGTGACTCGCACTATAATGTAATATATGTATAATATGTACAGACATTTTAACACACAACACCATCTAGTCCCAACTAAGCGGAGCTTGTACTATGGGTACTAGATAACTGATATTAATACTTATATACTTTTTTTTTGTAAATACTATACTTGTACTATGGTTGCTTATTAAGATGGTACTGCATCGTTTATCTCTAATATACAGTTGCTATGCTATATATACACACACATACTACCAGACTTGACTTATCAATTGATTTACATATATTCCGCAGTAGATCCACTAAAGGAAGCATTTGCTATGGTAACTAGAATGCTCATAAACAAACTTTAATATTTCATATTTAATAAATAAATCTTAACACAGAAGAAACAAGTAAAATAAAAAGTATTTTTAAAAAAACCAGACTGCAAATAATTTTTTGTTTTGATGTACCCACTGTCACTCACGACCAAGACGACTCTATTGACACCACTCACCATAAAAATACGACAAGCAGTGCACTAGAGTGTGCCAAAGAAATACACACACATAAATACATGCATACAAACATACATACACTCTAACTTTAAACTTTAGTGTTTTATGACTAAATAATTATTTTCATGGGAATTAACGCAATCAATTTATTACATACCTCTGATTGTATGTAATACCTTTAAATAAGTGATTGCATTATTTCCTGTGAAAATAATCATAATACATAAACTCGAAATATAACTATATAACCCTCCTTCTTTCACAGTAGGGTAAAAAAGTAACCATCAAACATTATTATTGTATTTTCTCAGTGGGTAAAATGAAAGCTTTATTAGCCTCTTAGAACTTGTGGCAGATAGATGCATCCTAATCACAAACAATACACATATACTTGGATGATAGTGGGCGCTCTTCATCAGAGACTTTCAATCATCAGACAGCAATGGGCATAATGACACAATGTACAGTTCTGTATAATGAACTTTCACAAAATAAAAAGAAAAAATACCTCTGTGATTTCTTTTGGCATTTCTCTTTTGGGTTAGTCTTCGGATATGCCAGCATTCTCTATAAGTACAGTTGCTCTTAGTCTTTCTTGTTATACTCCTGTGTATATACCTAATAAGTTACCTAATAAGTAGGAAAGCTTCAGTCAAATGCCTCTCCACAATCTTACCGCACCAGCACCTTCCCAGACAATTTTAGTCAATAATAATTTATCTGTGTATTTTTTAAATCATCCACAATATGTGTTACTATTATTTTTGTTTAGTATGGATATGCTTTAATTTCTTTTCCCTATCACGGTTTGATACACTAGACCCAATAACTTCCGTGTCTTTCTTTCCATCCTGCAGTTGCCTATAAGAGGTTGCCTTCGAGCTTAAGGCCACATTGTATTGTACCTTCTAATTTTAATTTACCATTGTAATTAATAAAACGAAATATTATTCATAATATATAAATAATAATATCTTTATTGGACCAGATTAGAAACAAGGGTAACTTAGGCAAATATAAACGAGGGAAGTACAATTGGCAGCCTTAATAGGGGGCAAACTAGTAGACGTATCGCCTGATGGTAAGCGATTACCTTCGCTCATGGACACCCATAACACCAGAGGCGTCACAAGTGCGTTGACAGCCTTCGAGGATGGGGGATGAGAGGAAGGGTTGTATTATGGGCCTCCAGTATCTTCTCTCACTCGGTGAATCAGCCCCTGCGCTCTGTTTCACACCGGTTTTCTGAGGCCGTGGTATCACTACGGTCGAGCCGGCCCATGCATGCCGAAGCGTGGCACTCCCACGGTGAAAATCGTTTACAAAAAAAAAATACAATGTCTTACATACTAATAGCAACTAAAAACCACCAAGATTTATCTTTGTGCTATTAATCTAGATATAACAAATATGAAAGTCATAGATCGATCAATGACAACACACCCTTGTGGGTGTGTAGTCATTGAACAGGAAAATAAAAAATAATAAAGTCTTACACTTACTACTATATCACACATAAATATATAAATGATTTACGTAAATACATATAAATATCGCATCATCATTAAATATATGTAAAAAATATTGGTTCAATTTGTTTTTAAAGTTTCTGTTTGTTAAACTAATAGACAAATCTGAGGGTAGGTTATATATATATGTATATATATTAATAAGTTGAGGGACAATATACTAGTAGGTAGTCCGCTCGCCATATGTATTATTGGCTCGCTGTTTGTGAAGCCGGTGCTCGGAAACTGCCCGAGTGCGCACAGGACGCTCAATAATTTGCCTTAAGTAATTGTTATAAAACATTTCTTTTAACAATGCCTAGTCTACCTGTCTATGAATTGGCAAAACTTTACTATAATCAAATAGACCATTTTTATTGTCATGAAATTCATTTAGTCTTGCTGGCAACCGTGAAATTTTAAACTGAGGAAAATTATTTGTTTTCCAGATGTTATGCTCAGTAGACACAAGATGGCTGCAACTCACCCCTCATGATGATCTGATATATACACATTTCAAGCAGGACTTTCCAGATTTGGACGTCTCATACATAAATGAAAATGAAATAAAAAACAGTGTTAACAAAGCAAAATGGAGAATATTTTGCGAAAAGTTTAAAAACATTATCGAGGACTACAGTTTTGGTACTCTAATGCGTGCTGATACTAAAGGCGATTATGCAGAACAAAATACAATGTTGGTTCCTAGAGTACAGTTTTATGCTATAGAAATTGCTAGAAATAGGGAGAGTATGAACAATGAAGTAAAAAAACTGTACAAGTGCACAGCAAAGCCTACGATAGATACTCAAGAACATGCCGCTAAGATTGCCACCTAAATTAAACCACTACCGCACGCTAGTTTTGACAAGAAAGTTTGTCTCAAACAGTTTGTAATTGGACAGTGCATGTGCTACTAAACAAAAATGAACTCGGGGTACGAAATAAAAATAAAATGTGTGATATTAATTGAAGTAAAATGATTTGTATATTTTTTAAAGAGAAACATGAAAGGTCTGTGGACACATTTTTTCTCTTAATAATAATTTTGTTAATGGAGGTAAATATTGATGAAAACATAGCAGATGGAGTAACGATTTTGACAATAGGTATAACAGTGTTAAATCAAAAAGTTTTCTGTATTTAAATTGTTGCAGTGATAATCAGTGATGTGCTGAATACAGATGTATGTATTTGTAACCAAAAGAGTTCTACTTAGATCAAAGTTCTGTATCTATGTGTATTTCTTTTACATTTGGATGGATGAATTAGATTTTAATAAGTTTATAGATATGCATAAATTTTTGTACAATTAAATATTTTAAGATATTATGCAATCGGTTACTTTTATTCTGAAAAGTCATATATGTCAAATAAATTGTACATATTTCGTAAGTTCGTGATTTAAAAAAATAAAGCAATAATTAAGTCTCACTCATTATTTAACTATTTGACTATACTATACTTCATTATTTAACTATGAATTTAACTATAACCTACTTACCCACATTCTCATCTACCTTTTTTATTTGATCTGAGTGGTACTATTGTACATCTCTATATTTCATATCTTAAAAGCTGTGGAAATTATTTTATTAAATCTTTCTCAAAGTAGGTTCAGAGCTATTTGAAATGTATGTCATTATTTGATCCTCAATGTCAACTGACATCGTCTGAAAAAATGGCTTGAGATCTCTATGTATTTGTATCTGAATTCCTTTCTGGACAATTCAGCACATCACTAGTACTAGTATAAAGAACTGTAAATAGGTACATAGTTTATCCTTTGTTAAAAGATATGGATGGATGGATGGCTTAATACTGTAATACTTTTAAGGAAAGCTCTTCTTGTGCGAACTAGCCAATTTTCGGATAAAATTAACTTTCTCAAAAATGAACATGTTAAACCTAGTTTGTAAAATTAATGAAATAATCATTTTAATGTTAATACTGGCCACATAGTGTCATGTTAGGCAATAGCCACCGTCCCTAGTTATGAAACAATCAATATCTGCTTAAGACTATCATTGTAGAACCACATAATCAAATATAAAACTACATACTATTTAGATTTATACTGATTTTACAAAAACAACTTTTAATGTTAAACAAAATAAAAAAATAAGCTTACTCAATCAAAAGAATTTATTAGAAATTGTTTTTGTAAAAATTTACACCTATCGAATAGTAATTTGTGATTGTCTTAATTGAAAAATGAATGAGGTGCTGTATTGCTCATACATTTTTTATATTAAAGTTTGTACTATAGATTTTTTAATAGTTTAATTTAAAAGGCACTTTCAGGATATTTAAAAACACATCTGTATCATTAATAAAGAATAAAGCATGTTATCGTTAACAGATCTTGTTAAACATACAGGAAATGGACCTGAGAAGGGCCCTTGTGGAACTCCCTGTGATAATAGTGAAGTGATGTTAGTGTAAGAATCAAGTGATACACAGTCAAAGGCCTCACATAAGTCCATAGACATCTCATATCTGTATTTGTTTGCATTATCTGTGGATATAATTGTATTACATGCAGATAGTATCAGTTTGAACCTTTGCCTTATACACTTAAACGTTTATTCAACTGTGTTGGTAATGTCAAAGTACCAGCTTCCTATTTAATATAATATATACGGTTGATTATATTTAACTAACATCAAAATTACCAAAAAAGCGCTATGCACAAAATGTAAATAGAAGTGCATCAAATATTCCATTTTTTATTATTGAGTCCGTCGATGCATGTATTTGTGCATAAAGTAATACAAGAAATAAACAACAACCCATAATGTCCCACTGCTGGGCTCGGGTCTCCTCTCAGGAGAGGGTTAAGGCCATACGTCCCNTTGGGGACTGGCAAGAATACGTTGTGGCTACGTAAATCTTGCCGTTGGATGTTTTTAAGCCGCCCGAAGGCCTCCAACTAAGCTTCACGACTGTTATCGTATGATAACAACCGGGACCGACTGCTTAACGTGACCTCCGAATCACGGAGACGCTCATGGTAACATGCCACCAGCGGTCACCCATCCAGGTACTGACCGCGCCATCGTTGCTTGCCCTCGATGATTGTTTCTAATCACCGAGTGCAACTGGGCTATGAGCGCCTATACACAACAACAATATACAAGAAATAAATAAGTAATAATGCAATACATTCGGTCATCAGGTGGTAATTGAATGTACCTGTCTCCACTATGATTAAGCAGTCAGCGGCTGACTCTCCCTACCATCACCGTTAAGGTTCTCTTGCCACAGTCTTTCAAAACCTTACTGGCCGGTCGGCCTAAAAACTTCTGTCCTTACTGGCCGGTAAGGACAATAAGTTTTACCACGAGAAGTTTTCGACGATCTCTTATAAATCTTCGGAAATACCTAGCTATTCATGAAATGTTATTTATAAAAATATTTTTTGAACAAAATGAAAACTGAAAGATTTACCTCGATATCGACGATTATCATGGAGTGGAAAATATAAAAAATCTTCGTGCGTACGTTTAGGTAGGGACGAACGTACATATTTTACTCGAATACGGAATATGCATGTTTTTTTTTATTTACCTTTTAGGTATATTGTAAAGACAATAAAGAATCTAGAAGAAAATGTTTGAGATAAATAAAAGTTGAATGCATATTTCCTATTGACTGTTGCAGGAAGGAAGTATTGACTGTAAGTAATTAATTGATTTAAACTTGGCATATTAAATTCTGCTATACAGCACCTGTGGTAAAAAGAAATTTTGCCAATCACGGGTAAATACAGGAAGAGTAAGTAGAAGCGATAGAAGATGATAGCGAGGCCATCCATCCATCATTTGTTTGTTGATGACATAGATGAGCCCATTTTTTCACCATCGTTCTGGGAAGAACTGATTATTGACTAAACTAAAATGGATTAAAAACTCAAGTTCTTTGTTCTAACTAATGTTTAAACTTGTTACTTGTATCGTTAACTTCGTAATACAAGTAACAAGTTCCCGAGTCATCGGTAACTTGTTGCTAACTTATCAGCTGTCCTCTCTACGTACATGTATTTTGCTTATCACTATTAAAGTGGTTCGTGCGTTAAGAATTAACAACATTCTAGACTTATTGGTTGAGTATGTTATCATTGTGCAATGTACGAAGAATGATCATGTGAATACTTTTAGACTTGCATCGTGTTTTCTGTTTATTTATTTGACCAGCGAGCCCTATCCGTGATGATGTACGGAGCCGAGATTTGGGGCACTCACCATTGGACGGGCCCACAAATTTATCGCGGTCTAAACTCGGTGTGGTTTGCACACAATTTGATTATGCATTTAATTGTAAATTTTATTTGACGTACGTTAAAAATTACTTAAAAAAAATATTAATTACCATAAAAAACTATCATTGCACCTACCGCATCTTATTTCTACATCACGAGCCTTGAATCTAAACCGAGGCTTCAGCCCCGCAGTCGCATACGCTACCACCGTGTCATACAAACATCTCTTTATTCCCAACGCATTTCCATTTCAATCACCTACATTTTCCGCTTGCATAATCTTAGTTGCCCTTAGGTAATACTGGTTCATTACTATTCGTGTAATGGTTTACAATCAGATTTTTATTCTTTTATCGTCACCATCAACAACAACAGCTTTTTATAGTCTAATAGTGCTGGCATAAGCCTAAGCTTCTTCTGAGCCGTCTGCAAGTCTAAACGACAGTATCATCTCCTTTTGCACAGCAACGAAACAGTGGTAGACATCAAAATGCATTTTATAAATTGTAGTATTTGGGTTTTCAAGAAACCACAGGTCTATTTAAGTGCAAATAGTACATGGTCCACAATGAAGAAATAAAATTATCTTATTAAAACCATGCGTGTAAGGCTAGCTCACAAAGATCTAAGTATAAATATATTTTTATTAATAAAACCTTTACAATATTTTATTATATACAATTAAATTAATATAGTTTACATCCGCTCTCTTCGAAGATGGCATCCCAAAACTTAACCTCATCAGCGTCAGGCGCAGTTCCAGGGACGAACTTATTCCCAATGTCCAAATAATCTTGCTTCTCGACTGTATAATTTGCCCACTTGACTCCTAAAGATTCATCTGGGGTTGGGTTTCTGAAAGCACAATGTTTTTGTATTTAATTGTAGGTAATAGGTACATGGGAAACATAAATAGGAACTTTTCCGTAGAAATACACAAAATGCGATTTAGGTTATATTAATTATGGAGATAGCGAAACGGGACCAGAAAGCTCTCCCGGTCTGTCAGGCCCGGGAGTTCGGTTTCAGTCGGACGTAACCACCAGAGGGTAGTTAGTAGTACTCGGTAAGATTCACAAACGAAAGAAAACAAATGAAATCCGTGAATTGACGGATTAAAAACACGGAATATCTCTCTCTCAAACTGTGTCGTAATAGCCGATTGAAGCGGTAAACAACACAGGACAATAATGGCACTGTCAGATGAAAGAGAACTTGAGTCAAAGTCCATTCGAACCAAATAGTAATAATAGCAGATCAAAATTTCTTTAGTAAGAGGAGGTATAAGTCCAGCATATGATGAAACGCAAGAGATATTCGAATATAGGTGACAAATGGGAATATAAGTAGAGTGAGACGTTCAGATGGCTTAATTTTACGTATGAATCGAATTCGGAGCCCGTACGAACCGTGTCACTGCTTTGGTCTACCAATTACCTACCTGTTGCAACTAAAACATGTTACAATAAACCAAAAAGTTTTCTTTCGTTTTGGAGCCTAAATGGGAGGTCACTCGATGTTCAGAGATTAATGATGCCCATTAACGATTGCAGTCACTGAATCACAAATATTGTTGTCGCCCTTTTAATTTCAATCCCATCTCAACACGAATAAGAAGGAAGACGGATGTTGGACATATGAATAATTATATTAATATGTACAGCTTAGTTTTATCCAACATCGTAAAAAAATATCGTCATATTTTAGCTAAAATATTCCAAAATATAACAAATTTTATATATAATATTGGTAAAAACCGCATAATAATCCGTGCAGTATCTTTTGAGTTTATTGCGAACAGACTGACAGACAAACTCGGTGGAGGATTTTGTTTTGTAATATGTAGTAATTTTACTATATTAAATTATGATTGTAATTAAAACAAACATACCCATATTTAGCGAAATTGGTCCAAAGTTTTATCACTTTCTCCATAAGCTGGAACGTGTCAGAATTCTTATCAACTTTGTTTGGCAATGAATTGGCATTGAAAAAGTAAAATATATCGTCAGCATGACATGTCACTGGTTTATCTTTAATAATTTCCGTTAGGCCAATTAGGTGAGCAAACATATTTCTCTCAGACTTACAAGTGAATTTGTATAAATACACTTTTTCCTTTTTAGCACAAAGTCTAGCAAAATTAACTACACCGTGAACGAACATATCCATGGAATAGAAGTTACTCATTTGTTCCCAACTTTCAGAAATGTCAGTTTTGTCATTAAAATAATATTTTCTGATTTTTCTTCCAAAATCAAGTTTCTGATTTGGGGTTAGGTTAAACGTCATAAGCTGAGGTGAAAACAGTTCCAGATATTCGCTTGCCATTCCTAACTTAATTTTAACACTGTCAGCAGGGCCAAGGCTAATAAGACCTTCATCTGCAGTATATCCAGCCATTATTTCGACTCCATCATGTACCGAACTAAAATCGCCAGCAAAATATTTTTCATTCTCATCAATATTTTTTTCTTCTGCTACACTAAAAAACATTGTGGTCGTATCTACTTCGGATAATACTATTGGTACTGAGGCGGCAACAAGAGACTCGATTGGTTGATTTTTAAAGAACTCATATAATTCAGAGTCATCTTCGGAGAAACAGCCGAGCTTTTTCGCTAATACCAATGCTCTATCTCGAGGTCTATGTTGTCTTGCCCAAGGACATAAAGCGGTACCACTCTGCGTTATGGCTCTTTTGAATAGACCCTTGGTCATTGGCGATATAAGATGATAGCTAACGCTGCACCCGCCAGCGCTCTCACCAAATATTGTGATGTTAGTCGGATCACCTCCAAACTGGGAGATGTTTTTATTGACCCATCGAAGAGCTTCGACTTGATCTTTAAGGCCAGCATTTCCAGGTATATCATTATTTTCTAGGCAAAGAAAACCGAGTGTTTCAAGTCTATAATTGATAGTGACTACAACTACTCCATCTTTAACTAAGAATTCAGGACCGTACAAGTCGTTTTCTCCACTACCAAAGAAAAAGCCTCCTCCGTGTATCCAGAACATAACTGGAAGAAGCTTGTCTGGTTTGACATTTGGTGTATACACGTTGAGATACAGACAATCCTCGCTGCCCTGAACCTCTTTAGTCAGCATATTAATCTGAATACATTTCGAGCCAAATTGTTTAGCATCGCGCACTCCGACCCATGATTTTGCTGGTTGCGGGGCCTAAAATAATAAATATAATTTTTATGCTCCTCATTATTTCTTGCATGTCTTACTCAACTAGTGGTAGGCTAACACTAGTTGAGTTACTTGAGGCACTAGTGGTTGAAATTCGTTCATAATTCATTTAATATTTAAGTTTGAATTCTATAATCATCATAGCCATTCAGTTTATCACCGCCCTAGCCTTTACTATTCCCAAGATTATTGGGGTCAGGGAACCATAATAACAGATCGATGTATTTACATTGAAATTTTCTACCTATGGGGTCTGAAACCGACAGTTTCTCCATGTCCACAGTACCCTCGATGTGACGTTTCTGGTATTGCGGGTGTCCATGGACGGCGGTAATCGCTTACCATCAGCTCGTTATTTGAATAGGTCTTTCTAATATATTTCAAATTATTATTATATTATAGAACATTTCCATTTACATTTCTATATTTTTAACATTTCTTTCACAGTAGAAAATCATTGACTTTTTCCTATCATGTGTTAATTTCATGTATATTTTTTCCAAAATGCACAGGTTGTCCGAATACCTCTGAGTGTACGAATCAACTGAGCGTTGGGGCAAGCTAATCATCTAGTATTGATGATATTGGTTTTCTGATGCACTTGAGTTGCAGCTACAGGGTTCTTAAAATATTTTGTTTATTTTTTGCATCACGTTGACATACAATTCTCATATTTCTCAATAAGAAATATGAGAATTTTTCGTCAAAAATCCGTGCCTCGTAAAGCACGTTTAGCCGCCGGTCTCGGTTGTCACGAACATCTATGACAATCGTTAACGGGAAGTCGTCAATGCCCTCAAATGCATTGCCAACTTGTTCAATCTTCGAATACAGTTCACTCTCAGGCATGCGGAGGTCTGATGGTCAGTCGCTCAGTGGAAAAACCGATATTCAGGTAGAACCGGTTAAACTAGTACCCGACCCCAAATAATTATGGGTATCAGTACTTGTATTTTAGACGATAGTTAAGTCTGTAATAATAGAAGCGAGAATATTACATAGTAGCGACATAATTAGCCTGTCGTCACAGAGTGTAATCATATATAATCGTATATCATTGTAGATTATTTGCCGTAACCTAATTCAAGGACGCAATGATAAATATAAAATCAGTTGTTCTGTAAATTCGTAGGTATATTGTGTTAAATCAAGCAAATTTACAATACATACTTGTGATATATATATATATATATATATATATATATATATAAATATGATTATACTGAATTACAATTTTTAACTAAGGCAGAACTACAGTTAAAATGGAAATTAAATGCAGACAAATATCAGACTTTATGACATACACAAGGCGTGAGAACTACAGTGGAATGAACTCAGAACTGCCTGGTCAAAAAGCGACTAACAACTACCAGAAAATGTATTTACCTTGAAGCGAAGGCTTCCAACCGGTGGTTGAGCGTAAGGGATGCCTTTAAAACTGTAGAACGTGCCCCCATACTCGTTCTGCACCACTTCTCCCTCCAACAAGCCCTCGTTTACGTTTACGCGCACCATCTTCTATTTGTCTACGTCAGCCTGACAACAAAACTAAAATTATACTAAATGCTATCGTGAAATAAAGTCAAGTTTTAAGCATTTAGACTTTATCAGATTATTGAAAAATTATCATGACTCTTGCTTTATTTTATACTTTTGTTCTAGTAGAGCCAGCGCCTCTTTGTGCTTAGAATTCAGTGCTAATATGCATTACTTAGACATTACATGTTATTTACATGTTACACAATTCTAATCAAAGTATTCATTCTTTTTTTTATAAATTCAGAAATCTTAAATTTGTACCAACCGGGGTGACAATGACCTGTCACTGACAGTCGGTATTAAATGCTTATTTCTTTCCTTGCTTTTTATATTGATGAGCGACATCCTTTTTTCATACATCTTTAATAAATAATCTACTTCAGCGAGGATCTATAACGACGAACGAATTGGAAGGTTTGTTAAGGCACTTATTAACAGGCCTTCCAATTCGTTTTTTTTAAGTATGAGCCGGCCAAACTACTTTGCAACACGCAGACTTTTTCGTAAGAAAAAGTCTGCGTGTTGCAAAGTAATGTCAAAATGTCTACTCTTCCTGATGGAAAGCATGAACAGACTTCAAGAGTAGTGGTCACCATACTCTTTGCGAATGAAGACTATGCGACAATGCCTTTTTAGATATAGTCAAACCATTTTTATAGACCGACGATCTAGTCTGGTTGGATGCAGACAGTACTGGACCAGTAGATGTAGTTAGCGATGACTTTCAGCCGAAGACAAGATATAGTAAAATACATATTTCTTCTTCTATTCTTCATGTCACAGACAAAACTCTGAAACATTTTAATCGTGGGAAGCCCATGCTTCGGCACCGACTTCCTCAACAGGGCTGATGCCACGATCTCAGAGAAAACTGGTGAAACGCCCTCATAGTTCATTAATTTTATTGTAATTTCGACGCATACTGTGGGTATAATAATAATTATAGCACAAAAATAAATAAACGTTTTTGAACGTAACTATTTTCGATTTGTAACACATCCCGTGTTACAGATCGAACATGAGATCGCCTCCGTTGTTATACTAGGTTCCATTCCCCTCGGAAATTTTAACCTATCTAGCATTGACAAACTACGTTCGTTATAGCAAGTACAATAGTTCTATAGTACGATTTTCGATCAAAAAATAATATAATAATATTAACCGTTAATAACGATAAGTACAATGTAGTATAAAATATACTTTAAACTATGTGCTAGAGATCGTTTTGGATTCACAAATCCTATTTCTTCTTCTTTTAGTGGCTTCAGTCGGTTCATAAGACGGTCTTTTTAGTACCATTTTTTTAAAAACTATGATCAGTTTGCAATTTCCTTCATTCAATAACTCGATATGCTCAGCAAAATTCAAGTTGAAGTCAACAGTTATACCTAAATATTTAATATACTTTGTAGCTTTTAGTTCAGAATAGGAGCAACAACTACTATTTAATCGATGACAGTTCAAAGCTACATGCAAAGATCCTGAAGTTTTAGGTCTCATGAACTAAGAAGCGGCTGCCTGTTCAACAAAAATGAAAGGTTTTCTCTTGAATTGGAGGTTTCAAACCAATGGTTGAGCGTAAGATATGCCTTTGAAACTGTAGAACGTGCCCCTATACTCTGCGCCTCTTCTCCCTCCAACGAACCCTTTTTTACGTTTACGCACACCATTTAGTTTTAGTAAATGTGAACTCCACAACTAATCTAAAATTATACCAAAATTAATCAGAACCCTTATCGACAATGTTTAGATTACGCTATCGCTGAACAAGGAATGCAATCTCCTCTACAACTGATTTATAACTCGTAGAATCTTCTATATATATAAAATTCTCGTGTCACAGTTTTCGTTGCCATACTCCTCCGAAACGGCTTGACCGATTTTGATGAAATTTTTTGTGTTTATCCGGTATCTATGAGAATCGGCCAACATCTATTTTTCATCCCCCCAAATGTTAAGGGTGGACCAGCCCTAAATTTTTTTTTTATTTTTCAGACAAATTTTTTTTTTTAATTTTTTTATGATACAGCATACAAAAATACCTACAACCCTAAATTTTCACCCCTCTACGATCAACCCTTATTTNTAATAACTTAAAAATAATGTTTGCCTTTTGTTGATTTTATATTCCTCCATCGTTCACAGCGCTCCATGCTTATTTCACGCATATACCACATTTTTACATACATACAATATACACATTCTAACATACATACATACTTACAATAAGCGATTTTTTGTCTACACTAGAAATTGCTAGGAAATTATTTATATGGCAAAACAACGTTTGCCGGGTCAGCTAGTATTTAAATATAAATAACTAAATATTTTAAGTATGCCATACAATTATAAAAAAATGAGATATGCTAAAAGAAAGTTTGAAATAAAGTGATCAGTGTGGTATATGGTCGTATTGTCATATCCACCTTAGATATGACAATACGACCGGGCAGTTCGGTTTAGTAGTTTAGCCTTAGGACACTATTTTTCGTTTTTAAAATTTGCTACACGATGTATCTATCAAAACATTATAATTAACGTGTTAACGACCGATGTTACAACTATTGTAATAATTTCTACTTTGAAATATGCCTTATGTCCGAGTAATAAGATTTATACAATATAATCACATAATAGTTAAAAATAATAGGTAATGCTGGAACGAATCAAACGAATTATCGGCGCGAGAGCCCTGCGTAGTGAGTGTTGTGTTATAAGTATTTATTAGTACCATAAACTGGTTTTATAGTGAAAGGACAGATTAGTCAAGTTTGTTAATTGTTATATAACGATTTTTTTGTGTGAGTTTAAATGGAACATTGTATCGGTTTGGTTATACACTTATATGGTTAGTGAATAACTTACTACGGATAAAATATTAATTTACGGAGAATGTCGAGGAAAAACCGCCCTGGCTTTACGTACATATCATGAACATTATGGGATCAATCGTGCTTACGCGGATTATTGTAAAAGTATCCTACTCGTACAGAGGATAACGTCATTCGTTGCTCTAGATACATATCTTTTTACGCTCGAATAAGTAAACGTACATGACAAGTTGTGTCCATAATGGTTTAAATTTTTAAGATATTTAGTTTATTTGAAAATTGTTTTTTTAATAACTATTTTCGGATAAATTAAACAATCCCAAAGTAATCCCTGCAAAACTTGTGCCCGATGGCATATCAGGTCGGGCGCTGATGGTCACTCTGCTGTCCGTGCTGGAAGGTAAACTGAGGCAGATTTTTACTGAGTGTTTACGGCCTCGATATCTTCCCCTTCGATTGCAAAGAAGGGAGACTGGTGCTCCTCAAAAAGTAAGAAAAAGCAGCTGATTTTTCCTCTGCCTTCCAATCAATATGCCTGCTGAACGAGTCGAGGAAACTTTGTGAAAGAATTGTCTCTGACCGCATCATCGGGCACCTGGCCTGACCGGGGCGTTATGGTAGCGCCTCCATGGCTTATATAAGCGCCAGAAACTACCCAGCTGAAGCCTCCGGGTGGAGAAAGTCCAGGTGAGTCAGTACATGAAGTACCTAGGCCTCATCTTGGACAGTCGATGAAACTTTGAAGAGCATTTTGGGCGACTAGTCCCCCGAGTACGAGGGGTAGTAGGGGCGCTACTTCGTCTGCTGTCGGCTGCTGTCGATCTCGGGGGGCCGCGGGAAGAAGTAACGCTAAACTAAACGCTAAAAAGGTTCACTAAGCAACTTCGCTTTAGGCGTCCGGCCTGTTATCCCCAAAAATCGTGGCAAAACCTGTCCCGCGTGTTTATGATGTTTATTCAAAAAGCGTGACTTTCGGATTTTGGCGGGCAACGCTGATTGTACTCCAAATAGCAAATAATACTTTTTCCTAGCTTTTATCAATAAAAGAAGATAGTTAACAGGGACGTAATGCGCCTACCTCACAAGATTTCTACACCACCCTAAGGTTGACTGGTAGAGAATGCCCTGGGCATTAAGTCTGCCTATGTACTAAAGTGCACAAAGTTATAAATAAATAAAAAATGAATAAATAACCAAACCCATTTTGAAGACATTCGTCATCTGTCTCAGTCAGTATTGGAATTCTTGGTAATTTCAAGGCCATTTAGTGGTTATGGCCAAGTTGACCTTGAAGAAGCTTGGCGTTGTGGTGACTTCCACATACAGCGTCAACATAAAAATATATGACAGCGCCATCTATCGAAGAAACATCGAACATTTGTGTTGGAGGGACATGACACCCGTTCCTCCATAGCGTACTTAATAGATTGGGACGGTATTTCACTCCGGTTCACCGCCTTCTACTATATTAGTTGCAGGTGTTCGAACCATGGATAATACCAGCTCCTCCTTCTAGACCGCATCCAACGGAGAGCGACTCGAATTGTCGATTGCCAAGATTTTTCTAATCGACAGGGTCCTCTGGCGCTGCGTAGAGATGTGGCTTCACTATGCATCTTCTACTATATCTTCCATGGGGAATTTGAACTGATCCTTGCTGCCTCTTTCCACCGTCGTCCTACGCGACAGGAGTTTCATCCCCATCATCTAGATGTTTGGCAGTCCACAACTGTGCGCTTCTCCAGAAATTCTCTACCTCGCACAACAAAACTGTGGAATAAAGTGCCGCCTACGGTATTCTCGGACTAATACGATCTTCAAAGCTTCAAGAAAAGAGCGTACTTCCTGTTAAAAGGCCGGCAACGAACTTGTGACGCCTCTGTTGTTGCGGGTCGTCCGTGGACGGCGGTAATTGCTAATAAAAAAAAAACACACATGGCAGGGCATGAGAAATCTCACCAACACAAAACCAACTTCGTCAATAATTTATTCGACGATTTCATCGCAAACATGACACCGGTCAGTGTATTTTTAGTATCATTTCTGATTAGTTGTGGTGCGCACGTGTAACGAGAGAAGATGGTGCGTGTAAACGTAAACGAGGGCTTGTTGGAGGGAGAAGTGGTACAGAACGAGTATGGGGGCACGTTCTACAGTTTCAAAGGCATACCTTACGCTCAGCCGCCGGTTGGAAACCTGCGTTTCAAGGTATAAACACTATTTCCTATTTTTTTGTGGGCCTCTTTTAATTCACACTAATATTATAAATGCGAAAGTAACTCTATCTGTCTGTCTCGCTTTTACGGCTTAAACACTGCACAGATTCCAATGAAATGTGGCTTGGAGATACTTTGATTTCTTGGGAAGGACATTGGCTATTTTCTATCGCTATAGCCGACATATACTCTGGCGGAGCCGAACTAAAGCTAGTTGACAATAAACTGTAGTTTTTTTTGTTATTTTCAAGGATAGATTAAATCTATAAAATGATATTGAGACTGTCTGAATTCGGGTGTTTAATTAAAACTTTTTACTCATTTATTTTTAACTAGTTTTTGCGCATTTAAGTCGGTTGTTGCGCTAAAGAGTAGACTATGCTCTTTTTTATGAATCAAAATATCTCGGTGCCAAATTTTATTATATAATTATAATTATTTTATCAAAAAGGTACAATAATTTACAATTAAATTTATAAATAAAGTAAATTAAGTAACGTTGTACATTGTTATTTGCCCGAACTAGATTGAATCTGTGTCTCGGGCGGAGAAAACGTTTAGAAACAATATTAATCACTTAAAACATAATTAATGCTTAATGTAACAATATAATTTAAAAACAGCAATTTTGCAGTAGCAGTAACAGTGTCTACTAGAAATAAATAGGTCAAAAAACAGAACAGCTCAGCAAACAGATTTTGTTTATGTACTAGCTGTGCCCCGCGTACTACAACGACCGCAAGAAACGCCGCGGGGCGCAGATATTCTAAAGTAAATTAGCCTCAGTTACTTCTTTTATCATCAGCTATCTGCCAGTAAAATTCCAGTCCAGCCGTTCCAGAGATTAGCCGGAACAAACAGACAGACAAAAAATAATATTTTGGTGTATGTACCGTGTATACATACATATGCATTTAGTTAAAAGCGGCTGTTGAAATATTATGAACAGAATGAACATGGATTTATTTCTATATATGTATGTATAGAGAATATATAGTATGGATCTTAGTGTTTTAAATATGAACTCAGTGTTGCAGTATTGTAATCTACAACAGTTACTATTGGGATTACTGGTACTAGCTCCAGTTGTATTTCTATTCTACAGTTTTACTTGTGTACTTATTGTGTATACCCAAGAAAACCCCATCAGTTTTGAATTAGTGCTTTCTGTGTAGTACCAGCCCTACTCGCATTGTTAGCAGTAGTTACATATATTAATCTTGATTTGCACACTTACGATGTAATAAAAAATACTTGGGTTAAGGAAAAACTCTTTCACAAATTAATGTTTATTAATTGTAGTCGTTTGAAACATAGGATTTTACATATTTTGTGTTATTAACAAATATCCCCGAGCACATCGCGCCGGCTAAGTAACGTTATATGTAGATAGCATTATTAGCATTAGCAGTCAATAACAAATAAAAACAAGAGACAATAGGAAATTTTTGTTGTCATTTGAATGTAAATAGTTCAAATGTAGAGTAATAATAGTTATTTATGCAAATGTTGTATAATAAGGAGTATTAAAACACGAATGTGAATTACCTGGTGTGATAATAGTATCATATGAGTGTTTGAATATCTAATTGTGTACAGTTGCATACAATACAAGACTATAACTACAGCCATGATGTGAATCTATATATATACGAGTATATTTTAAAAGAGGAAGGTGACTGAATGACTACGATATCCAGGTATAAACGCAGAGCCCAAACTGCTTAACCTTGAATCCTGAAATGTTGCATGTCGGTTCTTTATAACGTAAGTGAGCACTAAGAAAGAAATTTTGGAAATGCATCCCATAAGAGGGTAAAAAGGGGTTCAAAATATCTACTTCTGAACGAGCGAAGCCGCGGGGGCAAGAACTAGTCCTCTAACAAATAAAAAGTTCTGAAACCATAAGATACTAATATTGAACAAAAATGGCGGGATACGACGTGAATTCGAATAACAGTTCTTTTTTTTAAATACGCTGTGGTAGCGAAAGGCGCGTGCCTGACAATGTTCTTTTTTTTTAAAAAAGGAGTTGCATTATGAAATTTAGTATTTACAAAATTACAACACTTGTTCGAATGATATTTTAATTTTGGCAATAAGCTAGTTGTTTCAGAAACTAGAAGATTTATAGCATGGGATGTGCAGTTAAAGGAAATAAACACCATCATAGTAAAAACAAATATAAAATCTGATGTCTGGTTTCACATTTTACCACTTTTTACTGGCTTGGACCCACGGTTTTTGACACTTTTGAATATTGTTACCACTTTTTTTTTTTAAAAAGTACCCTAAGTTACTCCTTATAACGTCAGCTATCTGCCAGTAAAAGTAAAGTCAAAACGGTAGAGCCATTTCAGAGATTGGCTGCAACAAACATATATAAAGTAAAATAAATATGTAAGTAAAGTTAATTAAATTCAAGTGAGAATAAGACTCTCAATTGTTTAGCTTTTGCCGTATTTTTATCTTAATATAATTAAGAATAAAATTAATAGCGGAGTAATTAATTAGCAGAAGGTCAAACGACGCGTAGTATTTAGACTTTTAGACAGATCATTCGGGTGTGATTTGATTGCGTTCAACCGGTTTTAACTAATATTCAGGTAAAACCAGTTGAAATACTTCCCAAACCCAAAATTTTGGATTAATAAAGGCATTTAACCAACTCGAAAAAGGAGGTGTGATATTCGATTGCATAGCTTTGTAATTATTACCTTAGATCTCCGTTATTTATGAACCTGATTGGAAAATTCTAAAATTAAAAAGGTTTACTTTTAAGGTCCTAAACAGACTTGATGTAATAAACCCACTATATTAATAAGCCCTCAAATGGTTGCAGTCTCGAACCTTAGACAACTTAACTGGCACCTCTAACTAAAGAAAGATAACTAAAATATCAAAAATGCTCTATTAAAATTACTTATCCGTGTGGTGATGGGCTAAGGATACAGAGTTCTACCCCTGTTCATCCCATGGGTGTTGTAAGTGGTCACTAAGGGAGCAAACAAGCAAGACTACATCACTGAAAGCAAGAATACATCACTGAAAACAGAAGGAAATGTTAAAACAAACCCTATACCAACACGTCTGGTCAGAGTAGTATAGTGGATCAAACCAACTTTAGAAATACCTCCGTACAACAGTGAACTATGAAAAATGATGGTTAATCACATGGTTAACGATCCGACAGATTAGGCAGAGATCTTGTGGGTCATTTTATCTTTAAAATTTATGGATTTATCTATAGATCTATGCAAATAAATATAGAATGTCTGTTTGTTATATTAAAATAACCGCTTTTTACTAAATGCATATACACACATATACACGGTACACATATCGAAATAACATTTTTTTAAATTATTTGTCTGTTCGGGTAATCTCTGGGACGGCAATATTGATTTCGACGGGACTTTCACTGGCAGATAGCTGTTGATATAAGGATTAATGTAGGCTACTTCTTTGGACTAGCTCTGCCCCGTGGCTTTTCCCGCGGTTACAATAATAAACGCGGAGAACACCGTGGGGCTCAGCTAGTTACTACATTACCTATGTAGTAACTAGCTGAGCCCCACGGTGTTTATCAGCAGTCTGGTTAACATATAGAACTGGTGAAAGTATTGTTTCTTATATTTTTTCCTAAACTTGTATCATCAGCCTGTCACCATCGTCCCCTATCTATCTTGGCGATTAGTCGTCTATTGCTGAACGAAGGTTTAAGGAGCGTTAACTGTCTTGGTTTTGGGCAGACTTCCTAAAGTTGTTGGTCTGTCGTGTCAAGGGCACTCTACTCTTTCACAATGCTCAAGCGACTAGTAGTCTACCTGAAGATATGACTTTCAATACCGAGTTCTCGTCACCTGTTTTCTGTTATTCTGATTCTCTATTGAATAGCTTCCTTTCGATTTTTATCAATTAGAGAAATACCCACCCACCCAAATTAAAGAACCCACCCAATATCGCAAGCGCCACTAAGTTAAGTAACTTTAAACTTATGTACCAGTCCAATATTCTTTGCACTACTATAATACTGTAGACAATAATATAGGGCAAATAAAAAAGAAAGAAAAAAATAATACATATTGCACTTTTCAGGCTCCAAAACCAGCAAATCCATGGACTGGAGTGCGTGATGCGAAACAATTTGGTTCGAAATGTGTCCAGTTCGACCTGTTAACTAAAACGGTTCAGGGCAGCGAGGATTGTTTATACCTCAACGTGTATACACCAAATGTTACTCCAGACAAGGCTCTTCCAGTCATGTTCTGGATACATGGAGGAGCATTCCTTTTTGGTAGCGGAGAAGACGATATTTACGGCCCTGAATTTTTGGTTAAAGATGGAGTAGTTATAGTCACTATAAATTATAGACTTGAAGTGCTCGGTTTTCTTTGCTTAGAAAATGAAGATATACCTGGAAATGCTGGTCTTAAAGATCAAGTGGCAGCTCTTAGATGGGTGAATGAAAACATCTCCCAATTCGGAGGTGATCCGAACAACATTACGATATTTGGTGACAGCGCCGGCGGGTGCAGTATTAGTTATCATCTTATATCACCAATGACTAAAGGATTATACAAAAGAGCCATTACCCAGAGTGGTACAGCCTTATGTCCTTGGGCTAGACAAGAAAGGCCTCGTGACAGAGCTTTAGCATTAGCAAAACAGCTCGGCTGTTCCTCTGAAAAGGATTCTGATGTATATGAATTCTTTAAAAACCAACCAATTGAGTCCCTTACGACTGTCTCGGCACCAATAGTATTATCGGAAAAAAACTTGTTGATCATGTGTTTTAGTGTAGTAGAAGAAAAAAATATTAATGATAATGAAAAATATTTTGGTGGAGATTTCGGTGCTGTCCACGATGGAGTCGAAGTAATGGTTGGATACACTGCAGATGAAGGTCTTGTTTTTCTAGGACCCGCCGAGACTGTGCAGACTAAGTTAGAAATGTCAAGAGACTACCTGGAAGTTTTGTCCCCTCACCTTTTATCATTTAATCTGACTTCAAATCAGAAACTTGAGCTCGGAAAAAAAATCAGAAAACATTATTTTAATGACAAAACTGACATTTCCGACAGCTGGGAACAACTGAGTAATTTCTATTTCATGAATTCCTTTGTTCACGGTATAGTTAATTTTGCTAGACTTTGTGCAAATAAGGGCAAAGTGTATTTATACAAATTCACTTGTAAGTCTGAGAGAAATGTTTTCGCCCACCTACTAGGCCTAACGGAATTCATTAAAGATAAACCAGTAACATGTCACGCTGACGATTTATTTTACTTATTCAACGCAAAGTTATTGCCAAATAAAGTTGACAAGAAATCAGATACATTCAAACTTATGGAGAGAGTCATTAAACTTTGGACCAACTTTGCTAAATATGGGTAAGATTGCTTTGCATTCTAGCTAGGACTATTTATAAAATTTAACTTCTACGTTTGAGTGAAGGTCACACCCTGATCGATCTTTTCACAAATTGTTACATAATCTTGGAGCTTTTTTTTTATTTTATTTTATCAACCATAATGGGGTGAAATAATAATCTGCCTAAAATTTCACCGCGGGAGAGCCACGCTTCGGCAAGAATAAGTCAGCTCGACCGGAGTGATACCACGGCTTCACAGAAAACCGGTGTGAAATAGCGATTGCGCTGTGTTTCACCGAGTGAGTGACGATACAGGAGGCAAATACCCAAACGCCTCCACCCATCCATCTCCCTATCCCCCAAAGGCCGGCAACACACTTGTGACGTTTCTGGTATTGCGGGTGTCCATGGGCGGCGGTAATCGCTGACCATCAGGCCATCCGTATGCTCGTTTGCCCCCTAAAATAAAAAAAATAAATGGTTAATATTAGTGCTAGTTTTATATTAATCAAGTATACGAAATATTGTATTAACTTCATCTGGCTCTCTGGCCTGCAGGTTTTGGCCACTTATTTTCAAGATAAAGTCATGTTGTCAATGATTAAGAATATAGAATGTCATGAGCCCTATTAATTCCGTATATTTCATAAGATCCGACTAAGGGAACTAAAGAGAAGGAAATCTTGTCAAAAATCCTACACCAAACTATCCGCCTAGTATAGTTCGGTAAAACCTATTTTGTAAGGAGAGGCCTATATTTAGCAGCGGATTGTTAAAGGCTATTTAATGAAGGTGATGAATCATAACGTTATTGTTACGAGCCGGGTATTAATATAAGTAGTCGGTGATTACCAAAATAACACAGTGTTTATTAATGTCAACATTTCAATAACAGAATTCACTTAATCACTCGTTAATCGCATTAGAAAATCGATTCGATATCAATACGCTGTTGAAACAATACTGCCCGTACGGCCAATACGCCCCGCTTTTATAGGGCTATCAAAATATCTGGCATGATCTCCAGTATTCGATACACGTTTCTGGAACAAATAGAATCTCCTAGAAGTAGTAATCTAGCGCTGAAACCATCGAAACAACCAATCACAATCTGAATAGTTGTGTGCTACTGGATACTAGATGGCGCTGTCCTTCGGATCTCGAATCTTCTAGATTATACGAGACCCATTTAACTCTATGGCGCAATATTATTATAGGCTTTTTACGATTTTTACTCACTTTGTTACGTTTCTTTTTGTTTTTTTTTGTGGGCTGCCTTCGTAATAAAATTTCGTGATTTCAGGAATCCAACTCCAGATGAATCTTTAGGAGTCAAGTGGGCAAATTACACAATCGAGAAGCAAGATTATTTGGACATTGGCAATGAATTCGTCACTGGAAATGCGCCTGACGCTGATGAGATTAAGTTTTGGGATACCATTTTCGAAGAGAGCGGATTTAAAATATATTAATTATTTACTACTTTTGTTGATAAATGGAGGGTGTGAGGTTTTTTGTAGTTTTATATTAAAAAATAAATGTGTTTAATTTGACTTAATTATGTTGCCGATGTGTAGACAGAATATATATATATATATATATATATATATATATATATATATATATATATATATATATATATATATATATATTAAAATATATACTAAAGTCCCGGTTGTCGTGAACATCTATGGCTATCGCTATAGGCAGGGTTGATATGATCACTAGATTTGAATCAGTGATTGAGATCGTGATGTTTACCAAATGATTGTTTTAAAAATCAACGATTTATATCATAAAATTTTTACTGCTATCAAATCAGCAAATTGTCTAGGGACTGGTCCGGTCAAATTAGACTAGAAAATAGGGGTGAGGTTACAAAAATTCCGACTTGGCTGAATATTGGTAGGATTGTTCAACACACCATTATAAAGGAAATGTGAAAAGTCCTCATCGATCCGGCACGTGCAAAAAAATTTACTCGGGGTCAAAGGTCACAGAAACGGGTTCAGCAAACGGTATGTTTTATCATAAAATTAGCTCCGACAAAAATTGAGGATCAGACAATTATCTATAAAAAATGTCTAATTACTTTTTCCTAAGAGACACCGTTTTTGAGATGTAGCGATTCAAAAAGTTGAAAGAGTTGTAATCGTCATAATACGTATATACGAGCACGTGGTGTACTTATGCATCGCGAAAATCGCGAAAGCCCCGTTTTTGTGACCTTTGACCGCGAGTAAATTTTTTTGCACGGGCCGGTACGATGAGGACTTTTCACATTTCCTTTGTAATAGCTTGTTGAACAATCCTACCAATTATCAGCCAAGTCAGAATTTTTGTAACCTTGGATGTCTAAATTGACCGGACTAGATATAGACTACGGCGCGCACACGTGCACAATGCCGTGCGAGTGAATCAATTCCAACACAGCTCCAGGATTCCAAATGCTACAGGACATGTTCTAAAAGTTATCAAATATTACAGAAAACATTTCGCGCATGCTACTCAAATTCAATGCAAATCGATAAATATTATATTTCATATAATTTATTTATCTGGAAAGAGCATAAGAAATCTTTAATGAGAAGCTAAGTTTTTACTTTTCTTGTTATGTTCTCAACATAACTGTTTTTTTAATTAATTATTTCCTTTTAAATGTATTAATAATCAAATTAAATCAAATCAATAAGCGTTTTATTCATTTTATAAAGTAATTAAAGGATAAGTAAGAAAAAAAAATCCGATTTAAATAAAATTAATCTGATGCTTCGTTTTTTTTAAAGACCATAATATTCTGACTGCCTCTGTGGCGCAGTGGTAGCGAATGCGACTGCTGTGCAAGAGGTCTCGGGTTCGATTCCTGAGTCGGGCCAAATGTTTGTATGATCTGCAATTATTTGTTTCGGAGTTTGGGTATTTTCTATGTATAATATGTATGTATTTACAAAAAAAAAGTATATAAGTATTAATATCAGTTATCTAGTACCCATAGTACAAGCTCTGCTTAGTTTGGGACTAGATGGCGTTGTGTGTTAAAATGTCTGGACACATTTATTTATTTATTTATTTATTTATTCATCAATCCTGGCTGGCTGGCTTGGGAAGCTGACTTCCCAATAATTTTTAATATTTAATATTTGAGAGGTCTGAACCTCTCAAATATACTGACCTTCGAATTCAGTTCGTCCTCAGGCATGCCAGTCACTCCGTAGAAAAGTTAACTTTCAGATAAATCCGTTCGAACTATAATAGTAAATGACCTCAAACAATCTTGGGAATAATGAAGGCTAGGAAGATGAAGATGATGGAAGATGTTGTGCGGTGTGGCGTATATTCTTAATTGTTCTATACTTATTGTTTCCTTTCCTATGATATCCTCAAGTGCTCGGCGTTGTCGTACATATGCTATCATACATATTTCTGTAGCCACGGCATCACTCTAACTTTAAATAATAAAATTTTATTATTAAAACAATATACAAGGAAAACTTGAAACCGTATGTCAACCCGTTTAGCCAGCGTGGTGTAGAAAGCTAAAACTACTTTCCTAAGGAGAGACCTTCTTTTAATTTTAATAAGAATTGTTAATAAGAAATTCAGATCACTTTCAGCGCCTGTAAGAAAAACCGCGAGCACCGTCTACTTTCACAATTTTCAATTTAGGCGACGGCGTAAGGCACACGTGGACGTAGCCTCCTCGCGGCCACTGAAGCGGATGGAGAGGAAAACCAGTCCCGTCCATCCACAGCCCACAGGATCTGAATCGATCATTGATCAATTTTTATTATTATGATATTATTTATATTTTATTTATTTTGTCAAGGGTACAGCAAAGGATATACGTAGAAACAACGACAAAGAGGAATTAAAATTTTACTATCGACGTAGCGGTAGATCGATTTCATAATTCGTTCATTATAATAATGAAGGAATATGAACCAATGATGGTACTAATTTTGTACTAGTGTTTACATAATCGTGATGACAAAATGATGAGTTTGTTTCATGTGTATGAGGAAGCTAAATTCTGAGGTGCAGCTCCACATGTATCTTTAGGAATGACAAACGCAAATCACTCCATCGATTCTTCAATTATTGTCAGACATTAATTATTATTATAAGGAAAAACATAATTAATTTTAATATTTCCTTCTTTTAGAAATCTAACTCCAAAAAATAGGCAAATTACACAATCAAGAAGCAAGATTAGTTAGACATTGGCAGTGAGTTCCTCCCTGGAACTGCGCCTGACGCTGATGAAGTTAAGTTCTGGGGATGTTATCTTTGAAAAGTACAAATATAATATTAATTAAATTATATGAACTATTTTACTATACTGTTTTATTAATTTGTTTTTAACCTATTTAGGATTTCATATTAAAAAAAAAATAACTCAAGCAATTAAGTCGATGATACACTGTTAAATGTTACGTCACTGTTAAAAATAAACGAATGTGGTGTTTTTAAAAAATAAATTTTTATAAAATCTTACTTTAGTTTGACTTAATCTATATTCTACTACTCGCTGGAAGAAATCGCACATGAACATATGATTTTTAAAGTTGCATAATTCATTTGGCATTCGGAGAGAGAGTACACAATCAGGGTTAAACATCCGGCTGCAAATAATCTCCAGTAATTTTCCACACTTCATGAAGAGCAGCGAGAGAAATATTTGACATCACTCGAGTCAGTTCTAAACAAGCATAACTAAAGGCATACTCATAATATTTGGATATCTATATTTGAATATTCTACAAAGTTGTCGTTTCCTCACTGCTGGTGCAAGAAAAGCAGTAATAAAGGAGAATTATCAGTAATCAGATAAACAATGAACTCGTAATAAATTCCTTATTCGGCGATAGCGTAATCTAAACATTTTCGATAAGTGTTCTATAATTGATAATTTTGGTATAATTTTAGATTAGTTGTGGTGTTCATCTATACTAAAACTAGATGATGCACGTCCCTATTCTCAACTAAAATTTACAGAGTATATTTAATATTTAGGCATTACTTTTGATTTCCATTTGAACTTTGCTGAGCATATCCAGTTATGGCTGAAAGAATTCGCAATCAGATCGCAGTTCTTAAAAATATAGCACTGGAAGGATAACATGTCTTATGAATCAACTGAAGCTACTAACGGGAGAAGAAATAGGACATTTGAAATTACAAATGACTTTCGCACTTCGTTTCTTCAATAGTTTCAAATCCGAAAGCATCCAAAAGTTATACTACACGGTACATAACGCTATTAACCCATTTAATAAAATACTATGCAAAATTAATATTATAGATAGGCTTCAAAGTTTATGATATAAAAAACTGAGGAGGTTTCTGGTGAAAAAGCTGGTTTTAGAAAAACCTTTTTAAATAAATCACTCGTTTTTGATTATTAGACATAGTATGGAATTATTGTACTTACTTACGAACGTAGTTTGTCAATGATAGGTTATTATACCCGGGGCGAGTGAAAACTAGTTTAAAAACAGAAGCTATTTCATGTTAAATTGTATTAAAAATAGTTATCAAAATTAATTAATTTTTGTGCAATAAATATCATTACATGTTTTTATGCAGTATACGTCGAAATCACAATAAAATTATTGAACTGTGGGGAGGTTTAATTGGTTTTCTTGAGATCGTGTCAGTTCATATGCGCAGAAACATGGGCCTCCCACGGTTAAAATGTTTCAGACTTTTGTTTGTTCCATGAAGAAAAGAAGAAGGTATATACTCTTTTATTTTTTTGTCTTCGGCTGAAAGTCATCGCTAACTACATCTACTGGTCCAGTACTGACTGGATCCAACCAGGCTAGATCGTCGGTCGTTATATCTATAAAAAGATTTGACTATCTACACTTTCATTTGAGTTGAGTAGCAATAAGAATAAAAATTAAATAAAAATAATTTATTAACATTTAATAAAAGTCTAGATTTACAATTTTAGCTTATTACTACATAAATATTACAAACGCATCCTGTGTAGTATTGTAAATCTCACATTTGGTGGTTCCTCTGGCACTCAAGATTAAACTTGTGTTATGAGCGCCAGCCATGTATACTTTAAACGGTCAAGTAATGCATATAAATAAGCACTGAATTCCAAGTGCATAGAGACAGCTCTACTAGTCCAAAGTACAAAAGAAAGCAAGAGTCACGATGATTTTTCAATAATCTGATAAAGTCCGAACGCTTAAAACTTGACTTCATTTGACGATAGCATACAGTATAATTTTTGCTTTGTTGTCGTGCACACGTAGACAAATAGAAGATGGTGCGCGTAAACGTAAGCGAGGGCTTGTTGGAGGGAGAATTGGTACAGAACGAGTATGGAGGCACGTTCTACAGTTTTAAAGGCATCCCTTACGCTCAGCCGCCGGTTGGAAACCTCCGCTTCAAGGTACAGATATTCATTTTCTGGTGGTTGAGAGCCGCTTTTGTCCAGGCAGTTCCGAGTTGATTCCGCTGTAGTCCTCATACTTTGTGTGTGTTATAATATATAAATAAGTATTGTAGATTTGTTTGGTTCAACTTAATATACCTACGAATTTAAAGAACAACCGATTTTGTATATATCAAGGGGACCTTGAAATTGGTTGTGGCAAATAATCAACAACGATATGATTACACTCTGTGATGTTACATTTTTTAATATTATCGCTACTATTCCCAAGATTATTCAGGGGCGACTAGAAGTTCAACCGGTTTTACCTGAATATCAGTTTTTACATGGAGCGACTGGCACCGGACCTCCACAACCCTAGGGCTGAACTGTATTCGAAGATTGAACAAGTTGTGGGTGTATTGGGGGCATTAACTTTCCAATAACGATTGTCGTAGACAGCCGGGACCGATGGCTTAACGTGCTTTTCTAGGTATGGGTTCTTTTTGCGAAATATGAAAATTGTGTATGTATTGTGGTGTGACGTGACGCAAAAGATAAACTAAATATTTTAAAGAACCTGCGCCAGTGGCTCAGTGAGAAACCCGATATCATTAATACTAAGTGGATAGCTTACCCCAATGCTCAGTCGATTCATACACTAGAGGTAATCTTACACGCTGTGCAGTTTGAAGAGAAGACAGGTGAAATTAAAACGTAATAAGAAAAAGATAACTATTTTCCACTGTGATAGAAATCAGAAATCTTGATTAATATAGAAATATATAAAAAATTGTAACCTGTATGTTATTCTGATATATCAGCAATATTACTGTAAAGTTTCATCCAAATCCGTTGAGTAGTTTTTACGTGTAAATGCAACAATGTTTGTTATATAGAAACNCAGGCTAGATCGTCGGTCGTTATATCTATAAAAAGATTTGACTATCTACACTTTCATTTGAGTTGAGTAGCAATAAGAATAAAAATTAAATAAAAATAATTTATTAACATTTAATAAAAGTCTAGATTTACAATTTTAGCTTATTACTACATAAATATTACAAACGCATCCTGTGTAGTATTGTAAATCTCACATTTGGTGGTTCCTCTGGCACTCAAGATTAAACTTGTGTTATGAGCGCCAGCCATGTATACTTTAAACGGTCAAGTAATGCATATAAATAAGCACTGAATTCCAAGTGCATAGAGACAGCTCTACTAGTCCAAAGTACAAAAGAAAGCAAGAGTCACGATGATTTTTCAATAATCTGATAAAGTCCGAACGCTTAAAACTTGACTTCATTTGACGATAGCATACAGTATAATTTTTGCTTTGTTGTCGTGCACACGTAGACAAATAGAAGATGGTGCGCGTAAACGTAAGCGAGGGCTTGTTGGAGGGAGAATTGGTACAGAACGAGTATGGAGGCACGTTCTACAGTTTTAAAGGCATCCCTTACGCTCAGCCGCCGGTTGGAAACCTCCGCTTCAAGGTACAGATATTCATTTTCTGGTGGTTGAGAGCCGCTTTTGTCCAGGCAGTTCCAAGTTGATTCCGCTGTAGTCCTCATACTTTGTGTGTGTTATAATATATAAATAAGTATTGTAGATTTGTTTGGTTCAACTCAATATACCTACGAATTTAAAGAACAACCGATTTTGTATATATATATCCACATATACATATATATATATATATCTTTATTTCATGTATGTGTAAATATAGATTATATTCATTAGAAATTAGAATTATATAAAATTGTTAATTTTTTTTTTTCAAAACTCATTACACCAGACTACTCGATACACCCAAGATTGCCTGGAAGAGATCGCTTTCGGCTATAGGGCCGCTCTTCTACATCATACATTCGTGATTTTGTGTGCCCTATTTTTATCTGTATTTCGGTTTGCAAATAAAGAGTCTTCTATCCATCTACCGATCTATCCGCTGTCAGTTACTTCGAAGACTAACTGTTATTCAGGTAAAACCGGTTGAACTATCAGCTAACCCACTAATCTTGGAAATAAATAAATAAATAAATAAATATTTCGGACATCTAACACACAACGCCATCTAGTCCTAAACTAAGCAGAGCTTGTATTATGGGTACTAGATAACTGATATTAATACATAAATACTTTTTTTTTTTTTGTAAATACATACATATTATACATAGAAAACACCCAAACTCAGAAAAAAATATTTGCAGATCATACAAACATTTGGTCCGACCCAGGATTCGAACCCGAGACCTCATGGACAGCAGTCGCGTACGCTACCACTGCGCCACGGAGGCAGTCAAAATAGGCAGTAAAAATAGTAAAGTAAATAGGCTAGGACGGTGATGAAGTGAGTGGCTATGATGAAATCTTTGTTTACACACAAATATGAAATTAATTATGGTCGAATTTCACTCACAACTAGTTGAGTTAAATATGCAAGAAATAAGGAGTAGCATAAAAAAATATTTTTATTATTTTAGGCCCCGCAACCAGTAAAACCATGGGTCGGAGTGCGCGATGCTAAGCAATTTGGTTCAGAGGTTCAGGGCAGCGAGGATTGTCTGTATCTCAACGTGTATACACCAAATGTCAAACCAGACAAGCCTCTTCCAGTTATGTTCTGGATACACGGAGGAGGCTTTTTCTTTGGTAGTGGAGAAAACGACTTGTACGGTCCTGAATTCTTAGTTAAAGATGGAGTAGTTGTAGTCACTATCAATTATAGACTTGAAATACTCGGTTTTCTTTGCCTAGAAAATAATGATATACCTGGAAATGCTGGCCTTAAAGATCAAGTTGAAGCTCTCCGATGGGTCAATAAAAACATCTCCCATTTCGGAGGTGATCCGACTAACATCACGATATTTGGTGAGAGCGCTGGCGGGTGCAGCGTTAGCTATCATCTTATATCGCCAATGACTAAAGGTCTATTCAAAAGAGCAATAACGCAGAGTGGTACCGCTTTATGTCCTTGGGCAAAACAACACAGACCTCGAGATAGAGCATTGGTATTAGCGAAAAAGCTCGGCTGTTTCTCCGAAGATGACTCTGTATTGTATGAGTTTTTTAAAAATCAACCAATTGAGTCTCTTGTTGCCGCCTCAGTACCAATAGTATTATCCGAAGTAGATACGACCACAGTGTTTTTTAGTGTAGCAGAAGAAAAAAATATTGATGAGAATGAAAAATATTTTGCTGGCGATTTTAGTTCGGTACATGATGGAGTCGAAATAATGGCTGGATATACTGCAGATGAAGGTGTTGCTGGCCTTAGCCCTGCCAATATCCTCAAAATTAAGTTAGGAATGGCAAGAGACTATCTGGAACTTTTTTCACCTCAGATTTTGTCATTTAACCTAACCCCAAATCAGAAACTTGATTTTGGAAGAAAAATCAAAAAATATTATTTTAAAGACATAACTGACATTTCTGAAAGTTGGGAACAAATGAGTAACTTCTATTTCATGGATATGTTTGTTTACGGTGTAGTTAATTTTGCTAGATTTTGTGCTAAAAAAGAGAAAGTGTTTTTATACAAATTCAGTTGCAAGTCTGAGAGAAATATGTTTACTCACCTAGTGGGCCTAACGGAAATTATTAAAGATAAACCAGTGACATGTCATGGTGACGATATTTTTTACTTATTCAATGCCAATATATTGCCAAACAAAGTTGATAAGAAATCTGATACGTTCCAGCTTATGGAGAAAGTGATAAAACTTTGGACCAATTTCGCTAAATATGGGTATGTTTGTTTTTATTACAATCATAATTTAATATAGTAAAATCAATCCATATACTATTATACTACATATCACTATTATAAAACAAAGTCCTCCACCGCGTTTGTCTGCTCGCAATAAACTCAAAAGCTACTGCACGGATTATTATGCGGTTTTTACCAATATATAGAGTGATTCTTGACGAAGGTTTTTGTATACAATTTTGCAAACAAATGTAACGAAATTAGTTGAAGACGTCGGAGAAAATTTAGCCGCACGTCTTCTTAGAGTAACATAGGCTACATTATATTTTCTGTAAAGAAAATGTAATACTTTTGTGTATTTCACCGAAATGTTCCTATTTATATTTCCCATGTACCTACTACCTACAATTACACAAAAAAACATCGTGCTTTCAGAAACCCAACCCCAGATGAATCTTTAGGAGTTAAGTGGGCAAATTACACAATCGAGAAGCAAGATTATTTGGACATTGGGAATAAGTTCGTTCCTGGAACTGCGCCTGAAGCTGATGATATCAAGTTTTGGGATGCCATCATAGAAGAGAGCGGATGTAGACTATATTAATTTTTTGTAAATAATAAAATATTTTTAAGGTTTAATAAATTAGAATAAGTTTATACCTAGGTCTTTGTGAGCTGGCCTAATACGCATGGGAACATATTCACACACACACATTTTAGACTCACATACAAAAACAATCGTCTGTCACTTCGAACTCACACATAACGATTGAAACAAAGCATTCAGAATTACATGTAGACAAAATAATACATTGCGTGTCATTATAGTGTAACGCGTAGGTTCATTTGGGCTTATACTTTGACAGAGGGGAACGTTGCTTATGTATTCTTTAATTTTTCTCCACAGAAAATACCAGTATTTTTTTTATTTTATTAATTAACTGTCTGTACGAATTGAAGTTACCAAACATCGAATACTCATAACTTCATAAGATATCTATGAGAGACCTTGAGCGCAATTTAGTTGCGGCGCATTTATTAGTACGGTGAATCAAACGTAAGATTTTACAGTTATTTATATTTTCTTAAAAATAATGATAAAATTGGATTAAACTGTTTACTATTAAATTTATTGAATAATTATAAAGGTTTTGGATACAAGCATTGTCGTATTTCAACCCAAAAACAGTGAATATGGCTTTCAAAATAATTATTTTTTACTAGCAACCCGCCTTGACTTTGCTCGGGTTATTTATGAAGGGGGAAGGGGCCGGCTCAACCGGGGCGATACTAACCTTGCACAGAAGATCAACGTGACAGCATGCTGACGTGTTTCGTTGTCGAGTGCTAGACCGGAGGCCCAATGATGCAGAAGCATGTCACTAGGACGCCATGGTGTGGGTCGCCATGCTGCACTGTTGCACTGTCTGCATTCGCAATGAGTATGGCGACCACCATTTATGGCTTCTGCTTTAGCTTTCTATCAGGCAGAGTAGAGTCAATTTGGCAGGCCCATACATTAAAAATAAAATAAAAAATAGTATTACTAATATAAACTTTTTTACTTTGAGAAGCTGTAGCTTTCAAAAGGTGAAAGATTTTTTAAAACAGTTAGCAGTTAAATCGTTACAAACCATAAAATCAAACCTTTCCTTTTTATAATATTAGTTGAGATTATAAGTATATTACATTTAAACATAAAGAACTTCTGCCTGATGGCGTGTAAAAACGAACAAATTTTTTTTCGAATTTATAGGTTCGAAGTTACAATTGCCCGTGCGAAAAGTATTGTGTGGTTAGGTCTGCACGGGCAACGTAGGGCAAGAAAAAAGTTATAACGTAATAAGTAATGAAAAGTTAAAATTATTTAGATTTATATGTTTATAATTGACTTATAAACTTTGAAGGTTGACCTCGAATGATACTCTCAATAATTAAACTGCGAGCTTTCTGCCCTATACTTCGAAAATGGTTCAAAATATAAACAAAGGATTGACAAATATGTAGAGAATTTAATCCTCTACAATATTTATAAAAATACAATAAGATATTTTAAACCCATAGAAAACGAGATATTTGTAATAAATGTGTAAAAAAAAACGTTTTTTTACTTTTGACCTTGAAATATCTGTAGTCGGAGACGTCCTACAATAGGTAAGTTTGAGACAAGAACAGGTTTTAGAGTGACGAAACAAAGATTTATACAAGTTTATAGCCGACTATCTCTCATTCCGAGGTGAAACCCCTTTTTTTCGAACCGACTAAAACCGCACGCCGTCTGAGATACTATTAGCCGGGGATCCCGGTGCACCCTAGAAAGGAAAACCCTGGAACCCTGACTAACTTCGGGCCACCTACTGTTCGTAAATGGCCCCCTACTGTGTGGGAACCTTGACATTCCCGTTACTATCCCCAAGAGGTGAAATCCCTAATACTCCTGGACTATACACGCGGACGGAGCTGCGGTGTTATTATTATTAGCTTTAGATTATATTTATTAGATTTAACATACTGTAGCAAATTATTTTAACTTAAATCTAAAACATCGGGTTTCCCAGTTCAGTGATCAGCGTGTCCTGTGACACATAGGCCTCTTCCAGCTGCTTCCATTCTTCCTTATTGGTAGTTTTTCTGGACCAGATTGTCCTTCCAATCATCTTGAGGTCATCTGTCCATCTTCTAGCTTGCCTACCTCTTTTTCTTTTGCCATCACGTGGCTGCCATTCTATTATAATTTTAGTCTATTTCAGTCTGCTTTCCCTTGTCATGTCCTGTCCATCGCCTTTTTAACCGTCTCTTTTATTTAATAGGTCTTCCACGTTTGTTGTAGATCTAATATCTGCTGCTCTTTGGCGGTCTTTTAGCGTCACGTCCAACGTACTCCTTTCCATTCCCCTTTCACACGATCTTAATTTCAAAAGATGTTTTTGAGTCAGTACCCATGTTTGGCACCCATACGTAAGGCATGGCAAGATGCAAGAATTGAACACTTTTTTCTTGGCTGTCGTAGGAAAGTGCTTACTTTTAAATACCTCTTTAAGGGGCCAGTATCTTTTCCAAGCACAGGCCACTGCTTTCTATTTCTATGCCTGTCCGATCTCTAAAAGATATTAATTGCCCTAAGTATGTATAGTTTTTAACATATTCAATGACTTCATTATCTACTTTTATGAGAATTTCTTCTCTGTTTGTCATTACTTTTGTTTTTGATTTATTTATAGTAACTACTACTCTGCTTGCCTCAGTCAGCTGCTGTAGCATATGTTGAAGGGTCTTCGCGTTGTCAGCGGTTACGACTAAGTCATCAGCGAATCTTAAGTGACTAAGTTGTCTGTCGTTGATATTAATGCCAAAATTGTCTTACTCATGATCTCTGAATATGCTTTCCAAGAAAGACTGCTGAGAAAAGTTTTGGCGATAGCGGATCTCCTTGCCTCACACCTTTGGCTATTGAGAACTCTTCGCCGTTTGATTCCAGATTATACGTATGTATTTTTTTGGCAGTCCCTGCTGGATCAGGTCCTCCAAAGCGAGTCGTGTTCTATAGAATCGAATGCTTTACTATAGTCTACAAATGCGGTGTACAAGGCTTTACTATATTCTTGACATTTTTCTATTAGCTGTTTGATGACATGCATGTGATCAGTAGTCGAAAACCCCGTTCTGAAATCAGCTTGTTCTATAGGTTGTTGTTCGTCCATTATTCCTGTTATTCTGTTCAATATCAACTTGGGAGAACACTTTATAAATATTCGACATAAGGCTTATAGGCCTTTAGTTTTCTATAATATTCCTATCCCCTTTTTTCTATAATAGTATAATTGTGCTCTTGATACATTGCGATGGTATACATTCTGAGCTTAAAATAGAATTGTATATTTTCATGAGTTTTCTTAGCTTTTCTGATACTGCTGCTGGAGCTGCTAAATATGTTAAGTGACGACAAAGAGTCTGCAAAGATCACAAAAATTAATTTTCACCGGATCGTTTATTTTAATCACGCTATATAAATATAAGGTACTAATGGCGCAAGTTGCATTAGATGAAACATCGTCGTCTTGGCTGGTTGAATGTAATAAATGTTTAGCTGTCTTGTGCTCATAGACGAAGATTGTTCGCGTAAACGTAAGCAAGGGCTTGTTGGAGGTAGAAGTGGTGCAGCACGAGTATGGGGGCACGTTCTACAGTTACAGTTACAAAGGCATCACTTACGCTCAAATGCCGGTTGGAAATCTTCGTTTCAAGGTATACATTTTGTTATTTTATTTTCAATATACAACTAGAAAAGGTTAAAATAATAATAATAGGTATTTTTTTTGATTAACGTAATTTTTTTTGAGGAATTTTCATGACAATTTCATTTTTTATATCAGTATACAAACTTTGAGAGTTCATTGTTGGACATAGGCTTCTCTTTATAATGATAAATATGTAATACATTTGACTTTAATTTGGTGAGCTGTTTTACAAATATTTTCAGGATATTGAAAACAGTTCGGTGTTATTTTCAACTTTATAGCTGTGTGTTTAAAGTTGAAAACAACACAGAACCGTTGCATATAGTTTAATAACGTTTATGCATGAGGGGGCTACAATTTTGTGTATGTATATCGTTTATTGAAATCGTTTATTGTGGATATGAGTATCGTTTATTGAAAAGTACAATAACTTGATATATCTCACACACTACAGTCCAATCACAATAACAACAGTACCTGTGCAAAAAGGTACCTTAATAGTTAGGTTATATATTTGTAAATAAATTGATTTAACTTGTTCAGATTTGCCTTAGTGGCGCAGTAGTAGTAGTAATTGCGACTTCTGTATTAGAGATCTCGATTCTCGTATATTCATTTACAACAATATAAATATTAGTTTAATATCAATTAAATTTATTGTAAGAAATCGTTTATCCTTTTCCTACGTTTTTATCAATTTACTTTTGGAAATTTGTCTCTGTGTAACATTTCTTTAAAAGTTACTTAGCATACATTTTAAAGAAAAATATCGTACGAAGACAATTGTATTACTCATTAGTTAAAAGACCGGTAGGTACAATTTACAGTGTACCACCATTAAGTGAATATATTTATCACTATCTAAGTATTTTTATTATGCAGACTGTTTATCAAACATGGACATGATTAAACATGTTTTTAATACATATTTTTTAGAATGGAGAAAAGACGTACCGCCTGATGATAAGCGATTGCCGGCTTTTAGGGGATGTTGAGGGGGATGGGGGGAGGAGTTTAGTCTATAGGTCTCAGGTATTCTCACTCACTCGTGAAACACAGCGCAAGCGCTGTTTCACACTGGTTTTCTGTGAAGTTCGATTCCCGTTAGGTTTTTCCCGCCCGTGCTTCGGGGAGCACGTTAAGCCGTCAGTCCCGATTGTCAAGAACACCTATGATAATCGTTCTTGGGCAGTCAGTGCACGCAAATGTCTAACAACAGACTAGTTCAAACTTCCAATTCAGTTGTGGAGGTCTGATGTAAGTCGCTCCATTTAAAAACTAATATTAGATAGTAGCCGACCCGAAATAATCTTGGGAATAATTAAGCACACATATTCACTTATTTTAGAATGGCTCATAACAATATTTTAGCGTTTGTCTTCTTTATGTATACCTACGGCTCAACGGAATGGCGTCATAGGTTTACTTATGACTTGACTGACGTTACTATTAGGTTGCACTTTCAGCCCTTAACTGTCCGAAACCATATCAGCTTACTAGAGCCCCAGAAGGGTCTGCATGTAGGTACGTCTACATCTTATCATATAGTGCATGTTTAATCAGCATTCAGGGACCCAAAAGAATCAATCTGTTTATTTTAAATTTATACATTAAAAATATAATATTCATGCGTTACACGTTTATGATATTAACTATTCAGAAAACAGTAACGTACTATTGTTTTAGGCTCCACAATCACCGAGACTATGGAAAGGAGTGCGCAGTGCGAAGAGTTTCAATAAAAGTGCTTCCAATGGAATACATTAATTAAAGCTATAGACGGGGGCTGTGAAGACTGTTTGTATCTTAATGTAAATACACCGAATATCAAAACAGATAAGCTCTTGCCAGTTATGTTATATATACATGGAGGAGCACTCGTTTGTGGCAGCGGAGAAGATGAGTTTTATGGCCCTGAATACTTACTTAGGCAAGGGTAACCCCTTGCTTATTCGTCGTCACATTTGATCACAAGATTATTCACAAGATTATTTGGTCACAAGATTATTTGGAGATTGGCAATAAGTTCGTCCCCGGCACTGCACCTGACGCTGATGAGATCAAGTTTTGGGATGCCATCTTCGAAGAGAGCGGATTTAAACTGTATTAATATAATTGTAAATAATAAAAAACGATGTCAAGTTTTTGTGTCGCTCAAGTTCCAAAGTAAATAAACGCTTGAATGTTATTTTAGTTAAGTTTGATCTTAGTGATTTCGACTTGGAGTTATGTAGTAATAACGTGAAGAATTCATATTTCAGATAAAAGAGTAGAGAGACAGAGACAGTAAAATGAAAGTTAACGCTGATGAACGAAATTGTTAGAAAAGATTTAGTTAAACAATGAGTGACCGATAGAGGAAAACGATTGGCTACTGAATTAAACTTGTCGACAAACAATGATATCATACGTATAAATAAATAAAATAAATAAATAAATATTTTCGGACATCTAACACACAACGCCATCTAGTCCCAAACTAAGCAGAGCTTGTATTATGGGTACTAAACAACTGATATAAATACATATATACTTTTTTTTGTAAATACATACATATCATACATAGAAAACACCCAAACTCCGAAACAAACATTTGTAGATCATACAAACATTTGATCCGACCCTGGAATCGAACCCGAGACCTCAAGAACAGCAGTCTCATATGCTACCGCTGCGCCACCGAGGCAGTTAATCGGTTATGTATAGATCTTTTATCAGGGTTCTGCAGTTCCAATGGCAAAAACGGAATAGTTTTAACCTGCAGTCCGTTTGTCCTCATCATATCTGACAGACTATTAGTGGTAGAAATCTATATTTCCTTTGAAAGTACATAATAAAAACGCTGATAAAATGGCAAAATAAAATCTTGAAAAAAAAAAGTTATACACCCATCCAAATTTAAAATTTTTATGGGTGTAATTCCTAAAGCGGACGTTTTCAAAAAAAAAATGCGAGTTTCTATGATTTTAATTCAAGATTCTAGACTTTCGACCTAGACTCCATCTTGGCCCAAACAAAGCGCGTTGTAATCATTAAGTTGAAATAGAATTTTAAATGTAATAATCATGAGGCTTATTAATGTAAAATGAGTAAAAGCTTCAAAGAATAATCAAAAGAGGTTATATTAACTAGATAAATTCTATTCAATGGAGACATTTGTGTACGCTGTAGTAAATTTTGCAAGAGAGAGAGAAAAATATTGTAACACACGCAATAAGCGACATGACCCTTGAGGCTATCATTAAAAATAAACCAGTAACTCATCACGTTGACTACGCGCTATACTTATCTAATAGTAAGTTGTTATTAAATAGAAGAGTGATAACAGCTTAGACCAATATCGCAAACCATGGTTCTACTAACTTTAATTATTAGAATCTGAAGCATCAAAGTTACTACTGTTTAACACGAACGGAACTTCCACATCACTTTTAAACCCATTTACTTTGTCAGTCACAAACTAAATTATGGGTAAGTATTGTCTGTCAAACATCTATTCAATCAATTTAATGAATCAATATTCAAGAGAAAATGCCCTGTGAAATATATAGTTATGTATGTGTATGGAGAGTTTTTTAACTAATAATACAGATGTATAATTAAACATGGAATCGATCATTGATCAATTTTTATTATTATGATATTATTTATATTTTATTTATTTTGTCAAGGGTACAGCAAAGGACATACGTAGAAACAACGACAAAGAGGAATTAAAATTTTACTATCGACGTAGCGGTAGATCGATTTCATAATTCGTTCATTATAATAATGAAGGAATATGAACCAATGATGGTACTAATTTTGTACTAGTGTTTACATAATCGTGATGACAAAATGATGAGTTTGTTTCATGTGTATGAGGAAGCTAAATTCTGAGGTGCAGCTCCACATGTATCTTTAGGAATGACAAACGCAAATCACTCCATCGATTCTTCAATTATTGTCAGACATTAATTATTATTATAAGGAAAAACATAGTTAATGTTTAATATTTCCTGCTTTTAGAAATCTAACTCCAAAAAATGGGCAAATTACACAATCAAGAAGCAAGATTAGTTAGACATTGGCAGTGAGTTCCTCCCTGGAACTGCGCCTGACTGAAGTTAAGTTCTGGGGATGCTATCTTTGAAAAGTACAAATATAAAATTAATTAAATTATACGAACTATTTTACTATACTGTTTTATTAATTTGTTTTTAACATATTTAGGATTTCATATTAAAAAAAAAATAACTCAAGCAATTAAGTCGATGATACACTGTTAAATGTTACGTCACTGTTAAAAATAGACGAATGTGGTGTTTTTAAAAAATAAATTCTTATAAAATATTACTTTAGTTTGACTTAATCTATATTCTACTACTCGCTGGAAGAAATCGCACATGAACATATGATTTTTAAAGTTGCATAATTCATTTGGCATTCGGAGAGAGAGTACATCCGGCTGCAAATAATCTCCAGTAATTTTCCACACTTCATGAAGAGCAGCGAGAGAAATATTTGACATCACTCGAGTCAGTTCTAAACAAGCATAACTAAAGGCATACTCATAATATTTGGATATCTATATTTGAATATTCTACAAAGTTGTCGTTTCCTCACTGCTGGTGCAAGAAAAGCAGTAATAAAGGAGAATTATCAGTAATCAGATAAACAATGAACTCGTAATAAATTCCTTATTCGGCGATAGCGTAATCTAAACATTTTCGATAAGTGTTCTGATTAATTTTGGTATAATTTTAGATTAGTTGTGGTGTTCATCTATACTAAAACTAGATGATGAACGTCCCTATTCTCAACTAAAATTTACAGAGTATATTTAATATTTAGGCATTACTTTTGATTTCCATTTGAACTTTGCTGAGCATATCGAGTTATGGCTGAAAGAATTCGCAATCAGATCGCAGTTCTTAAAAATATAGCACTGAAAGGATAACATGTCTTATGAATCAACTGAAGCTACTAACGGGAGAAGAAATAGGACATGTGAAATTACAAATGACTTTCGCACTTCGTTTCTTCAATAGTTTCAAATCCGAAAGCATCCAAAAGTTATACTACACGGTACATAACGCTATTAACCCCTTTAATAAAATACTATGCAAAATTAATATTATAGATAGGCTTCAAAGTTTATGATATAAAAAACTGAGGAGGTTTCCTTAAAACCAGCAATGTTTTCGTAGTATGTATAATATTATATATATATAGAGATATATATATATATATATATAAACTAAATATTATAAACTCTTTCACCCGTCTCCATATTTGTCAAATTCTAAAAATTTATCTTTTAATTAATCAGTNCTCACTCACTCGTGAAACACAGCGCGCTGTTTCACCCTGGTTTTCTGTGAAGTTCGATTCCCGTTAGGTTTTTCCCGCCCGTGCTTCGGGGAGCACGTTAAGCCGTCAGTCCCGATTGTCAAGAAAACCTATGATAATCGTTCTTGGGCAGTCAGTGCACGCAAATGTCTAACAACAGACTAGTTCAAACTTCCAATTCAGTTGTGGAGGTTTGATGTAAGTCGCTCCATTTAAAAACTAATATTAGATAGTAGCCGACCCGAAATAATCTTGGGAATAATTAAGCACACATATTCATTTATTTTAGAATGGCTCATAACAATATTTTAGCGTTTGTCTTCTTTATGTGTACCTACGGCTCAACGGAATGGCGTCACAGGTATACTTATGACTTGACTGACGTTACTATTAGGTTGCACTTTCAGCCCTTAACTGTCCGAATCCATATCAGCTTACTAGAGCCCCAGAAGGGTCTGCATGTAGGTACGTCTACATCTTATCATATAGTGCATGTTTAATCAGCATTCAGGGACCCAAAAGGATCAATCTGTTTATTTTAAATTTATACATTAAAAATATAATATTCATGCGTTACACGTTTATGATATTAACTATTCAGAAAACAGTAACGTACTATTGTTTTAGGCTCCACAACCACCGAGACTATGGAAAGGAGTGCGCAGTGCGAAGAGTTTCAATAAAAGTGCTTCCAATGGAATACATTAATTAAAGCTATAGACGGGGGCTGTGAAGACTGTTTGTATCTTAATGTAAATACACCGAATATCAAAACAGATAAGCTCTTGCCAGTTATGTTATATATACATGGAGGAGCACTCGTTTGTGGCAGCGGAGAAGATGAGTTTTATGGCCCTGAATACTTACTTAAGCAAGGGTAACCCCTTGCTTATTCGTCGTCACATTTGATTACAGACTTGGAATACTCGGCTTTCTTTGCTAAGAGACTGAAGATGTACCTGGAAATGCTGCTATGAAAGACCAAGTGGCAGCCCTCAGGTGGGTCAACAAAAACATCTCTAATCTTGGAGGTGATCCAGAAAATATTACAAAATTTGGCGAAAGTGCTGGGGGTGTTTGTGTCAGCTACCAGTTAATATCCTCCATGTCAAAAGGATTATTTAGAAGAGCCATCTTCAAAGTGGTTCTGCTTTATGCTCTTGGGCTAGAGCTTATAAACCTCGTAAAAGAGCGTTGGCCTTAGCGAGACAACTAGGTTGCTATTCAGAGAACGACCAAGAGTCGTTTTTTTTTAAACCAGCCGAAAGAGTTATTAATGGCGACGTCGGTTTCAATGTCGTTTTCCGAAAATGTTAATACAAATTTCATCCATTTCAGTGTTGTCGAGGAAAAAATCTATGAAAACAATGAAATATTTTTACCAGAGACTTTACATCTGTTCATGAAGGAGTCGAAATAATAATTGGATATACTTCAGACGAAGGGTGGTTTGGTATGTGCCATGGTGGTGATCCTAAAACATAATTAAAAATGACAAGAGAGTTCCCTGAAACTTTTGTACCCAAACCTTTGGCAGTCAATCTGACTATTAATCAGGTGTTGGAACTTGGGATAAAAATTAGAAAATATTATTTTGAAGATATTGTAGATGATTCTGAAGACATGAAGCAGCTAGTTAAGTATTATTCTTTGGAAATGTTTGTTCACGGTACATATTCATAAGGTGTTTTATATAAATTCAGTTGCAAATCAGAGAGGAATATGTTCAGACTTTTTGGGGATTACTGAATTGGTTGACAACAAACCCATTATCTGACACGGTGATGATTTGCTTTACATTTTTAACGTCAAGTTTAATACTTATGGAGAAAGTGATTAAACTTTGGACCAATTTTGCTAAATATGGGTGAGTGCGATAAAATTAATGATCCAAATAAGTTACAACTTTTTAACCATCGTTAAAGGAAGAGTTTATCTTTTTTTTTCGTATTTTAACATGCTTTTATCACATATCCTTGTACTTGTCACTGAATTTTTTAATTGATTTTTGAGTGTAAATTACGAGTGTCTTTTTTAGTTGTTTAAACCATATTTTTATATTTGATTTTCAACTCTGTTAACATGTAACGAAGATTGTTATTAGGAAATAGTAAACTTTTTTTTATTACTTCTTCCATCTATTTGACTTGAAATATGGAGCAAAAATATCACAGTTTATTATGAAAGAGGGAAATAAATTCGATGATACTTGTTTAAGAGCTAATTATTCTTATTCATTTAGGATTTTTAGAACACTTTTAATTGTTGATAAAACACATAAATCTCTCAAATGAAATTTATTCTGAATTGCAACTTAATGTTAAAATAATATTTACAGGAGTTCAACTCCGGATGAATTAGAAGTTCAATGGCCTTGTTACTCAGAAGAAAATCAAGAATATTTGGAAATTGGTAACAAGTCCATCCCAGGGACTGCCACTGATAAAGTTCTGAGCTGAAGTTCTGGAACAGTATATATGAAAAGTCTGGGCAGAAAGTTTACAAATCGCATTAATGGCACATTGATTAGGATGTTCATCTATGAAATGACAAGATAGGCTAGTGGTTTATTTTAGAAGGTTTTGAATGCCTTATAATATTATATTAACCAGTATAACTTGATCTGCCATTGGATAAACCTGTATATTTTCAACATTTATTTATTCTATGTAGCCGTTTCTGTGTTCATTTTAACTTTACATAATGCTGTTGTTGCCTAATTAAACTAAAATTAATCCAAAATTATCTTATATTCTCTTATTTTAGTAAAATGATATCTAATATGTTATTTTTGTATGTATGTTTTTAGGCATTATTTACTTTTAGTGTTATCTATCCAATTTTACAAGATTCTTGACATTTTTTTTTTAATATATTCAGACATTTTAACACACAACGCCATCTAGTCTCAAACTAAGCAGAGCTTGTACTACGGGTACTAGATAACTGATATTAATACTTATATTCTTTTTTTTCTAAATACATACTTATTATTTAGAACGTCGATGAATAAAACAAAACTCACTTTTAGTGCTTTTAGTTTAGTTAAGAGGGTTTTCGCATAACAGAATGAGTACCATTGTTTTAAGAGTTTTTTTCTGCACTTCTTATATATAAACTAGCCGTTGCCTGCGGCTTTGGTCGCGTGGAACTTGATTATATGTATTTTATTAAAAAGATCTAAGCATTTACGAATATTTTATTCATGTTTTAAACGTTTTTATTTATTTTTAATCAATAGCCCATTCATAAGAACTTTAATACAAACTTTCATACCTTATTTTAACCTCGTTAGGAGTAGACTCCCGAAATTCTTGTGAAAGTATAAATTTATTTACAATCAAAAGCCTGAAGACAAAGTTTCAGGCTACTTATTTGAAAATGACGGACTTCCAGATAAATCAGCCTATCGCAGTCCACTGCTGGACATAGGCCTCTCCAATTGCGCATCACTTGGTTTTATCTTGGGCTTCTGCCATCCATCTCCTGCCCGCCGTCTTGGGCAGGTCGTTATGCCATCTCTTTTTTTTCCTCGCACGGAAATCCCACCCCTCGGATGGCATGTCAGACTCGAACCGACTAAAACCGCACGCCGTCTCGGATACTAGAAGCCGGGAACCAGGTGCATCCTAGCAAGGAAAAACCGTGGAACACCGACGCACCTCGTGCCACCTACGGTTGGTAGATCGCGTGGAGAGTGGAGGCGCGAACATTTGGTCCGACCCACGAATCGAACCAGAAAACTCAAGCACAGCATTCATATACCACAAGCGAAGCAGTCAGTCAGTATGGCAGGCCTCTATATAAAAAAAAGAAAAATTTAAAACCTTGAAAGCTTTAATATATACTATATTTTTTTTGGATTTGTTATAAAGTTTTCTTCACATTTCATATACAAGTTATTAAAAATCTTGAAAGTAAAAATACGAATCCCTTTTTTACTTGAAAATTAGTCCGACGAAGATGAAACTACTAGAACAAGAATGTGAGTCTATTAGTTTTCTTGTTTTTCATTTTATAGTTCACAAAGTTAATTGAAACAGTTTTGCGACACGTGTAATGTTCCGGCTATAGATGTAAGAATAAAACTTTGCCTTGTCTAAATCAAAATAGTTATTAAAATGAAATCACTGATAAACTAGTTTTATTTCTGGACCACCTTTTTCCGTAAAGGTTTAATTTTTGTTGCTAATTAGTTACATTCCATCAGCTAATATGCTGTTTAAAGCATAAAAAATACAACGTGACCATAAAATTCTATCACCACTAAAAATGAACAAATCAAATACAATGCAAGTAGCTTTTTGCTTCCTCATTTTCGCAGGCGCTAAATTTTGTCAATGAAGCCTATCAAAGCCGTAGATGTTAAATATATCCCAACTAGACATATAATGAAATAGGAGATCGTTTTTTGTTTTTTCGAAAGACGGTCCCCATTTCATGTCATCCACATTTTTTATAATTTTTATCATTAACTCCATCACGACGAAGACTTGAAGACTCGAAGACTTAGAATTGAAGACTCGAAATACTTGATATTGGCAGAAATAGCTGATCCGGCTGATTGCCATATCATCAAAAGAAGAAGAATATAATGAATTATTTTATATATTAGTATTCTCCGAGCGGCTACCGAAAGATCTATAACCATTATTAAATTTGCGAACGACGAGATCCCAGTACCAATGAGGGGAAAAAGTATATATTGCAGCAAAGCTGTTGTATGTCGGAGATTGCTATAATGTAATCTACAGTACCGTATATTCATTTATATAAAGCTACTTCTGTGATGGATTTGTGCAAATATAAAGATCGTAATATGATTAGTGCATTCTACAGTATTGTTGTGTTAAATCAATGTTTATTTCGATGATCTAAGAGACAGATGAAGTCTTTTAGATACAGTAGGAATAGTTTTGTTTTTCCCTGACGAAGACGAAACTACTAGAATGAAAATGTGGAAATAACTTCTAAATTAAATAGATTAATTAATATTTTTCTCACTACACAATAAATTACACGTCAAAGTTATTACTTCTTCTCAGAGTCACTTGTTACACACATATAAAGGTAGTAAAATTTCAGTATAAATGCTCATAATTTTTAAGTACATTAACATATGTATATACTAAGAACTCTCTACTCTATTTCGATTATTTCAATTTCTCAGTAAACATTTTCCAATTTCTTAAAAGTTTGACTAAATATTGACGTCGTCACAATACTTGTATTAAGTCTATAACCTATAATCTATATTTACATTATATTCCACAGTTTATATCACTTTTATAACAAACAAAACAGCCTTCATTTCTTAACATTCTTTTCTATCCCAATTCCAGAAGCCTCCGCTAACGTGTCTGGCAGTTTTGCGTCTTTCGTCTCTGGAGTGAGGAATATAAGCGCACCAGAGAGCAGTGCGAAGCAAGCGAACAAGACGAATGGTAATTCCTCGAACCATTGTGCACCCTGTAACAATGTCATGTTCTTAATTTATCTTTTAAAAGAGACAATTTCGATATGAAACGGACACAAAAAATACCCACATTCAGACAATAATTTGTGGGACACTCAAGGTTTTGTCCCATGCACACTTTCAGTCGCTCCGCACAGTACAAAGCCCCGAACTGATCGCTTACACCACTACACAATCTCTGCAGCCTATTATACATTCCATTCTATTATGCATTCAATTAAACAGAACAAAAGTTTTAATATTCAAATCGCCTCATTCTATATAATACTACTAGTCTCGATAGATATAATATAATAGAACGGCCGGGCCTCACAAGAGCCGATCACTTGCAACTCCAGAGGCAAAAATTCTGTTGAGTACATTCACCCGGGATTAGGGGGTTGAACTTTGGGGAACCCAATCCATTTGGTGACAAGTATCTTAAGAAGAAGTTACGAATTGTTGAAAAGTGATTCTCTATTACACCGGTTCAGTCGAACTATATCATATCTGGCAAGTTATTAACCACTGGCTACTGTTAAGATGTTTTCTATCGAGATGCCTGTCATCACTATTCATTGACCCGCTTGTCCATAATCTTAATCTCGGAAACAGCTCCAACGATTTTCATGGAATTAAGTATACAGGGAGGTAAGTATAACTATGAGGAGCATAGTAAAAATTTTACATTTTAAATAAGTCGATAAAAAGTAAGGAAGTTTATTTCTCTAAAACATGTCAATAAAGCATATGGATGCGCATGTGCTCATTGCAACAAACTAGTAATGGAATTGTTCTGTAATACGATATTACGCTTTATGAAGTATTTTTAACTACAATATGCAGGGCTGGTTGTTCCTCTTACCTGACAAAACTATTCGCGAAAAGAAATTTTTACATCACAATCACATTTATTGTATTATGAGTATTTGATGTCGTCAAACAGTTGATAACAAGCAAAATTACTGTTTTAACCTATTATAAATCAATAAATAACACAATAAAAGATCGATGTATTGCGTTCTTTGCTATCAGTTATTTAAAGCACATCATGGTTTATATCTATTGTGCCAGTCATCGTTATGAATAATTGGGCACGTGTTGTCGCCTGTGTTAAAGGACGGGTTTATCCTCCTTCATAAATTAAGTTTATAAAATTTAAGCCAGAATTCGTAAAATCTTTTCATAAAATTTATAAAACCTATGTCACCCGAGCCATTATTACGAATCTTTAAAGTGAGTATTTCAGTAATCAATGTAAATAGAAAACTTACAATAGCTGGCGTAAGGGGTGCTACCATGGAACCGATTCTTCCTATCATCGACGAATACGCGAACAGGCTATGCCGGTGTTTTGTGGGATACAGCTCCGTGGTGTACACATAAACTGATGTCATCACCATTGCGATCGAAAACTTAGCTATCAGATAAACTGTTAAGGACACTGCATAGAGATCTGAAAAGAAGATAATTAACAAAATATTACATATGCAAGATAAAATCTCTTGCAATTTTAATAGGTCAGTAACAAAACATTGTGGCGGGCATTTTTGATTAGTCAGCAGTCTACGCACTAGAAACTTTTCAAGATAGACATCAACTGCTCATCTACATATTGAATTATTAGAAATATATATAATTCTACTTAGATACTTACTGTCGGGCATGAATATGTACGCAATTTGGCACGCAGCGCATATCCAAAAAGCGGCAATAAGCACTGCCTTTCTTCCAATCCTTCCCAATAGGAAAACAGCAGTCCAATAGCCAGGAATCTCGACCGCTGATACAAGTACGTAGTTCAAATACCTATTGCCTGACATATTCACAGCGTTGATCGACAGTCCGTAGTATATAAAAGTAGTGGTAACCCACCATACAGGTGAAATAAGTACACGGAGTAATATTGGCTTATGTTGAAATACTTGTACGACTAACCAAGGCTCTTGACCTGTAAGTTCTTCCTCCAATGCCTTTTCCTTTGCCTCTTCTATTGCCGTATCACCTAAAGCTTGCAAAGACTTTTCAGATACTGTAGTGCCGTTAGTTTTCGCCACCTTTCGTAATACGGCATCTGATTTATCGAAGCGCCCTTTGCTCATGTACCAACGAACAGATTCACTTATGAGCCAAAAATAGAATATTGTTAGCAGTTGAGGAATGTACAGGGTTAGGGTGAGGTACCTCCAGTTTGGTACACCCCAAGCAATAAATCCCATTAGTACACATCCCACTGAAAAGCAAGTATTCATCATCGCGCCAGCAGCAACGCGGTACTTAGGGCCCATCAATTCCGTGACTGTAAAATACATTAAAAAGTTCAAATTACAAATTTAGACGAACGACATGACCGGAATATAAAATAATTATAAGTAATAGGAGTCCGTCTGTTGTTCGTTAAATATGTATTTATTTTATGGTTAATATAGAACATCAATAAGCAGACTGGTCACTGGTCTGGTGATGATCAGTCTGCTCATGAATCCCCTAACTCCAGAGATGTAAGCCGCGGCCATCACGTAAATGTGAGTCTCCGACAACCTCAGTTACTTGGTGAAAAACAAAAACACAATAATAGAATTGCGTAACACCAGTTTTACATAAGAGTCTCGTCGAGTAGGCCTGGTGTCATTAATACTTGCTTACTTTCCCTTCTAATCTGATAACCTCCTTCTGTGTGCTAATCAAAATAGAACCCTCCGTTCTACATACAATTTTCTTTGACAATGCCTCACTCATACTCCTGCGTATGTAAACTCTTCGTTTCTATATCAACCTGTTCTACTCAATAATGCTTTCCCACTGGAAATGAGGACAGCCTAGCCTCCTTTCGTTCACGATGAAAGATTAAGCTTAAAAGTATATTATAACATAAAACAACTCATCTGAAGACTACTAATTACTTGAAATTTTGCTGGCAGCAGACAGAACAAGGTTTAAAAATTATTCACAGAGTCCATAAAGTGAGGTTAGTTTCAGCTAAAAGGTTATCTATCAATTTAGTAACGAAAATACTTACGAAGAATATAATTGCTAGAAAAGCCTCCAGATCCGAAAGTAGCTTCAAAAAACTCAGACATCATAAAACCTATATATGAATTTGACCAAAATCTGACCAAACCCATCCATCCTGTGTTGAAAGCATTGAGGGTAAGCGCTACACGTCGTCCCCAGCGATCTGACACGTACCCAGTGATGGGTAGCGCAGTTAAAGTACCAAAGGTTCTAATGGTACCTATTAATGATCTTCTCCATTCATCGCAGGCTAGGTCTAACTGCAAAAGAAAGAATACAAATGCTTTAATGAAAACATGTGACTGTTTGGATGCTGTTCATGATCACGGAAGATTAATAAAATGTTTATAAACTAAAAGTTATAAACTGCACGGATGTTACAATTTAAGTTACTAGGTTTAGATTATTGCCGCTTTCTACTAAGCTGATTATTGGGGTTTCAATCTTCATATGTGACAACACATTGTATAATACACTAATTTTCTAACTATAGAAATGTTAACAGGTTGCAATTTAGAAGTTGAGGCCTGATCACCCGTGCCTCCGAGAGCCCAAACAGCCGTCAGTCCTGCGACTTATCTCTCCCCGGTCGCGACGGTTAACCCTTCCATTCGATTACGAGAGTGAAGGAACAGAGAAAGCACTTGTGTTTACGCACACACTTGTACACTATAATATCTCCTACGTACGTGGCTGGTGTCTGTTGAGACTGGCAGATGTGGCCGAAATTGGCTAGGAGAACATTACTACACAATTGTGGTTCTGCTTCTGGGTGTTTTTGTGCCCGTTTCATAATTTTTTTGAAATTATCCGCAACACGGGATATATTCCTAATGCGGGCGTTGGTTTTTGCATTGAAAAATATCACTTCATCAACTTACATCGTATGCAACTGAGTGCGTATTCTCGTAAACGTGATCCTCGCAAGTCTGAATGGTATTTCTGTCAAAGAGTGAGCTTGGGCACGTGTTGCTTTCGACTTGCCGCGATAAAACAGAGGAGTTGCCATAACGTTGGCAATTATCAAATGTGCTCGAACCAGTAACTGGAATGGCATTTGAAAGCCAATATGGTCTCCACTCGGGCTGAGGATTGTCACACTCCGGAATTACACATCTAAAATGTAGACAACAAAGGATTAACTACGAACGTCACAGGAGCTCTTAACAATCAATTATAATGAAGCGATAAGCAAATATAAATCAGTTCAGAAAACACAAAAGAAACAAAATATCTGAATTATATCCAGCTCCTTTTTTTGAACTTGGTAATATTTTGTTTTCTTTTGTGAAAGAGTTTCATACAAATTTTTCACTTTATTCCAAACTTGTTGACTCCCGCGGTTATTGTTTGTTTATTTGTAGTTAATTCTTAAATTAAATTTCTAAATTTTCTGATTTACCGCTCAATTTTTCACGCGTTCACACGTTCACGCGTGATGGCGTGCCCAAGTGAAATAGGAATTCATTTTTTTAAATATATATAGATAGAACATCCATTGGTGACAAAGACGGCAAAGTATAATGAATGTCTTCAATCAAAAGAATTAATACTTTGGGTGGAGTTTTGTTCTGTTGCCGGAAAACTATCCGCCATCTTGGCACTATTCACTTTAAAAATGTTGAAAATAAATAAAGCAATGAGTATAATCAATCAAAATAATCAATAGAATATCCATCCAGCCTGAGAATATCCACCAGCTACTATTCGCTTTAATATTGTAAAAAAATAATATTCTTGTAGTACAAACCTTGTTGTTATTCTAGCAGTTGTGAACACATATTCAGAAGCACCCCATGCTGAAAAGATTGCTATTATTGCTGCTAGTATTACTGCTCTCAACTGGAATTTGCCAAACTGTCCAATTTCATTTACGAGAATTGTATCTAGGGTTATATTTTCCTTCCTATACGCTTCAGCATCTTCCACAGGATTTCCATCTGTTGTTGTCATTTTATCCATGGCATGAACTTTCTGCCTAACGTACTAATCAATACTAAATTACTAAAGAATATTGTGTGAAGTATTTATTTATTATGCTAATAATCTGGTCATAAAATTAATATACATTAAAATTACAATCCATTCAATTATTTTATGGTTGATGATAATATAGGTAGACGTGTGCAACCGAACAACTAAACAAGCCCATGATTCAAATTCATACGGATAAATTTTATCATTGATATACCCAGTTTTTATAGTAAGTATAACCAGTTTTTTGTAATTTCTGGCTTTGGGGCACTCTTATCTTTTATTAACTTGATAAATTTTTGAGTTTGTATATCTCCAATTTGATAACTAATCATAAATCTGAGTGAATACTGCAATATATGGTACTACAAGTTATTGATATTGTAAAAACGTATGTAATGAATTTATTACCAAAATTTATCTTTGGCAACTAAAGAATTTTCATGTTTAAAAAATATAACATTCAAAATTCAACCATTTATGGGCGGCCAGTAACGCAAAACTTTCAATGTGAACCATGTAACATTATGGTGCCTTATGATAAAAAAACACAATAACAACAAGCAAAATATTTTCCTCACTTTTTACCTGCAAACGAATCTATAGACAAAGAATTTATTTCCTCAAAAAGAAATTTAGATTTCACTTACATGAGAATATCTTTTGGCTCTTGATACATTAAACATTTACACTACAGCACTCTACAGTAAACAATTCAATAGGCTAAAAGTTTACATAATAATAATAAAATAACAAAGGTTTTTTGAGGAGGCACTCATAGCCCAGCTGCACTCTGTGATTGGAAACAATCACCGAGGGTAAGCAACGACGGCGCAGTCAGTACCTGGATGGGTGACCGCTGGTGGCATGTTATCTTGAGCGTCTCCGTGATTCGGAGGTTACGTTAAGCAGTCGGTCCCGGATGTTATCATACGATAACAGTCGTGAAGCTTAGTTAGAGACCTTCGGGCGGCTTAAAAACATCCAACGGCAAGATACGTAGCCACAACGTATTCTTGTCAGTCCCCAACCCGCACTTGGCCAGCGTGGGGACATATGGCCTTAAACCTCTCCTAAGAGGAGACCCGAGCCCAGAAGTGAGATATTATAGTTTGTTGATGATTGATGATTGATGATGAAAAAAGGTTTGTTTGTTCGTATGGTGAAGAGATCAAGGATATTCAGTGTCACCTCTATAAGTCCCGTGGGTGACATAAGAGCCGACTGAGTGACTAAGCTAGGATAACACCACTGTAAACAGCAGTCAATCTTGGAACAAAGTCTATACCAATCCTCCTGGCCCGCGTGATATAGAAGCCAAAACCACTAATAAGCGAATGCTAGTAAAAGAGGTTTGGCTTCCCGATAGGCTATCTAATCGAGGGGTATTATAGGATGTTGATGATGAGGCGGTTTGTTGTTGTTTGAAGCGCTTCGCTACTTTTTTTTATTACAAACTCATTTGTAATTGGAAAACTAACTATGACCTATGTCGGTGTATTTTTTGAGACAACAATTATTTTCTAATTCAATTGTTCTTCGACGGGACAAAAGAAGTTGATAAATTGTTTTATGGAAATGCAATGGCGAGAACCAGGCTAAAAATACCAAAATTCTCAGATGATAAACAGGGGACCGAATGTAGTAGCTGCAAAATACGGTAGGAGGAACTCAAAATCCCAAATCAGTAATCAGTCTTGGGTTTTAAAGGGCTTGCGGGACAGGAGTAGTTGTTCCTAGAGATAGTTATGGAAATATTTTCCCGAATGCCTTTAAAAATCGTACTAATAAATATTTATTTATTTAATACATCATGCACTTTAGGTGCGTTGGCGGACTTAATGCCTAAGGCATTCTCTACCAGTCAACCATCGGGTGATGCAGAGAAGACAAGAAGTAAGTGCATTTTGTAAGAAAAATATGTTTTGGAATAAACAGATCTGGCAATATATCAAATACAAATAATATATAAAAGCTAATCTATATACATGCAAGAAATATCCCTGTCTGTAAGTACCTACTAGTGGTACATCAGCATTTTATAACTCTGTTTTGATTGGTACACAATAAAGATTATTTATCTAATCTAAATTGAATCTCTGGACAATGCGAATGACGATATTATGACTATAAGTACTTTGACTCATACTATAATTTATACATCACACACTATACATGCGCGGGCGCACATGTTCTTTTAGATAAACTTTATTCAAATGTAACTACAATAACTACAAGATTGGATATAGTCTATAAGTATTAATATCAGTTATGGGTACTACCATAGTACAAGCTCTGCTTAGTTTGGGACTAGATGGCGTTGTGTGTTAAAATGTCTGAAAATATTTATTTATTTTATTTTAAAATATATTGTAATAAATAAATAAATTTAACTTTGAATAGCTGCACACAGAATTTCACGTAGTTCCGAGTAACTGAAACCTGAAGAATACAGTTTCGATTTTCTACTACTACTCATCGGAAGCAGCACCTTTCGCAACAGAAAACCATGATTAATTAAGATTTTGGCTCGCAGTCTTGGAAGTTCTGGTACTGATGGAAATTATGAGCAGAATCCAAGGATAGTGGTCATCACGTTCATATCGAATGCAGAAAATACAACAATGCAGCATGGTGAACCACACAATGGCGGGTTATTGATCTCAATTCTTCTTTAATTACTTCGTCACAAGTGCGTTGCCGGCCTTGGGGGATGGGGAGGGGGATGTGGGGAATGGATGGATTATAGGCCTACGGTATCCTCACTTACTCGGTGAAACACAACGCAGGCGCTGTTTCACACCGGTTTTCTGTGAGGCCGTGGTTTACTTCGGTCGTGCTGGCCCATGCATGCCGAAGCGTGGCTCTCCCACGGAGAAATACTTTACGTCATCTAAAGAAATTCGGTTGAACTTTGGGATAACTAGTTATCCTCCTTCTATGGTCAGCTAGTTATTTTGTAGGAATGCAGTTTTTAATGATTTCGAAAGCTCTTCTGTGATGTATAAATAATAACTCTAAAGCGTGGATAATAAAAATGAAGGCTATTGATAAAATATTTGGACTTACCCGGAAATATTAATACAATAATCATTAATATTGACATTATAAGGAACAATAAAGATACCGGTATTAATATTTTTCATGATAAGATGATGTTTGAAAAATACAATTTTTTTTTCCTTACTCTAACTAGTGGTCTAGTGGTAACATCATCATACGAAATGATTAGCACCCGGTCAAAAAGGCCCTAAAAATCCCTGACCGCGCACGAGGAAGAAGAAGACCACCCGCAACCTGGTTGTTAAATATGCAGAAAGAGATCCAACAAGAGAATCTGAGCACACGGACAACCCAGAACAGAGTTCTGCGACGCAGACGCATAAGGAGAACCGACCCCAGCTAAACTGGGAAGAGGAGTGGACAAAGAGGACTCTAACTTGTGGTCACTGGATGAAATTCGAACATAACTCTTTTTTTCATTGCTTGTTTTATTTAGCTTCTTGCACTTTTTCTCCATAAGAACTTCAAATGTACCAAATTTCAGAATCCTACGATCACACAATTTTCGTAAAAATGGTTATAAATGTGTTACGTCACGTATTACTTTATAGATCATTGTTATATTAAAACTTAATATATAAAATTCTCGTGTCACGGTGTTTGTAGTTAAACTCCTCTGAAACAGCTTGACCGATTCTCATTAAATTTTGTGTGCATATCGGGTAGGTCTGAGAAACAGACAACATCTATTTTTCATCCCCCTAAATGTTAGGGTAGTCAACCGAAAATTTTGTATCTTTTAAATTTTTTTTATGATAACCCTTTAATAAATACTCACAGCCCCAAATTTTCAACCATCTACGATCAACCCCTATTTTTTTATGGCGAAACACGTGGTATATTAGCTGCTTATAGCTAGCTGGTTTATCCTGAGGGCGTAGGCATCAGTCCGATCCAAATTTTTTTCTGTGTGGAGATACCTACGAATACCACTTATCTGCCGTGCTGCACTCTCACTCCAAGCCCACACGTCTGCCGTCTCTTATACCAGTAGACAGGAAAGCAAGTGTAGCCCAGAAAGGAAATCCCTGGCCGGAGTAGCCAAGATTATCTACGACTTCTCGAGTAGCAACCAAATATTCAATTTTAAAAGAAACTTCACGTGAGAATGTAAAATTAATAATTATGAAAGCTGGAGTTACAAGAAGATTAATATCATCATTGTTAACAGCCTTTACGGGCCACATCTAGATAGGCCTATGCTGCTTTAAGGAATATGGCTTATCCTCAATCGTTTTTACAACTCCTATGAGATGAAAAGAGGTGATAACACTCTGTATTCTCAATCAGTCACCACACTAAGAGAAGATCAATACATCTTTGCTTTACTTACGTATTTATTTAGGGCTCTAGTTTATTTTCATGTAACAATATTCTATTTTTGGTATTCTTAATCTTATCTTAGTCTATATATTAATTACAATAGCCGATTGTAAATAGATTAGATTTTATCGAATCAACATAATTACTCTAAATTAGCGGTTTTAAGATACACAAATTCAAAGAATGAAATTGTACCATAACAGATAACAAGCAATATTATTGTCTGGTAGGTAGTAACCTCAGACGAAGCCATAGATAAAATAGGTCTGCCGAAATCTTGTTTCCGCGTATTAGGGTACGAAGGCAATAGTTATTTGATTATTTTCCTCAGAAAATTATATTATTGTTTTGTATTATACAATGTTATGCACTTTTTTATATATATGAGTCTGCCAAAATGGCTCTACTGCTCTCTGCTGAAAAGCCTGAGCAGGATCCAATAGTAGTGGTCACCATAGTCATGCAAATGCAGACAATGCACCAATGCAACACGGCGACCCACATGCTGGTCTATGTAGATGCTTCTATCATCATCATCTTCATTACTTTATAGAACAACCATGAAGAGGCGTTATTTCTAAGTTTCGTAGCTTAATACATACTCATCATCTTCCTAGCCTTTATTATTCCCAACATTTAGGGCCGACTACAAGTTCAAACAGTTTTACCGGAATATCGGTTTTTACACGGAGCGACTACAACCCTGAGGGTGAACTGAATTCAACAGTTGAACTAGTTATCAATACATTTGAGGGCACTGACTTTTTAATAACGATGGCCATGGATGTTCATGAAAACCGGGACCGATGCCTTAACGTGCTCTCCGAGGCACGGGCGGGAATCATCACCATATTCCATACTCCGGGCTGCTATTAAGAATTTCTTGTAAGAAAAACCCAACTGCAGTCCGACCCGGGAATCAAACCCGAAACTTCTTAATCTACAGTTGCTTACGCTAACCACTAGACCAACGAGGCAGCTTAATCCATACTAATATCATAAATTTGAAAATAGCTCTGCAGCATTGGTTCTGACAGCGGTTTAGCCGTCAAAGCAGACAGAAGAAAGCCGTCTGTTAGTTAGGCTTTCACGGTTATATCGCTGTGCCGATTTCAATAAAACTTTGCATGGTGATACTCTGATTCTTGAGGAACGACATAAGCTACTCATTGCTGTGATACCAATATACATGAGGGCGGGTTTGTTGTCAAAAGCTAGTTTAAATATCTTTCATTGTAAAGCTCACACAAGGGTCTATGGTGGACCAAATATGGTGCGATAGTGTCTGTTTATTGAGCACTTCACATGAAGTTTAAAATATACCAAATTTAACAAAAACAATTTATTCAACCGACATGATTTATTATACATTATATTTCTGCAAAATATCTGATGGTATTTGCATTTTCTTGCATGCATTTACTTATGATACGTACTAAATCAATGTATAGGATTATTTTCTGACTTACTAACCAACAAGGTTACAATAGTTAATAAACTGGTTTCTAGCCATTGAGACCTGGTTTTGTGCTCATTAATTATTGCACATGTTTTAACCGGGTACTTAAACCACACTAATCTTTATAACAAAAAGGAATCGCTCGACCAAATCGGATATTTTGTTTCTTCTATTTTGTATTTTGTTTTACGGAGTGAAAAAACATATAAGTTATGAGGAAAATAGGAAAAACAATACTTATATACTTTTTTTTGTATAACACAGCCTAATAACTTTATATATTATATAGTTATTGGGCTGTTGCAGTTCAATAATTTTATGTATTTACAATGCTATGCTCGGCGTTTCTCTAAGGGATCGCATCCGAAACGAGGTGATCCGACAAAGAACCAGGGTCATCGACGTAGCCCATAGGATTAGCAAGCTGAAGTGGCAGTGGGCTGGTCACATTTGCCGAAGAACCGATAACCGTTGGAGTAAACGAGTTCTTGAGTGGAGACCGCGTCTCGGCAAACGTAGTGTAGGACGTCCACAGGCCAGGTGGAGCGATGATTTGCGCGTGACGGCTGGCAGGAGCTGGATGCGAGAAGCCATAGATCGAACTAAGTGGCGTTAAATTGGAGAGGCCTATGTCCAGCAGTGGACTGCGATAGGCTGATGATGATTTACAAAAAAAGTATATATGTATTTATATCAGTTGTCTAGTACCCATAATAAAATCTCTGCTTAGTTTGGGACAAGATAGCATTGTGTGTTAGATGTACGAAATATTTATTTATTTATAACAGTTTTAATTGATAACATAATAATAACGAACACATACACACACGGCCCTTTGCTTTCAAACTAGGTAACCAGACCGACTGATAATCATACTCATTCATATATTTCTAGATACATTTTTTTTTTTTTTTTACAACCCATAATGTCCCACTGCTGGGATACATCCCCACGCTGGCCAAGTGCGGGTTGGGGACTGGCAAGAATACGTTGTGGCTACGTAAATCTTGCCGTTGGATGTTTTTAAGCCGCCCGAAGGCCTCCAACTAAGCTTCACGACTGTTATCGTATGATAATAACCGGGAACGACTGCTTAACGTGACCTCCGAATCACGGAGACGCTCATGGTAACATGCCACTGGCGGTCACCCATCCAGGTACTGACCGCGCCATCGTTGCTTACCCTCGGTGATTGTTTCTAATCACCGAGTGTAAGTGGGCTATGAGATACATGTATATTACAGTTAAATTATACCCAGACACACAATTTGCAACCATGCTCAGCACGTAATAGTGTGCGCATTTCATGGCCAGTATAAGTTGAATGTAATTGTATAAACTTTTTTGCAATGACAGGTTTAATTATATACTGGACTTAGTTTTATATTACCATTACATCCCATAATTTTTGCTTTTTTTAATTATGTGTACATATTGCATTCAAACGTTATCTTTGTGTCATCAATATATATAAAAATGAATGTTTAAACATGTCATGATTTTCAGCAAAGTGCTGTGCATGAGCCCACAAAGGTTTCTGAGTTGGAGTAGCTTTCCCCTGCAGCGTTGCCTTTGCGGTTGTTGTTGGACCGCGGGTTACACCGCGGGGCTCAGCTAGTCTAATATAAACATATGACCCACGCAATTTCGACTGCGTCTTTTTTAATCATGCACGGCTCCTATTGGCCAAAGCCTGATGCTGACTGTCCTATCTTAGTCAGGTAAGCAAAACACACAATTTAAAAAAATCGACCAATTGCGAGTCGAACTCCCGCAGTTATGGTTCCTAACCATTATCCATTTATTTCAAGCATCTACCAATTGCCGTTATTAATATCTAGAAAAAAAAGTAAAAAAAACATACGTTTGTCGTATAGTATAAGATTTATTTTTATCTGTTTTTAGTATTTGTGAAATGCTTTGGTGCGTTATATTTATTGGTACACGGAATTTTCTTTTCTTATTAATACGTAAATTACTACGATTTTTTCCACAGGTTTATCTTGTCCTTATAATACTATTTAACATCATCAATGAATTATATTCGAGAAGTTTTCCTGCTTAATTTATCGGAAAAATATAGTTCACTGAGCCAAAAGCCTCCAGTTTGTGTAGCCTGTTACTGCATGATGTGCAACCTTAAGTTTATACTTCTTCTGAGTAACTCTGGTGGCCCACTCTACCATTCGGCAGAATCAGTGTGTATATGAAAATTCTGCCTATGACGATTTTGTTAATATCTAGGATGAACATATTCGGTTCATATTGTCTTGAAAAAAATGTTAACTCTTGCATAAATCATATACATTTTGAATTTAAGAGCTTATTTCGTTCTTTGTTATCATAGCCCCTTTTGCCTTTTCTGTTTTGAGTACTGAACCAGTGGAGGTTTTCATTACTCGACATAACTTAATATAATCTACTCCAATTGTATTATAACCTGGTTTTTTAAGGAATAGAGCGCAAACGAGCAAACGTATCTCCTGATGGTAAGCGATTATCGCTGCCCATGGTCACCCGCCACACAGAGGCCACACAAGTGCAACCTTTGGTAGATGGGGAAGCGAGTGAAGGGGGAACTATTGGCCTCCTTTATCCTCACTCACTCGATAAAACACAGCACACAGGCGCTGTTTCACAGTTTCAATTCGGTTTTCTGTCAGGTATGGTATCACTCCAGTCGAGCCGGCCCATTTCTGCCGAAGCGTGGCTCTCTCACGGTAAACCATATTATTATTATTAATAAATTAATATTCCTCCAAACTAATAATAATACAAAAACAGCTAAATTGTGACAACACATCTAAATCCTACTGAATACCGTTCGTTTTTTTTCTCTTAACTTAACAGTTGAATTAAGGATCGCAGAGTAAAATATTTTACAAAATATCTTACTGGACTAAGAATATTTGCACAACTTCAATTTAAAGTTAAACAAATTAACTAAACTATTTCTACCCACAAGTTTCAACTTAAATAATTCCTTACCATTTACGCTGCATACATTACTTTACTTTTTTCTAATACTTTTTTTAAGACCAATATCTGAGGCTTCCTCGAAAGTGTCTGGCAACTTGGCGCCGAGGGTCTCCGGAGTGAGGAAGATCAACGCACCAGAAACGAGGGCAAAACTTGCAAATAAGACGAAGGGAAGGTTTGCGAACCACTGGACGCCCTGGAAGGCAGTAATCACATTAACATAACCTAAATTTTTGTCATAGGATGCAAACAATCAAGTAGGTCAGGTGACGCTTCTTATCATCGCCACGCATTGACAGAAATTAAGAGTTTTAAGTGTGCACCCAGTCCTTGAGGCTACTACCAGAATGAGGGAGAGATTGCTGCCTCTCTGGAACACACTCTCTTGGTAAAAGCCGTATAGCATTCTGGTCGAACCATCGGGCGACTTGAATCTGGTTTAGTTCGCTTTATTTTAAGAAAATAATTCACATACAAATACCAAGCATAGATTCTGTCTAGGATACATATCTACGAGCGGTGTCTAATCTAATCTAATAATAAAATGGACAGCTCGTTGTCTGTCTGCTTGTTGTTGTGATTGATCGATTGATATCGGCCCTGTTTTCATCAAGTACCTGTAGTACTTGATGAGTTATCAAGTGCCATGAGTTGGGCAATCAACCCTTCTTATGAACACTTGACAAGCAATCATCAAGGACGGAAGGTACAGATTTATTAAAATTTAAACTTTTTATTAATTTAAAATTATTGAATGTATTCAAATATAATGTACCAAAGGGAAAAGAGGTGTATTAATTGCAGCATTAAAAGTTGTTCTCTATCACTCTTTAGGGATAAACTTATTGCAATACTTTTACCATATTTGGTAAAAGTTGAAGTATGGTAATACGTAAAGATAGGTAAGAAAAAGAAGGATAAAGCCTATAATAATAAATTACACGGGAATTAACGCGATCACTCATTTAAAGGTTTAAAATAATACAAGGAATAAGTATTTGCCTGACTTTTCGACCAGGATGCATTGGCCGTGGTTTACAGGCTGGCGTGCAACCTGGTCGAAACGTCAGGTAATAAGTGATTGCGTTAATTCCCATGCAAATTATTATTAATAAATATCATGAAACGCGAAAGTTTAAAAGATATAAACCTAGTTTTTGGACCAATGACTTAAGGAAAAGATTAGAGAAGCCTTCCAGTAGATGGCGATAAGCTTATTACGATGGGGCCATAATTATGTTTTGTATGAAAGTTAGAAATAACTTACAAAAGCCGGTGTGAGTGGCGCTATCATAGACCCGATCCTACCCATCATAGATGAGTAGGCGAAAAGACTGTGCCGATGCTTAGTAGGGTACAGCTCCATTGTGTATATGTATACAGAAGACATCACCATTGCAATCGAGAATTTTGCTATAAGGTATACCGTCAGTGATACTGCATACAAATCTGAAAAAAACAATGATTTTTTCAGTTTTTGAAGAGAGAGAGAAGATAATTTGATTTACCGATGATTAAGAAATTAGGTTTATAACGTAATTATATATATTACTACTTTAGTATGAAGACTCAATAGACTTAGACTTTCATATTGCGACCGATAATAATATGAAAGTAAAAAAAACAGATTGTTACATTATTTTAAAATAGATTACACAGAAAAATTAAAATATGACAGGGCATCTACTACTTCGTAAATATAAATTGCAATTCAAAATAACAACAACACAGCAAATTCGAGAACTAACAACTCACTTGGAGGCATAAATATATATGCTATTTGACATGCAGCACAGGTCCAAAAAGCACCAATCAGTACTGGCTTTCTTCCTATCTTAGTCATCAAGAATACTGCCGTCCAAAAGCCAGGGATCTCAACAGCAGATACAGCCACAAAGTTCAGATATTTATTCCCAGACATGTTCACGGCGTTGATGGAGAGTCCATAATAAACAAAAGTAGTTGTGATCCACCATATTGGTGAAACTATGCAGCGAAGTAACACTCGCTTGTGTTGAAATACCTTCACTATAAGGTACGGTTCGTGTCCCTTCATCTTTTCTTCTAATCTATTATTCCTCTCTTCTTCCAAAGACCAATCTCGTAATGATTTTAATGACTTCTCAGACAATAATGTGCCATTCATTTTGGCTACTTTCTTCAGCAAAGCTTCAGAATCATCAAAACGACCTTTGCTCATGTACCAACGAACAGATTCGGTTATGAGCCAAAAGTATAGGATTGTGAAAAGCTGAGGAATGTATAGTATCAATGTAAGATACCTCCAGTTTGGCACACCCCACGCAATTAAACCCGTCAGTACTTGGCCGATGGCGAAAAAAGTATCTATTGAGGCGCTGCCTACTACGCGATACTTGGGGCCCATAAGTTCCATGACTGTGAAAGAAAAACTTCATGAGTTTAGATGCAAGAAATGAAATGATTTATTCTGTAATTAGATTGCATGAACACTTTTGCAAGTTAAAATTCTTTTTGAGCAAATGAGTTATTACAGTTATAAAACGTAAGAAGCAATTTGCCTATTCTATTCTGATTGGTATCTTTCGTGTTTAATTTAATGTTAAAATACTTGGACCTTTTAAAGACGTTTACCCGGAGAGGAATGTGATATTCCAAATAACAGTAATAGGGTTATTGCCTTCGGATAATCATTGTATATATAAATGTAAATATTTCCAAAAATAATTTAATAAGAAAATGGTAGACACGAATAAAAATACGTATTTAGTTATATTTGACTGGTATAAAACATAAGTAAATGGATGACCAAGCTTAGCTTAGGACATTTCTTTTATAAAATTTTCAAAAATATATTTTTTGTTAGATTTTATTATCGCACCCGAAACCCCTTGGTACTAAATTTCATGAAAGCGTTGGAGCCGTTTCCGAGATTCAGATTACATAATAGGTAAAAGATTCGCTCGTTAAAAAGTTTTTAGAATTGATAGATACATTTATAATTTTGTTTTGAGTATTTGAGATATATAAGTATAAATGGTCGAATACGTAGTCTTTACGTAAGTACGTAATTAGTCTATAGGCAAACGCCATAAGCAATTTTTTTAACAAATAAAAAGGTTAGATCATGCATGCGTTTTGCAATTGCAAGAAAATTTTAATAAATAGTCCCACACGTTTTAATTATCATGTTTAAAATGAGTTTATTGATTACTTACCAAGAATATATATACTCGAAAAGCCACCAGAACCAAAAACAGATTCAAGAAATTCAGACACCATGAATCCTGTGTATGTATTTGTCCAAAATCTGATGAGTCCAAGCCATCCCGTGTTGAAGGCGTTGATGGTGAGGGCAACTCGGCGACCCCATCGATCTGACACATACCCAGTGATGGGAAGTGCAATGAGAGTACCAAAAGTTCTGACAGTACCTATTAGTGATCTACTCCATTCGTCGCAAGCGAGATTAAACTGTGTACAGAAAATAGTATTGTGGAAAAGGAAAAACCAGAAGAGCAATAAAAACGTTTTGTTATAGTTTTAGGTCATATAGTTAGGATGTGTAGTTAATCGACTTTATGGATGACGTTGTGGTTTAAGGGGTCGTCCCATTGCATCCTACAGCGTTGAGTGTTGTGGGTTCAATCTCTCACGGGCCAACAATTTTTGCAATCGTTGATCTAGTTTGTTTCATATATCTTGTAAAGACCAGCGCAACATAGGAGATACTGGCCTATTAGTCTAGTGGCTAGAAATTCTGACTGCTGAGTAAATGGTCCCGGGTTCAGTCCCAATCAAGACAAATACTACTACGCAATCATAGTTTTATAAAATAAACATGCCTATATAACAATAGATTTGGCCATTTTACTTAACGTGAAACTAAATGTACAGTCAGCAAAAAACGCCTCTGTGTACTTTTCACTTATATAGACATATATTATTATATTTTATATATTATACTTACGTCATAAGCAACTGAATCCGTATTTTCATACACAAACTCCTCACAATACTCCACTGTATTTCTATCAAAGAGCGTAGCAGGGCACACTTCGTTTCCAATCTGCTGTATCCCTCCAGTTGCATTAGCAAAACGTTTGCAGTTATCGAATGAACCTGGACCGCCTGCGGGTACTGCGTTAGGTAACCAAATAGGCAGCCATTCCCGATAAGTTCCTTCACATTCCGGAATTACACATCTAAAATTAACTACTACTATAAAATTATTATTATCTTCAAGCCCTTAGTACTACTACACACAGCCCTGTTTTTAGAGAAGAGGGTTTGGCCTGCTGTTAACTCCTCGTTTCAAGTTTCTCTTTCTGCATAATTAACTACCTCAGTCCACTCACTTATGGTACAACGCGATATTTATGGCTAACACGGGACAATATATTGGGGTGGTGATGCTTTCTATTCTTAATCCATATGGACGAGTATTACTATGTAAAGAGGAAAATCTTTGCTATTTTTTAACTTTCATCATTGAAGAGTTATTTAAGATTACAGTTTTGAACACAGGTATTAATAAATTTTTAAACCAAATTTCGAAATTCAGTGAAACCTGGTTACATGAGAGATCAAGGGACCTGCAAATTTGTCTCACTTGTGGAGGTATTCCATTTGTCCAGAGTTTCACATTTCCAGGTATAAATTAATATCGGTCACATTTACAGAGGGTGCCATTAACAGAGGTCAGAATACAAGTTATTTAATGATAGGCGTGCGATTATTATATAAAATAACGTACATATTATGTTAACATTATAAGTGAGTGTTAATGTTTATTGGGGTTAATCAAAATAAAAATACTAAAGGTAATAAATGTGAGAAATCAAAATATTAAAGCATGTTTTTTTATAAATAGTACAAAAATGTAAACAAATTGAATCTATTATAAAAATCTGTTATTTTATTTTAGTTTGTCTTCTGGAACTAAAAAAAACGATGCTATCTCAATAACAGATGTAACTATGTACGGTGCAACCGAAAGAACGAAACCCAGATATAGAGGTATGCTTCATCCCACTAGCAGAGGTAACTCAGCGCCAAGCTGTTGGGACCTCAGCGTGAGTTCCAGTTCCAGTTCCCATTTAACCAAGTTTCACTGAACTATATATAAGTTTAAAAGCCTACAAATCTATATTTCATAATTGTTATATAGGATAGGTAACAATTAATAAAACTACCAAATTATCTTACATAATATTCAACCATGCTAAAATAATAAAATTGAATTTTAGTTTATTGACTGACCACGTTATTCAAATTTTTAATATAAAGATATAGTCTTTTGGAAAGGGCAATAATAGAAAACATGGGTAAATCTAATATACAAAAAACTTACCTGGTACTAATTCGAGCTGTTGTAAATACATATTCAGTTGCACCCCACGATGCAAATATGGCTATAATAGCCGCTAAAAAAACTGTCTTCAACTGGAACCTGCCAAATTGACCAATTTCTTTCACGAAAATCGAATCTAGCGTTACTTGTTCCATTATTTCGCTTTCAGGGTCTTCATTTTCTTGATTATTCATTTTGACGACGAGGCACTGTCGACCTGTGTACGGAGCTACACCAAAACAAGAAATAAATCACTCTTATATGTTTATCTATTGAGATAATAGACAAAAAGTTTTAAGATCTTTATGTTTTTGTTATTAGATTGTCTATTGTAGTTTGATTAATTTTATCTAATCGTGTGCAACATTTTTTAATCTGTGGTGGCCGATTTACAAAAGAGGAATGGAGACAATGCGTGATTATGTTTTGAAGTGATTAAGCTCTTATACATAAATGTTATTTAATATTAAGCAACGATTCTGTGTTATTTTTAACTTTCAATGCATTCTAGAATTAAAATCACTTGCTCCACGCGTGTATAAGGGGGTTAGGGTCTCGTTATTTAAAAAGTAAGGTATTATGTACCTAAAATTTTTTTAATTTCATATAATAAATCGTACGTATTGAACATCGTAGTACAAATGAAAGAATTAGTATGAGTGGTCTGTTCGTCTAGTGGTAAGTGATTCTGATGGCTAAATCCCATGATCACCCTGGATATTTTTTATGGAATAGGTGGCAAACGAGCAAAAGTATACTTTTAAGAATGAGTACGCTCTTTTCTCGAAGGTTTAAAGGTTTATTACGCAGTTTTGTTGTGCGAGGCAGAAAGTTTCTGGAAAACCGCACAGTTGTGGACGGCCAACCATCTAGAATACGGGGATAAAACTTCTGTCGCGTAGGACTGTCGCGACTTCCACATACAGCGCAACAGAAACATACTACAGCATCATCTACCGCAGATAAACTGAACTACGGAGTAATGTACTACACGAACTATCAATCCTGCATCGCGCAATAGAAGTTCTCGCGCCGATAAACGTATATACAACTTCCCAACACCAACCATTGGGAAGTGCGCCAGGCATGATCACCTCGCCTGGTAGGAGGATCCTCCCTTAGTGTCAAAGAAATATGTGACCCGTTCCTCCACAGTGGTGTTTCTTCGCACACTATGTTACTCCGTAGTTCAGTGTATCTGCGGTAGATGGCGCTGTGGAAGGTCGCCACAGGACAATGATGGAAAGTTGCGGCAGGGGTTCGAACAATTCCTCTGAGCACTCCCCCATACGTAATGCGATAAGTAAGTAATTTTGCGTTGAGCACAATAAATTGTAATGCATCTGGGAGTAATTTGTCTAAAGTATATTTGTCACAGTCTGGATACCATAGTACAGGCTTTTCCTTGTTTAGTATCGGACGATAATGATGTGAGGTGATGTGCGAGGATATTATGTACATTCCTGTACATATTTAGCAGTAGTTGTAGTTCTTCGGACATCTAAGACACAACGCCATCTAGTCCCAAGCTATAAACAGTGCTTGTGTTATGGGTACTGGACAACTGACAAAAAAGTATATATGTATTACTTTTCTTTGTAAATACATTCATATTCAACATAGAAAACACCCAAACTCCGAAACAAATATTGGTAGATCATACGAACACTCCATCCGACCCGGGAATTGAACCCGAGACCTCAAGCATAGCAGTCGCATACGCTACCACTGCGCCTTGGAGGCAGTCATATTGCATTGCAGTTTTTCTATTTGTGATTTAAATTTTTACAAGATAGGTATATTACAAAATTGTAACAACAAAACATGTTTTTTTGTAAAAGGACCGTGGGAGAGCCTCGATTCAGCACATATGAGCAAACTAAACCGAAGTCATACCACGGCCTCACAGAAAACACGTGTGAAATAGCGCCTGCGCTGTGTATCACCGAGTGAGTGAGGATATCGGAGGCCCATACCCCAACGTTGGTGTTGCGGGTGCCATGGGCGCCGGTAATTGCTTACCATTAGAGCGATACGTCTTCTCGTTTGATCGATAGAAAAAGTCTGTAATAGTACTTGTGTGATACAATGAACAAATATGTATTATACCTACCTACCTTCTAACTTATTAGCTATAAATAGATAGAACTACACTGATCTTGGTCCCAATGAACTCAACATATTGTACCTACTTCTAAAAAATAACTAATTTAAGTAACTAACTGCACTTGTACTCCATATTTGGAAACGGCCAAATATTTTCAATATTAAATGTCAATTTATTTTTTTTAAATCCTAAAGAATTTCTTACGACAAGGTATCAATGGCACATACCTATTACGATTAAAAGATAACACCCACTTTATTGTAGTCTATTCTTTATTAATTCTTGCAACAGACAAGTGTGTACTGTTAATATTAAAACGTTTGAATCAGTGCACTTGAGTCCACAAACAATAAAATACAACTGATATTAAAACCAGACCACATACTTTGTTCATGAGTTATTTGTAATCTATAAGCAGATGATTCACATTTTTATCCCACTTCGCGACATCAAAAGGAAGGGTTTTGCATGTTACACTGTAGCGCAGTGGTGCCAATAGACGTGTAATTATTGTCCGGTTGACATAAGCTATATATTTATCAAAAGTTTTAACACAGTTAGTGTTTAAACTTTTTTATTTGAATTCATTTTGTTGACGAGTTGCGCCATCTATATATCTATAAGTACACTAAGTAAACAGGCTAACAATCGCGAGTATTGACCACCCATTGAATGGTTTCCCCTCTCGGAATGAAAGGGAGCGCGAAGGAAGTTTGGAATTCCAATAGCTTCACTCACTCGGTCCTGTTTTAAAACAAGGATGGAACCCTCAATCATTGTTTTACTTATTTTGACCCTCGAGTAATTTCAGTTTAAAATTGTTTATCTCGATCAAATATAAGTGTATCAAATATATGTAAGAGTTCATTATTTGTAATACAGGTCGTTCACCTTTTCGATAAGAGCATTGCATTTACGTTGATAAAACAGATATAACAGAACACAATACTGAGTACAACACACTTTGTACACTGCCTCTGTGGCGCAGTGGTAGCGAATGCGACTGCTGTGCAAGAGGTCTCGGGTTCGATTCTTGAGTCGGGCCAAATGTTTGTATGATCTGCAAATATTTATTTCGGAGTTTGGGTGTTTTCTATGTATGATATGTATGTATTTACAAAAAAAAAGTATATAAGTATTAATATCAGTTATCTAGTACCCATAGTACAAGCTCTGCTTAGTTTGGGACTAGATGGCGTTGTGTGTTAAAATGTCTGAACATATTAGGGAAAGTAAACAAATAGACTACACCTAAACAAAACCTCTTTCAGCATATGTCTATAGGTAGGCCCGGTTCTGTTAGGGAGACAGGTGTCCCCCAAAGACGTGCACTAATAAAAGCTCTAGGTAGTCCAGCGACCTCCAACGCCTGAATCTCCTGCAGTACCCGACCAGTTCAGAGGCTAAGTGGACCCATGGAGTTCTAAACCTCTCCCGGTCCCACTTTGTTCCTTCCAATTCATGTGTCTGATTAACCTAAGTGTACATGTTTTAAAGGTGAATAAACAAATAAAATGAATCTATTGAAAATCATAATCTATTGTCCATTTATTGTGAGAAGACAATAACATTAATACAAGTGAAAAATATTAACAAAACTACCTATCACGATTAAGGCAATACATCACATATGTCCCGTAGTGCACACGTATTGGAAATAAAGTAGGGTTCTCCATTGTAGATTCGTAGATAAGATTGATGAGTATTTAATAGTAACAAGATTCTCATGATAATAGCAGTAGAGTCACTTTGGCGGCCGTCGAATCCTAAACCGGGGGGAGCCTGCACTGCACAAGCTACTGATAAACATAGTTATATATTACTAAACACATACATATTTTATCAATATTGGACAACAACAGTATCTATATTGGTCAATAACAATCTGTCACAAGAAAGATCGTATTCATTACACAACATTATTTTTGAGTGGGAATCGAATCAGCGACCCCCGGCTTAGCACTCTAGCCTTAACCACTAGAATAGTAGGCTTGCAAATTCACCAAATTGTTTGGTCATAATAGCACAGAGGCAGTTTTCCTTATACTATGATAATAGTGGATATTTCAAGCGACAAGTCCCGACATAAGGGTTGCCAACTTGAGTTGGCAATGAATTTTATAGTGTCGCAACATTTTTATGATTTATGATAAACATTCCCCTATAGACCTGATCTGACCTAGGCGCTCTCGTCTTTATTAAGTACCCAATCGGTCTGGTTATCTTACATAAGACCATGTGAAAAGAAATACATTAAATAAAAGAATTAAACGAAATATGTAAGAAATCCGCGAGAGGAAAGTTATAAGCGACGCATGACCCCACTACTTACGTTACGTGTGTGAATGCGATGCAAACGACACGATAACTTTTTCACAATAAACTCACAAACATAAACTCAGTTTTCAACAGTTAAATGTTCAAAGACTTCACAAAAAACTTAAAAGCAGCTACAAAACTATTATTTTGACTTAATATTGCGCTAAACTAACCAACTAAAGTCGACTTTATTTAAAGGTACATTACACATTTATCTGGCGATTACATCAAAGAAGTAAAATATACTGAACTGATCCTAATACACAAATCAGGTTGAGGGTAGGTGATAAATAAATAGATGCTATCTGTCAATTATATTTTATGGTACTAAGGCATTAGGGAGGTACATTTTCAAATAATACCCTATCCAATATCTAGACAAATAAATAAAATTAAAGTGTCTATTTATCATTCCAATTAATAGCTTTTCTCTAAATGTATATGAACATATATACGGCACTTACATAAAAAATATTTTTTTTTAATTTTGTGTATGTCTGTCTGTTTGGTCCGGCTAATCTCTGTAATGAATTTACCGATTTTGACGGAATTTCACTGGTAAATAGCTAATGATGTAGGGATGGATTTAGGCTTATTGTTTTATTCTAGATTCGCTCCACAACACCGCGGGGTTCAGCTAGTAATACGTCTGTCTGTCTGCTACGCTTTGGCCGTTACACGAAACTTATCAAGCACTGTTTCATATAAGAATCTCTTAATGGCATCTTCTCCATGTATTTGCTTCGTGGCTACTCCCTACCTTGTTGCTATATCGAAGACACAGACGAAGTTACGTTCCGTTCATCTGTGGAAGAACTACGCTTCGGCACGAATGGGCCGGCTCGACCGTAGTGATACCACAATCTCACAGGAAACCGGTGTGAAACAGCACTTGCGGTGTGTTTCACCGAGTGAACCCGAGAGTGTTGATTTAGTTTTTAGATTATAATTAAATACATGTGCAACAAATAAGTTGTTGCACATGTTTCATTATTGTCAACAAGATGGCGCATTGAAATATTTTTGAAATCAAAATCATTCGCGTACGATTTTCTTGGCCCGTCAATAAAATGTTGCTCTTGTACAAAAATTCACCAGTAAGCTCATTCATAAAGACCGATTCAAATATTTAATCGTTTTTATATTACATAAAATATACTTAAAAGTAATATAAAATATTTTTTGCAATTTCAAATTAATTTCAAATTAACAGCTTTTACTACATAAACGCTGAGGTATATACTTCCCTAAAAAAATATCTGTCAGTCTATACACTTTTAACCGCCTTCTAAAAAGGAGGAGGTTTTCATTTCGACTGTCCTTTTTTCTTCTTTTTTTTATGTATCCTCATAACTTTCCACTGGGTGAACCGATTTTGATATTTTTTATTTATTTGGAAGCTGATGCTTTTCGCGTATTTCCGTTTCAATTTGGTCCAGTTCTTGAAAACGGTTTTTTTTCTAACTAATCTCTGTAACGGCAGGACTGAATTCGACGGGTTTCACTTATTAACGGGAGTAACATATTCCGGTGTCGTGAGGGCTACACAAACATATCTAGCTACATGAAACAATCACAAAAAAACCCAGACCAGAAACTGTCGTGTTTGGTTGCTTCAATAAAAGACGTGCTCTGTATTGATTTGGTTTAATATCAGACCTTCATAGGTGAAGATCACAGACGTGTCTTGGCACCGACATTGACATACAGGAAGTGCATCTATGACAGTCCTAGCGATGTTACGATCTACATACTAATTAGAATTAGTAACATAGGGATGCGACTTCTCAACAGCAACAACAAACTGTGAATCACTCAAACATGCGCTTGGGGTTTGAACCCACGATACTTAGCGCAGTAGAAAACGACAAAGCGATGCTAAAATCCATTCTTACTATGCCATACCTGCCCCCCTGGTCAAGTTCAACTGGTCCCCTGGACAACCTCAGACAAAGTATTAGCCAATAACACACGAGAATTTAGAGGTTAACGATTGCAGAAAGAAGAACGCTTGCAACTTGGCTGTATTCAAATGCTTGGTTGGCGGCGAATGAATGCTAAATGCCTAAAACCGGGAGAATTAGCGCTCCTTGGGGTAAACCTTCATTCATTAATGGTCTTCAACATGCTGATGATGATAGAATATACAGGTAATATGACTTCGAAATATCGTTTTCGGTTTTTAAGAAAATTGATTTGGGAACGCACCATTATTATTCATGATCTTTGAGCTAGAATATTTTCAGTATTGTAAAGGGGTATTTTCATTTATCTATGTTTTCTAAAGTTCATTTATTAAAGTTTATATTATTTATTATAATGTATTGTATCTACTTTCAACATAAATAATAATTAAACGCATGGTGTGCATTCATTTGGCCTTGCTAGATATATTATCTTTACTCAATAAAAAAACGCGAACTCTTAAGATTTCCCCCTACCAAAAATGATTGTTGCTCATCTTAAAAGAGTTCAACGCGCCTAAAGAAGTTTTCACTTCAAAAAATTACTATTCATTATGTAATTATCTGTTTGTTATCTGTGGTATACTTTCGCTAGTCAATTCACTGACAGTGCAGCGAACCTTCAAGCTGCCATCGCCTTCTGAGAAATATATTTTATCATTATTATTGTGCCTATACACGTGCTTCCTATGACACGTGTCCAAACACAGCACTGCATACGTATAAAACAGCGCGCTTGAATACGTTTTTAAACTTGCCGTACACCTCAGTTTTTCTGTAAAGGTACAATAACTTCAATTTTGTTTAAATATAAATATTTCGGACATAGTCTTGAGCTAAAAGAATGCAAATTTAAAATGTTATTGTAAGGGCCTAGTATGTATTTTATTGCTCTTCTATTCGACGATGTAGGTGACCGTGTCGTCCGGCGAATGGTACGCACTGAAATCTTCACCGTTCAACGCTCAACGCCGTTTGGTGATGAACTAAGAGCACAGTATCATTACCCCTATTTATTCCACGAGTGCCGTGAGAGGCGAGTAAGCGAACGAACTACACAGGATAACACATTATCTGTACAAGTAACACACCAATACTTACGAGAATATCTAAAAAAGTTTTTGACTTACTTCATTCGAAATCGCGATTATATATAAGGTTTTTACATCTTAACTATTTAGTTAGTGTGATATTTTAATCGTTACCGGAGCTCAAATCTCTGTTATTTTCAATTTCAATTAGATGGAGGGGGGATGGCTTTTTTATGGAATGGGGGGCAAACGAGCAGACGTATCGCCTGATAGTAAGCGATTACCACGGCCCGTGTACACCCACGCAACACCAGAGGCCTCACAATTGCGTTGCGGGCTTTGGGGGATGGGGAGAGAGGTTGGAGTATGGACCTCCGGTATCCTCATTTTAACCGAGTGAAACACAGAGCAAGCGCTGTTTCACATCGGTATACTGTGAGGCCATGGTATCTTCTTCACTCCGATCGTCTCATCCGAGGCTCATCCGTGCCGAAACGTGGCTCTCCCACGATAGAGGACATTAATGCACTTGTGATTATATTTTATTCCTTTGGATTTTATTATTATGAGTATTTCTGGTTTATATATATATGAAAATTGAAGTTATTGTACCTTTAAAAAATAAAAATCGCTAATAACATTGCGGTGTACGGCTAGTTTAAAAACATATTCAAGCGCGCTGTTTTATACGTATGCATTACCGCGACTGGACACGTGTTATAGGAAGCACGTGCATAGGCACAATAATAAAGATAAAATATATATCTCAGAAGGCGATGGCAGCTTAAAGGTTCGCTGCACTATCAGTGAATTGACCAGCGAAAGTATACCACAGATAACAAACACAGATAATTTATTTAAATAGACTTCACAGATGGCATAACTCTTGATATAGCAATAAGTCTAACGGCACTTTACATGCATTTCACACATTACATGGTCCTTTTACGAGCGACTAATCTGCTTTAAAGTCAAACTGACTAGATTCGACCTGGTCGATAGACATCCATTGAATATGCTCAAAACGAGGATCAGGCCGGGTCCAGTAATAATCGTCGAAAAATGATACCATTAATTTGGAAATAACATTTATATATTTATAGTTTATCGATCGATCGATAGATGGCGTTTCTCACAATTTTGAATCGTGATATTTTGGTTCAATAGGCGGCTTAAATAGACCAAAACATTTATTTTTTACCAAGCTTTCAAGGTACATGTATTGGATTCTATGTTTGTGTGAAATATACAGTATGATGCGATACGGTGGTTTTATTGAAATCACTCCAAGTGACGCGACAGTGGTGTCTAAGTGCGCCCTGCGTACACCATGTACATACTTACTGGGGTGTTTAGGGACCAACTTGGTAATATTTCAAGCAGACTCTCTTTCTGCCCTACTCTTAGTTAATATACTAAACTATTTAAAAAAAATATTTACTGCCTTTTTATTTTTATAAAACATGTAATTTTAAAATTATTAAATTATAATTTCACTCTTCACTATCACTATCAATAGTGGAAGTTCTTTCTCTTCCCGTTTTAATCACTTCAGCGTCTCTTATTTTAAGAGTTTTGATTAATTTCATCACTTGTATCCTGAACTCGAACTTTGATCTTTCAGATAGCGCTTTAACCCATGGAGTAATTGATTTGAAGAAAGCTCTATCTTCGTCTTCTTCTTTTTGTATGAGGTTGACAAGGACGGACACTATATTATCGTCACATTCTTCTTTGGGAGTTTCTTTAGGGCTTTGAACAATAACATCAAAGTCTATCTTTGGCCTCTTAGCAGGAATTTCATTGTCTAAAGCACTTTCATCGTTATCTATGAAAACTTCGTTGATCCAACTTGTTGTCTCTTCGTTTTGTGGTTCATCGACTTCTTCAACCGAATTGTAGGATTTATTATTCTTTCTTAAGTTAAGAGTTTCTTCAAGAAAACTAAGTTCCTCGGAATAGAGATATGGCTTACTTCGAGAACCACCTTTGCGTGATTTGACGTATGAGTCTCTCACGTTGTGCCATTTACTTGTGATGGTGCTACCTGTAAAAAGTTAAGAATGTAGAATTAAACCACACATACATCCGTGTGTAACAAGCATAAAGATTGTTACCACCATTGTTAATCTTATGGGTATCGTAAGCTGGCGAACAGAGCTAACTCGCTTTGCAAAAGGAATTGTAAAACTTTACACAAATCCAACACCAGCCAGTTTGGCCAGCGTGTTACAGTAGGCCAAACCTTCTTTCTTTCTTTTCTTTTCAAAAGACAACTCCCGCATTAGGAATATACATCCTGGGTCGTGGAGGACTTTACAAACGTACATAAAACGGGTACAAAGAACACACAAAGGATTATCCCATGTTGGACTTTAATCCACATCACTTGACGCAGTAGAAAGAGAAGTGGCGATAGCTTATAACCACTATAGGCCAGCAGTCAGCCTTTCTAGGAAGAGGCGAGAGATAGGAGTTACTTACTTTTAGGTAACCCGTCTGCTCATTTGTCCAACTACACCTTCAACTTAATACTGTGTGAGTGGCGTCAATACAACCAAGTTCTTACCAACAAAACTCTTCTTGGCTTGATCAAAAGAGTCGAAGTCAGGTTCGAACTTTTTGTAAATCTCATCCCAGGCTCTGTCCTTAGCTGCTTTATCTCTATAGTCCACAGATTTGCGGTCCCACAGGCAGCGTCGAACCCGCATCATCTCTATAAGATCTCTTGTTGGAACCAACTTCTTTGAGAATTTAGACGCCGATGGAGTACTGTGAAGTGAAATGATAAACTACATAATTTATCCATTCTAATTTTATACATTCGAAAATAACTCTGTCTTTCTGTCAGCCTATTACGCTTTCACGGTTAAATCACTGCACCAATTTCATTCGTCCATAGTTTTTGAAGTCTATTATAACTTTTATTGTTGTGTATTAAGAAAATTGTTTCAAAATGAAATGTCTATCCAATAGAATTTTACTGTGCCTATTACAATTTCAAAAAGGAAGTGAAATGATAATAAACGCATACTACCTAAAAACGGGGAACACCCTTTAGGTCAGCTATTAATTTTCTTTTCATATCTATATATTGAAATGAAGTGTAAAAATTTTTCCTCGAAATTAGGGAAATTGTATCTACAAACGCCACTTAATGGGTGGTGGCCACCATCAAACTCCATTGAGGAAGATAAGTGCAAGTGAGTTTAATTCTAAAATGTGTGGCAACTTCCACATACATCGGCACCAAAAACATATGACAACGCCATCTACCGAAGATACACTAAATTACGGGGTGACGTAGCATACGAAGAAGCTACCAATCCTGCATCGCGCAATAGGGGTTCTCGCGCCGATTAACATATATACAACTTCCGAACATCAACCGTTGGGCAGTGGCCCGCCAGGCCTGATCACCTCGCCTGGTCGGAGGATCCTCCCTTTGTGTTGGAAGGACATGACACCCGTTACCCCACAAATTAATTGCAACAAGTTTCATCAAGTGCCGAAAATCGAGAGTATAAATTATACTAAAAATGGAATGTAATAAAATTTTTGTGTATGTCTGTTAGCTGCGGCCAATCTCTGGAGACCGATTTTGACGGAATTTCACTTGCAAATAGCTTTTTTTGGAGTAGCGTCGCACTGTGCTTGTTGTTGTATCGCGAGTATCACCACAGGGCACAGCTCGATATAAATATAAAAATTCACACCTAAAAAGTACCTCGTAAGTTCCAAAATGACATTGAGGATAACTGTCACAGAGATCAAACTATCCATATAAATAAATCAAATCTATGTAAACAAACAAATAAATAAACTGCGACACATAGCTGATGATTTAAGAAGTAACTCAAGCTGCATGTTTTTCAATTTTTTTGTAAAGGTACAACAACAACCCCGGTGCTTAGATAGTTTTTTTTAGAACTATAGTCTATAGTTTATTCTACTCATTTCGTTTAACAAAATGTACGTAATTGGGGCGTAGTCACTTGCCATTGAATGACTCGTCTACTCGCTTCAAGTATTAAAAGTCAGTAGTAGTCATCATTCGATACGTTAATCTTTTAATTGACGAATGATTATGATTGACGCTTCTTAACCTTGACACAAACACAACGCAGAAATACCTATGACAGAAAGAGAACAATGTATCTATACCTGCCTCTTATTATTTTCCGAAGACGATTCCGACAATTTTTAAGAAAGAAACTAGAAGTAAAAACAAATTCATTTAAGTAATTACTTATTGTATTGTTAATTTTATATGTAAGAAACATGACTAATGTTTATTTAATTTAAAAATAAAATAAAATAAATATAATAAAAAAACAATTAACCAAAACGAATACGAAAACATTACTATTAAAATTAACAAATCGAGGTCTAAAGCTCATTGATAACCATAAACAAAATTCAAACAATAGCTTAAACAGTAAACATGTTTGACCTTGAACTAGTAAAGAACAGCCGTAAAAGAAGAACACCCTATGAAGAGCGTGAAGTCATATAAAAAAGAACCATAGATCAATAACATAAAACTCGAAATAGATTGTAATATTTTAAATTGTAAATATTTTGACAGGTTAACCTATGAATTTAGCCTGACGACAAGTGAATAATTGTATACACATTTATAGCAATAGATAGACCTGTCGATTCGTCTATAGTCAACGCACCTTGTATTAGTGTCCGATTCCGACATAATAAATGTCCCAATACTTGTAACTATCCGGTTTTAAATGGCGGTTTCACTTAAAAACAGTCGCAATTCTTCAAGCACTACGTAAATTTTACATTACGCAATTACAATTCACAGTTCTTTATGTAATTTTAGATGAATTTTGAAAACATTTGTGATGCAAAAATGCGTATATTCGGCCGGCGAGTTTACACAATACTGTCGGGGAATCGGGGCGGCAGAGCGGAGCGGCACCGAGCGCCGGACGGTTGCTATCCGGTCGGCGGAATGGCAACGCTGTGAATCATTTTGTAAGTCTGGCAACGTTGCTTTTTTGTATGAACACTGTATCGTTTCTACTGTGTATTCTATTCATATTGGGCACTTACATAAAAGCTAAATTAAAAAAAACATAATTAGCAAGCACTTCAATCAAGTAATTACAACTCGAAAAGTCATAATAGACTACAAAAACGAATGAATGAATGAAATCGGTGCAGTGATTTAACCGTGAAAGCTTAATAGACTGACAGAAAGACAGTTACTTTCGAATGTATAATATTAGAATGTATAAATTTTGTCATTTATCATTTCACTTCACAGTACTCCATCGGCGTCTAAACTCTCAAAGAAGTTGGTTCCAACACGAAATCTGATAGAGATGATGCGGGTTCGTTGCTGCCTGTGGGACCGCAAGAACGTGGACTATAGAGATAAAGCAGCTAAGGACAGAGCCTGGGATGAGATTTACAAAAACTTCGAACTTGACTTCGACTCTTTTGATCAAGCCAAGAATAGTTTTGTTGGTAAGAACTTGGTTGTATTAACGCCACTGATACAGTATTAAGTTGAAGGTGTAGTTGGACAAATGAGCAGACGGTTACCTAAAAGTAAGTAAAAACTATCTCTCGCCTCTCTTTAAACAGACTGATTGCACGGTTGGCCTATAGTGGTTTAAGCTGGTCCGGATGGCGTAAGAAAGCGGTTCCCGGATCTCTCCCGTGTCAGGCGCAGAGTGGCACACCGTGGTGGTTTAATGGGTAGTCTGGCGAGCCAGTCAGGAGTCCCACANGGGGGGGAGCGAAGTGCGTAAATGCATTCCAACACGTAAAAAAAAAAAATATGGTTTAAGCTGTCGCCACTTCTCTTACTCTCTCTGCTGTGGATTAAAGTCCAACATGGGGCAATCCTTTGTGTGTTCTTTGTATGTTTTATGTATGTATATTCCTAATGCGGGAGTTGTCTTTTGAAAAGAAAAGAAAGAAAGAAGGTTTGGCCTGCTGTAACACGCTGGTTAAGCTGGCTGGCGTTGGATTTGTGTAGTTTTATTTTTCTTCTGCAAAGGTGTGTTCTCGCAGAGTTAGCTCTGTTCGCCAGCTCACGATACCCATAAGATTAACAATGGTGGTGACAATCTTTGTTCTTATTACACACGGATGTATGTGTGGTTTAATTCTACATTCTTGACTTTTACAGGCAGCACCATTACAAGTAAATGACACAGTGTGATGATGAAATTAATCAAAAGTCTTAAAATAAGACACGGTAAAGTGATGAAAACGGAAAGACAAAGAACTTCCTCTATTGATAGTGATAGTGAAGAGTGAAATTTTATAATTTCACTTTTCTTCAAGCACACCCTCTTTCTGCCCTACTAGTAAATAGACTAAACTATTTAAATATATATTAATATAATAAATTAAAACATGTAATTTTAAAATTATTAATTTAATAGTTTAGTCTGTTTACTAGTAGGGCAGAAAGAGAGTGTGCTTGAATTATTACCATGTTGGTACCTAAACACCCTAGTAAGTATATACATGGTATCAGTTTTCGACGATTAATACTGGCCCCAGCCTGATCCTCGTTATATTCGATACGATCGAGTATATTCGATGGGTGTCAATCCACCTCATTCTACCGGTATTAGGCAGTCAGCATTCATTCGCCGCTAACCAAGCATCTGACTACAGCCAAGTTGCAAGCGTTCTGCTTTCTACAATCGTTAAAGCCTAAATTCTCATATGTTATTGGCTAATACTTTGTCTAAGGTTACTTTGTCTAATATTAGCTAATAACGTACCATGTGGAACCACTAAATAAAGAATTATCAAAATAGGTTCACCCAGTCGAACGTTATTTAGGTAAGAAACATTAAAAAGAAAATTAAAAATCCTTTTCTGAAGTGAGTTAAAAGTAAATAGACAGACCGATATAAAAAGATTTTTTATGTAAGTGCCGTAGCATATATGTCCATATACATTTAGAGAAAAGCTATTAATTGGAATGATAAACAGACACTTGAATTTTATTTATTTGTATAGATATTGGATAGGGTATTATTTGAAAATGTACCTCCCTAATGCCTTAGTAACATAAAATATAATTGACAGATAGCATGTATTTATTTATCACCTACCCTCGACCTGGTTTGTGTATTTGGAACAGTTCAGTATATTTTACTTCTTGTAATCTTCTTTGTATGATCTTTGATTTAATCGCTAGATAAATGTGTAACGTGCCTTTAAAAAAGTCGACTTTAGTCCAGCGCAGGCGCAATATTAAGTCATAATGATAATTTTGTAGCTGCTTTTAAGGTTTTTGTGAAATCTTTGAATATTTAATTGCTGAAAACTGTGTTAATCTTTGTGAGTTTATTGTCAAAAAGTTATCGTGTCGTTTGCATCGCATCCACACGCGTAACGTAAGTAGTGGGGTCATGCGTCGCTTATAACTTTTCTCTCGCGGATTTCTTACATATTTCGTTTAATTCTTTTATTTCATGTATTTCTTCTCACATGGTCTTATGTAAGATAACCAGACCGATTGGGTACTTAATTAAGACGAGAGCGCCTAGGTCAGATCATGTCTATAGGGGAGTGTTCATCATAAATCATGAAAAAGTTGCGACACTATAAAATTCATTGCCAACTCAATTAGAACTTAAGTTTAATTAGTTGGCAACCCTTATGTCGGGACTTGTCGCTTGAACTAGCCACTATTATCACAGTATGGGGAAAACTGCCTCTGTGCTATTATGACCAAACAATTTGATGGATTGGCAAGCCTACTATTCTAGTGGTTAAGGCTAGAGTGCTAAGCCGGGGGTCGCTGATTCGATTCCCACTCAAAAATAATGTTGTGTAATGAACACGATCTTTCTTGTGACAGAGTGTTATTGACCAATATGGATACTGTTGTTGTCCAATATTGATAAAATATGTATGTGTTTAGTAATATATAACTATGTTTATCAGTAGCTTGTGCAGTGCAGGCTCCCCCCGGTTTAGGATTCGACGGCCGCCAAAGTGACTCTACTGCTATTATCATGAGAATCTTGTTACTATTAAATACTCATCAATCTTATCTACGAATCTACAATGGAGAACCCTACTTTATTTCCAATACGTGTGCACTGCGGGACATAAGTGATGTATTGCCTTAATCGTGATAGGTAGTTTTGTTAATATTTTTCACTTGTATTAATGTTATTGTCTTCTCACAAAAAATGAAAAATAGATTGTGATTTTCAAAAGATTCATTTTATTTGTTTATTCACCTTTAAAACATGTACACTTAGGTTAATCAGACACATGAATTGGAAGGAACAAAGTGGGACTGGGAGAGGTTTAGAACTCCGTGGGTCCACTTAGCCTCTGAACGGGTCGGGTACTGCTGGAGGTTCAGACGTCAGAGGTCGCTGGACTACCTAGAGCTTCTATTGGTGCACGTCTTTGGGGGACACCTGTCTCCCTAACAGAACCGGGCCGAAGCGCGCGGTGGGCTGCGAACATATCTACAGACAGATGCCCAAAGGGACTTTCTTTAGAAGTAGTCTATTTGTTTACGTTCCCTAATGTGTACAAAGTGTGTTGTACTCGGTATTCTGTTTTGTTATATTTATATTTTATCAACGTGAATGCAACGCTCTTATCGAAAAGGTAAACGACCTGTATTACAAGTAAGAAACTTATATTTGATCAGGACTAATAATTTTAGACCGATACTTCTCGAGGCTCAAAATAAATAAAAATATGATTGAGGGTTCCATCCTTGTTTTAAATTTAAAACAGGACCGAGTGAGTGAAGCTATTGGAATTCTAAACTTCCTTCGCGCTCCCTTTCATTCCGAGAGGGGGAACCATTCAATGGGTGAGCAAGTAGTCGTGATTGTTAACCTGTTTACTTAGTTTATGGCGCAACTCACCATCAACATAAATTCAAATAAAAAAAATTAAACCTCAACTGCGTAAAAACTTTTAATAAATATGTGGCTTATGTCATGGGCCTCCGGTATCCCCACTCACTCGGTTATGTATAGTGCAGGCGCTATTTCACACTGGTTTTCTTGAGGCCTTGGTATCGCTTTGATCGAGCCAGCCCATTCGCGTTATAATTTTGTAATATACCTATCTTGTAAAAATTATAATCACAAATAGAAAAACTGCATTGCGATGTGTTTAGTAATTATTAAGATTAGTCCTAATATAATATGACTGCCTCAGTGGCGCAGTGGTAGCGTATGCGACTGCTGTTCTTGAGATCTAGGGTTCGATTCCCGAGTCAGATCAAATGTTTGTATGATCTGCAAATATTTGTTTCGGAGTTTGGGTGTTTTCTGGTTTTTTGCCCCAGGCATGGATATCTGCCGAGACCTCGACCCGCGCGAATACGTTGAGAGTGTCACTAAAGCGGCGCGGAAGCTAGGTGTTTTAAACAAGGTAAGACGGTTCTTCTCGCCTGAGCATCTATGTCTTCTTTACAAGACCCAGGTACATTCGTGCGTGCAGTACTGTTCTCATCTTTGCGATGGTGTCACGCAGTATCTGTTCAACGCTCTCGGCCGGTTGCAGCGGCGAGCAATCCGTATTGTCGATAGTCCCGAAGCCACCGAGCCCCTTGAGCCTCTGCAGTTGCGTAGAGAAATCGCCCCCTTAGCAGTCCTCTATCGCCTTTACCATGGAGAGTGTTCTAAAGAGCTCTTCTAACTGGTCTCCCTCTCTCCCTTCCAGAACTTCCTCCTCCTTCTACAGAACAACACGTGCCAGCCTTTGAAGTCTCCGATTTAAAGTGGAAGACATACACGATCTCGTACTCATCTCTTCGGTGCTTCCTTACTGTGCCGAGCAGTCAAAACCTGGAACTCACTACCAGCGCACGTGTTTCCTCCCCACTATGATCCCGGGTCCTTGAAGCGGGGCGTGAAAAAGCATCTCACCAGGCCGCTATAGTGAGGGTCACCATGCTGAGTTGTCTTTCTTCGCATTGAAGATGGTGACCGTTATGGCAGCTAACACATGAAAAAAATCTACTGCATTTGTATTATAATCTGTTTTTAAGGAATAGAGGGCAAACGAGCAAAAGTATCACTAGATGGTAAGCGATTACAGTCGCCCGTGGACACCCGCAACATCAGAGGCCTCACAAGTGCGTTGGCAGCCTTTGGAAGATGGGGAGGGGAGTGAGAGGGGTTGAGGTATCGGCCTCCAGTATCCTAACTCACTCGATGAAATACAGCGCATGCGCTGTTTTACATCGGTTTTCTGTGAGGTATGGTATCACTCCGGTCGAGCCGGCACATTCGTGCCGAAGCGTGGCTCTCTCACGGTAAACTATATTATTATTATTTAAATATTCTTTCAAAATAATGACAATACTAAAATAACTAAATTGTGACAACACATCTAAATCCTACTGAATACCGTTCGTTTTTTTCTCTAGACTTAAGAGTTGAGTTAACGATCGCAGAGTAAAATATTTTCGAAAACATCGACCGACTCTGGCGACCGACCTATGGCGGTATATTCATCCCAACAGTACGCCTGTAAACTAAATACAATAGGCCGGTGATGGGCAGCAGCGTCATCGATGCAACAAGTTACGCCCTGCGATCACCAACCCGCCTGCCCAGCGTGGTGATTATAGACAAAACCCCTCCATGAGTAAGCAACAAAAGCCACGGCCCCCAGTTCCCGGTAGTGCCGCTATTCCTGGTCTTGGTGGCGCCCACGGTTACGGCGGGACAGGGGGTGCTAAGAATCTGCGGGTTACGGGAGGCCACCACAAACGACTGACCCTGGCAACATTCAACGGCCGCACGTTACGGCTAGACTCGCATCTGGTACAACTTGAGTAGGAACTTGGGAACATTAGGTGGCACATCTTAGGGTTATGTGAAGTCCGAAGAGAGGGGGAGGATAACATAATCCTCGACTCAGGCCACCTGATGTACTTCCGCGAGGGAGACCAACGATCCCAAGGTGGCGTGGAATTTCTGGTAAACAAGTCGCTTTCTGGCAACGTTGTGGAAATTTCCAGTGTTTCGAACAGGGTAGCATACCTCATTGTCAAGCTTACCGAGAGGTATAGCCTCAAGGTAATACAAGTGTATGCACCGACCTCGGCTCGTCTAGAGTCCCTGCAGCGTTGCCAAGTAGATTGGTGGTACATCCAAGTGTTGAGATGTCTCTACAAAGCCGCCACTATGTTCGTCCAAGTGCAGGATCAGCATAGAAGACCCATACCATTGCATCGAGGAGTGAGAGATTTGCGATTTGCAGATGACATCGTCATCATGGCAGAAACGCTGCAGGACCTACAACAGATGCTGAACGACCTGGCTAACTTGTCTGTGCGCATCGGCCTACGGATGAACTTGGACAAGACCAAGGTCATGTTCAATGAACATTTACTACCGGAACCGGTTGCGGTACACGGTGCCTTTCTCGAAGTTGTTCAAAAATATGTATACCTCGGGCAGGCTTTGCAGTTAGGTAGGAACAGCTTTGAGGACGAGGTGAACAGAAGAATCCAGCTAGGTTGGGCAGCGTTTGGGAAACTTCGTCGGGTCTTCTCATCGTCGATCCCACAGTGCCTAAAGACGAAAGTCCTCAATGCGTGCGTCCTACCCGTAATGACACACGGAGCCGAAACGTGGACACTTGCAGTACGACTGGTCCATAAGTTCAAAGTCGCTCAGCGTGCTATGGAGAGGGCTATGCTCGGCGTTTCTCTAAGGGATCGCATCAGAAACGAGGTGATCCGACAAAGAACCAGGGTCATCGACGTAGCCCAGAGGATTAGCAAGCTGAAGTGGCAGTGGGCTGGCCACATTTGCCGAAGAACCGATAACCGTTGGGGTAAACGAGTTCTTGAGTGGAGACCGCGTGTCGGCAAACGTAGTGTAGGACGTCAACAGGCCAGGTGGAGCGATGATTTACGCAAGATGGCTGGCAGGAGCTGGATGCGAGAAGCCATAGATCGAACTAAGTGGCGTGAAATTGGAGAGGCCTATGTCCAGCAGTGGACTGCGATAGGCTGATGATGATGATGTTAACAAACATAGTTAAGAACCACTGTAAAGAAACTCACTTTCAAATGAAAAAAAACGCATCGAAATCGGTCCATCCGTTTGAGAGCTACGATGCCTCAGACACGCACACAAACAGGCAGACGTCGACGTCAACTTATAACACCCCTCTTTTTGCATCGTGGATTGAAAAGAAAGGTTGCCTGTGTAAAATATTCAATACATAATATATTTATGCAAATTAAAAAACTACCTACCTCATTTATTAAATAAATTACAATAAAAAAGTTGGGGTTATGCCGATCTCAAATATATCAGAAAAGATTTTCATTGTTTATTCTATAGCCAATAAATTAGATTTCAGAAATTAGTTGATTTAAATGACCAATAATGGCTTGTTAATTAGTATTTTGTCAGTAGGTAAACGTATTATTGCGTGATGTTCAGCTTGTAGATCACACGAAGTATTATCTCATATAGAGATCTTTTTCTATAAATTTACAATTGTAACTTAGATCTTAAAAATACAATTGATACTCGCTAAATGCAATTGTGTTTAAGCTTGCCTCGAACCCACAACTCATAGGAAGCCATGTCACCGCTTAAACCACTATGCCGTCTTGGCTATATATAATCCATTATTTATCTATGGAGGTATCTTCGTTGGCAGGTTTAGAAAACAGGTCTAAATGTTCAGTATTTTTTTTTCTTTTTTTTTGTTTTTATGTTATAGTGGGCAAACGAGCAGACGTATCGCCTGATGGTAAACGATTACCGCCGCCCATGGACACCCGCAACGCCAGGGGCGTCACAAGTGCGTTGCCGCCCTTGGGGGATGGGAAGGGGGATTAGGGGAAGGGTTGGATTATGGGCCTCCGGTATCCTCACTCACTCAGTAAAACACAGCGCAGGCGCTATTTCACACCGGTTTTCTGTGAGGCCGTGGTATCATGTGGGATTTGAACCCACAACATTTGCCGAAGAGGCAAGCGGCGTGGCGACCGTTAAAACCAATAGGCCAACCGTGAGGTACCTTCGTTCGTTTGTTTTAGAAAACGGGTCTAAATGTGACACACAGTGCCATCTAGTCCAAAACTAAGCAGAGCTTGTATTATGGGTACAGTAGACAACTGATATAAATACATACATACTTTTTTGTAAATACATACATATCATATATAGAAAGCACCCAAACTCCGATGCAATTATTTGTAGATCATACAAACATTTGATCCGACACGGGAATCGAACTCGCGACCTCATTAACAGCAGTTGCAAACGCTACCGCTGCGCCACCGAGGCAGTCAGTATTTATTTTATTTATTTATTTTAAAGTAAGACGACCCCAAATTAGGAATATACATTCCTGTATCACGAGGATCTTTACAAACATACATGAAACGGACACAAAGTACACCCAGACTTAGAACAACAATTTATGGATTCACACAAGTTATTGACCCATGTAGGATTTGAACCGACAACACTTGGCGTAGTAGGAAGCGGTGTGGCAACCACTGAAAGCACTAGGCCAACCGTGTAGTCGAAGGTATGAGTATTTTTTCCTTACCATTGAGAACCTTGTCATCACATCATAAACAGTCTTAAACAGTCCACTACAAGACTTAGGACTCTGTTTAAAAAGGAGGTTTTGGCCTATTGTACCACGCTGACCAGAAAGCTTAGTTTTAATAATCTACTAGATCCAAAAACACATATAAACAAACAAACCTAGCTACATAATGTGCTTTACTTCAAAGGGTCAGAAATCATTCTCTGCTATGAATTGGCAACCGCTTGCATACTGTTAACCATTCATGTAATTCTTATTAAATCTATTGTTCCTGTAGATCTGACTTTTAAAAAGAGTGGTCATGAGTTTCTTTACCAGTATTCTTCTCATAAGGAAGTACTTTGGAAGTTATTGGTCGACACAGGCAGGCAGTGAATTTTGGTGTTTTCACCTAATTCACTTTGACAATATAGTACATCTGTGGCGTCGGTTTTTTTTTTTTTATATTTAAGCCACCAAAATGACACTGCCCTGCCTGATGGAAAGCACGAGCAGAATCCAAGAGTGGTGGTCGCCATCCTCAATGCGAAAAAGAACAATGTAGCATGGTGACCCACACTATGGCGGCCTGGGGGGAAGGGGAGATGGGGATAGGGGCTTTGGATTGGGGTATGGGCGTCCGGTATCCTCACTCACTCGATGAAACACAGCGTAAGCGCTGTTTCACACCGGTTTTCTGTGATCTATGATTTTTATCTGCAGTTTCAATTTAACGTTCATAAATTATTGTCCTAATTGAATAAATGATTTTGAATTTGAATTCCACCATCTTTATTAAGAATTTGTTTTTTTTTAACTAATCAGATAAAGTATGATCGACTTTATTGTAGGTTGGCTACTAACGGGAATCCAGCCACCAGCCAATAACTCGATGAACTAGTTGTATTAAATACTTACGTATGAAAACGTACTCTTCTAGGGAAATACTTTTTATTAATATTAAAAAACACAAACACATTTGGTATAGCAACATTTATTGGAACTATTTGAATACTCTTTGGTACTGTGGTTTTATATTTACTTTACAAATAAAACAGAAAATGAAAAAATATCTAAACAGTATACAGTTCGTTTATATTACAAAATGGTTTTATATTTCAAGAAAGAATTAGTTAATTTATCAACAATAACCACTATGATCTATTTATTTAACTAAATGACGAGAGGCCTTGTAACCTCAATTTTAAAAAGTATCTTTGAGTTGACAGCTTAATGATTTATTTGACAGGCTTTGTAAAGCAGTATAGTTAGCGAACCTGATTACTGAACGACAGATCGTGGCTTTGGTTCAAATCCAGATGTATTCTGTGTTTATCAGCAGAGTACTTACCACAGCATAGGCTCAGCCTAGTTTGAGATCAGATAGCTGTATGGACGATGTGTCAGGTTCTCTTTAAACTGACCGCTTGCCCGCTCAAACAAAAGGGCAAACGATCGGTCACAGTCTCTAGTCAATTAATATTCTTCCATTCTCCCACAAACCACGTAATCCTAAATCCATATTCTCCTATCAATAGTCACTATCAGAATCTTGGTGGGTATCCCGTGGCTTGATAATACCCAGTTTTGTAGCAAGTGCTGCTACATTGGCGCGAACCTCCTCCTGGACTAAATTGAAAGACATTGCCAGGAGTGCAATGCCGAAGAGCAGGTACAAGGAGCATAGAGCAATGGAGTGGACTGCTGCAGCGGCGTCTTCGCTTGCCCCACGGTGGCTCTCGTCTGCTTCTTTCCGACGACCCTGGGAGAAAAAGGCTATTGAATCATCATAGAAAACTTTACCAAGCCCGTGGTTAAAGTTTATTTTATTTTCTACTTTTTATTTCTGTTCGCAATGGAATTGGGTACTTATTTTCTTATACTGTAATCAATTATGCGGCGTGAAAGAGACCGGCTCTGACCAAGCCGGGCCAGGGTGCTACTCCAATCTCACAGAAAACGCTTTTGTCCATAGAGTGAGGTTAGAGGGGTCATACCCTCCCGCTTACTCCTGAGAAAGGGACTGAAAGGGTGATAGCCTTTTAGGAAGTTACTCTTAAATTGCAGATGTTAACAAGCCTATGTCACTTATATGCAGGAGCTTAGAGAGTAACAGCAGACAGAGCTACTTTCGAATTTATAAAATAAGTACGGCTTAGAGACGTTACCTGCGCAGGAACGAAATCCCCAAACCCGATGGTGGTGAGAGTGATGAAACAGAAGTAGGCTGCGTCCAGATACGCCCAGGACTCCCATCTCTTGAACAGGAATGTACCTGCCACGATATAGGATGCGACGAGGAACACGCACAGCCAGATCGGTACTGGTTTTATCTAAAGATTTCAAGGATATAAACAAATATGGAAATGGCACTTTAGTCTAATTAGTGAAACTCAAGACTGCTTTCTATCTTTCTATTTAGAAATATGTAAGCAGTCAAGTTATCATATTTTTTGACCGACGTCAGTTAGAAAATATGTGGGTACTTAGAATATAATAAAGTTTATTGTACACCAGTTAAACCAGTTTACATTCAGGAGCATAACAAATTAAGAACCATGTACCAATGGCGGCCCTATCGCTAAAAAGCAATTATAATAAATTCAAAGTATGTTACCTGATCTTTCGCAACCACGTCTGAAGGTGGATGATAAATATCAGATTGCCGGGAACTCCATGCTGTAATAGTATAATGAATTCATCAGCATCAGTACTCATTCGCAATAAAGATATAGTACCACGGTAGACAGATAGTCTACCTGTTCCATTAAGCGGTGTAACCCGTTCGAAACGTCGAGATATAGAAGGTATCGTAATTCCAAAACTTTTAAATAATTTTATCGCAAATAAGTCCTGCTATACGTCAAAAACAAAAACATATTACACTGACAGACCAGAATATGTTTGCCAGTAGAATGCATGAGCATAAATAAGATAAATCACGGAATACTGTAATTATCTATTACCCAACCTCAGAGTTATATAAGGAATTTCCCGTACTGACTATACGTCAGCTATTTATACTACGATTAGTTCTAAGACAACACCATATCACACCAGCTTTAGTCATCTTAAGAAGACGACTTGCTACTGTTTATACAGTGCCTCGTTTCGAGCAAACAGTCCTACTGTTTGCTCGAAATTGTTTTACACATCTAGGTACTTGGATTTACAATAAGCTTGGTCAAATAACAACTCAGTCTCTAAGAGATAAAACTATTAACGCTTGCCAAAAAATAATAACAATATATCTGTTAACATTAGACTATCAATCAACTAAGGCTATCCTCCAGACCTTAATCTAAAATTGTCCTTATAAAAAAAAACACAGAAATATATATGAAAGTGTGCAACTATAATTATAAAAAAATATATATATGCTCTTCTGAGTATAGTTTTAATCTATAGATTCTGAATTATATAACTTATATTAATTGCAGATGTGTTTTTAATATATAATGTGTAAATTGTGTACTCATATTCATACTGTTTTGAATGAAAGAGTAAGATATGAATTTATGTTAAGGTAACTAATGTGGGTTGACACAGTACCTTATTGTTTGCATAAAATTGATCTATTTACATTTTTTTTTATATTTGTAATGGAATAGGCGTTTATCTTCCATCTCACCTGATGGAAAGTGTAAATGAAGACGAAGGTGGTACACGCCCATCCAAAAGAAACTTCTCCAGAGTTCCACTCATCAGGAAAAATGGACCCAGGCAGGTCTTTCCAAACCTTGGCGACTCTCTCCAAAAAACGAGGTATCAAACCGTTTAGTTCGACTTTTGGGTATGTCAACAACGTATGGATGAAAATTTTGCCCCCGCCTAGTAGTCCGATAAAGGAATGGAGTTTCGTTAGTTTTAAACTAGTACAAAATTGCATAAATTCATTTTGCGTGTACTATGTTAGCTGTAATGTGCGAACAATTGTTAAAGTACTGCATAGCTGGCACTCGCTTAACAAAACATAACGTTTCGAATTGGTCGCGTAATCGATGAAGACTACTCTGCCGCAACACAGTTTTAAACTGGTGCGGAGGGTAGGTTTCGCCATCTGTATCTATGCTGACGGTGTATGCTAGCATAGTGGTTACAATGTTCGCTGTAAATATTCAGCACCAATAAATTGAGAGACTGGATAAACCATTTATTTTAATATTTTTGTTTGGTAAGTAAATTCTTTTAATCTTTTATATGTAAATGGTTATATCACTATGTGTATTAGAAGTGTAAAATGGTGTAGGTATACATTGTGAACTCGCTTAAACTGGTCTCTTATTTGTCAATTTGTTAACATTTTATATTGGTCAATAAACTATATTTTATTTTTTTATTATTTATTATTTTTTTATAACCTTGTGGTGGTCTACTTCGGCGAGGTACTGCAACTACCTCGTCGCTCCAATCGTCTCTCTCCAATGATGGTGACTACAAGAAAAAATAATATTGATATATAGGAAATAAGCTGTAAAAACAATAGTCGAAATGATATTATCAATTACGTTTCGCGAAAGTTTAGTTGATGTTCTTGACCCGTCACTTCAATCCCACGAGTTCCTGCAGGACCTACAGCAATTTCAGTCCCGTTTTCACATCTAAGACCTCCAGTCTCCCTAAATGATCCCTTCGGCATCCTCACCATATGTATCTTGCTATTTCTTATCGTCAGGCTTAAAATCCGCAACTTTTCTCAATGTTAGTTATTTTTACAATTCGGGAAAAACCAAGGAGATGATAATCTTAATGATGGGTGAACCTTTTGCGGTATTTTCAACTCTACAACTAACAATAAACTTTGACTAACTTTGACGGCCTTGGTGGCGCAATGGTAGTGTAAGCGACTGTTGTCCATGAGGTCTCGGGTTCCAATCCTGGGTCGGAGCAAATGTTTGTATGATCTACAAATTTTTGTTTCGGAGTTTGGATGTTTTCTATGCATAATATGTATGTATTTACATAAAAAAAGTATGTATTCATATCAGTTGTCTAGTACCCATAATACAAGCTCCACTTAATTTGGGACTAGATGGCGTTGTGTGTTAGATGTCCGATTATTGATTATTTATTTTTATTTATTTAATATTATACTTACATGTCTGTAATTCGGTCGGCTATCATCAACAGTGTGCAATCTTCTCAGTGTTCTGGAGTGATGAGGTTGTGGAGGACGTTCTTCAGGCCATCGCTGCTCATAATCATAGATGGCTGAACGAGCTCTCCGCTGTCGACGCTCCCATGGCTCTATCTGATCACGTTCATAGTACTCTGACCTGCCACGCTCATTCCTGATGGAGTATAAAGGTGTATAAAAGTATAGTGAATAAATTATCTGTAAACCAGAGTAAGTAAAATAATGTGTATAATTTATTTACATCACTGTACATTTACTCGACTGCTTAGTGCTTATACGTTTAGTTACAGAAAATACTCAAAAAGCAGATTGTCAAGTTCTACTATCAGTAAAGTTCAACTGTGATGAGTAAGCGGTTGCAAGTTTCAAGCCCATAGATAAGATTATCTTAATTAAATATGCTATTAAAAATTTAGTAAATTCTTCATCATTTGTTACCTGTAATCACGTCTTGGCCTTCTCCCCCTGGAGTAATCAAAGTCATAATCTTCATCCTCTGGATCATACCCCCGATCACGCATACCGTACAAATCATCTCTCTCTCTATTTCTTTCTCTTTCCAGAGCCTTCTTTTCCTTATAATTTTCATAGTCTACGTCATATAAATCATGCATTTCAAACATATCCTTAGGTTCATCCTCAAAATGTCGCTGATCATCAAAATCTCGTCTTGGGCCGTAATCAGGTTTTGTTTTAGCTGGTCTTGGCAAGGATTTGCTTCGTAACTCAGGTTTTGAAACCTTCATCTGGTGGGTATCTAAATCTTTTAACGCTGCTTCCAAGTCTTGTAATGGTAAAGATATTTTAGGGAATTCTTCTGGAAAGTTATAATTATCTGTGTTAATACCAAATCGAATAACATTAAAAAAAATTACAGAATATAAAAACACACATCCGACTGGAGACAGATTAAAAATACGGAGTATCACCAACCCCTTCCATTTTTTTTTATGAAATTGGGGGCAAACCAGCAGACGAATTGCCTGATTTACCATCACCACTATTACAGTCGCCCATGGACACCCGAAACACCAGAGGCGTCACAAGTGTGTTTCGGTCTTTCTTGGGGAGGGGGATGGGAGGGAGGGTGTGGGGCTTATACGTCTCGGTGATCCTTACTCACTAGGTGAAACATACCGCATGCACTGTTTTACTCCGGTTTTATGAGAGGCTCATTCGTGCCGAAGCGTGGCTTTTCCACAGTAAAGCATTTACCACGGTATCCATCCATCTTGTTGGTTTTATAAGCAGTGACTAAGTGATACTACGTAGGAAACAACTGCAAAAAGAAGATTAACTTGAAACAAATGCTTATTCGTCTGGCCAGCGTCGTAAGGCACGCCAAAGCCTCCTTTTGAAGACGAGACCAGCATTGGACTATTATAGTCTGTGGATGATGATGTACAAAAACGGTATACAGTTATCTGCAAGATAATATGCCATGCAGATTTTTAAATAGAACGTTAATTACCCTCTTCATCGTCGTAGGGATGGCGTACCCTGTCATACTTCTCATACCGAACTGGAGAGTTCTCTTCGACGTCGTAATCCTTTGGACCTTTTGGTAAAAGTATATTAATATTAAGTCAGGTTTCTTCCGTGTTTATTCTTTTATTTTCAGGGTCATATACCCTGGCCGAAATAAGATTGAAGAGGTTTTTGTACTGATTTTATATGACCAGAAAGTTGTCCTGTCTCCTTGGAAATGTTATTGCTTAAAGTCTCTATGAATACTACCGTACATGACCCTGTCCATAGCCAGACACGGCAGTATTCATTCACTTGTCACCTGGTCACCTGTCTGGCCGTCTTTCTCCTATTTCATCAAAAATATAAATTTCAACATTCGAAATCTTCAAGCTACAATGACTATATGACAATGTGTAAGATTGGAATTAAGTAAACGACAAGTACTTTAAGTAACGTGTAACCTTCATAACAATAAAGAGGAAAAGAGATATAATTGTTCCAAAGTTATGTTCTAAATTGAAATAAACGATTACCTGGATTTAAGTCCTTCTAATACTAAGAAAAGACATTCCAGAAACACTGATAATAAGAGAAATTATTATTTAGTTTGTATATACCGTAAGGCCTTTCGTATTTAGCGTGTTGTGGTGGTTGAGACTTGGTGCGGGGCAAGGAAGCAGGATGTGCTGATATTGGAATCGGCTGACGTGGTCGTCTGGCGCGTCCACTGCTGTAACCACTGTCACGGTATCTGTGTAACAAAAATATAATCTTCTAACTACTACTGTAAGTTTAGATTTAAATCAGTGATCCTCGATAGTGTTTGAAGGTCAGAATCGTCGTGTTTAAGACAAATCACGTTCAGTTAGAGAAATATAAATGATTCGAACATCTGACGGACAACGTCACCTATCCTGGACTGGACTGAACTGGACAAACAATATAAATGTCTCGGTATATTTTTGGATCTCTCAAAAGCTTTTGACACGGTTTCTGTCCCACTCCTAACCTCCAAGTTGGAGCTTCTTGGTGTTCGCGGCACGCCTTTGGAAATTTTCAAAGACTATCTCAAAAATCGCACACAGACCGTTAAAATAGATTCGTACCTGAGTAACGAGGAGCTGGTAAGTTTCGGTATTCCTCAAGGTAGCATCCTGGGACCGACCTTGTTCCAAATTTACGTCAATGATTTGTGTTTGATAAGGCTCCCTGAATGCGTTAACCTCTACGCGTATGCCGACGACACCGCAATTATTATCTATGGCACTACGTGGGAATCCATTAGAGTTGAAGCAGAACTAGCTTTAAGCAAAGTCATCAACTGGCTAAATTTAAACATCCTCAGCATAAATGTACAAAAGACAGCTTACATTCCTTTCGCGATTCGGCATAATGCCTCACCCATCGACTCCTTTGAGATCATAGCCCATTCATGTCCCGATCGGCAATCTTACTGTTCTTGTCCTGCACTCAATAGAGCAAGCTGTATTAAATATCTCGGGGTACTAATTGATTGTGGACTAAGATGGGACAAACACATAAGATTAATTACCACCAGAACGATGCGACTCATTCATATCTTCAAATCACTTCGGAGGTCGGCTAGCTTTGAAATTATTAAGCTTGTTTACCTCGCATTGTGCCAATCAGTTATTGGATATTGCATTGCTGTTTGGGGTGGTGCTGCCAAGACGTGCCTAATGGAAATGGAAAGAGCACAGCGAGCCATACTGAAAGTGATGATTTGTAAACCATTCAGGTATCCAACCGTCAAACTTTATTACGACTGTGGGGTATTAACTGTGAGGCAGCTTTACATTCTTCGGACAACCCTCAGGTACCATAGTTTCATTCCACCTCCAAAACGCAATAAACGAAGATTTAATGCACCTCCTATTAGACACAAAACAACATTCTCCGAGCATCAATTCTACACTTTGGGCGCATACCTATACAGTAATATTAACAGGGACTTAAACATCTTGCAATTAAACAGATTTAAAGTTAAGCATCGACTAACCGAGTGGCTATTACTTAAAGATTATTCAACTACGGAAATACTTCTGCAATTCTTAAAGTGACAGTATTATAAACATACACATTCACACACACACGCGCACACGCACACGCACACACTCACTCCACACACACACACACTCAACACACAACACACACAAACACACACACGCACACGCACTACACACACACACACACACACACACACATACATGTAATTTATAACTGATATTTGCACATATTGTACATACGGTAATCATATATTATAATCAACTCAGTGCCTTTATTGTCTCAAGGCCCAACGAAAATCACTATTAGGAAAACTTATAGCTGAAAATTGTCTCTTAAGATACAGGCATTGCCTAGTTTAAGGGACAAGGTTCAAATTTTTGTAATTGCAATTTCGTAAAACCAACAAAACTTTAACCTACAATATTGTAAAGTGTCAGTGGATTTATTATGTTTTTACTATTGTAAATATTTTAGATCAATAAATCATTATTATTATTATTATTATTATTATCCCCAAACTAAGGGCTTGTACTATGGGTACTAAACAACTGATATAAATACATATTAATTTTTCTTTTGTAAATACATGCATAATGTATGTAGAAAACACCCAAACACTGAAACAAATTTTTGCAGATTATAAGAACATTTGGTCCGCCCCTGGAATCGCATCCTAGACCTCAAGCACAGCAGTCTCATACGCCACCACTGCGCCACCAATGCAGTCAAAAGTTGATTGTGTACCTAAGTTATCCATTACGCTTAACTTGTTATTGATTTCCCTACGTGTAAAGCTGCTTATAAATATTATTGAATAGGGACTAAGTAAATTAAAACCGTCATTGTCATCGCTATATCAACCTATGTATTTACACGTGTAAATTGAACTTGGGTCCAAAATTAGTTTTGAAGTATTAAAACTTTTTATCAATTAGGCTGCCACTACAGCCGCCGATATCGAATGAGTCTTTCATTCATAAATAAATTGATCACAAAGCAAAATTACATGTCTCTATTTCTATTCTTGTTTCCTATTCAAATAGCGTGATCAATTGTTTTACTTTAAAATATGAGGAGAAACTTTCTCCTTGTGTGTGGTGTGGTACAACAAATAAAAGATTTTATGTATTTTAACCGTTAATTCTATGGTGTTTTTGGTGGTGTACCTACCTGCAGTCTGTATCAGAATGTGCTCTTTCTAGGGGGCGCGGCCGTCGTCGAGTCGAGCCACGAACACTGCCCGCACGTACGGAACGCCTGCACACAAAAAATAATTATAAGACTAAAGTACAGATCAACTTAGGCAGAAAACTAACAATGACACATCTTGTGAAGTACCTAATAAATTTGTATGTAATTCATAATAAAATAGTAAAATAAGAATGCCTAGCTTAGAATTAGCCAGTCGGGCCACAAGTGGTCTCGAGTTATCATTGTAAGAAACAAAAAGTAGTGCCATACCTTGATGAAGGGTGATGACGGTGGCGTCGTTTTGGCGGTCTTGTACACACGTAACAACATACTCGCCAGTACAAAAATCTGAAATTCACAAAGTATTTAAAATCATTAACTTACTACAAATAATAGTATTAATTACAATAACATTAAAGCGCTTACTATTTTATAATAAGAAATATTTTAAAATATGTTTTGCTATTATAATTTAGTCAGGCGCAATATACTTTTTTTACTACTTAATAATCAAAATGTATACCTGAATGAAGAAGCCATTACGTCACCAATATTTGATAGACATAACAACATGAGTGGTATTCCTAAAATCGCGTAGAAGATGGTCACCACTTTGCCAGTTTGGGTTTTCGGTGCAATATGCCCATAGCCTTGAAAAAAAGAACATTCAATGAAACCTTGAACAAATTAGGTAATTATATTACCTGGAAACATATTTATGCTCAAATTTGTTTTTGAAATATGGTTTAAAAAGTTAAATTACTTAATGCAATGCACATAAATTATGACAGTATAAACAGTTAAATCTTATGATGACATAATGCCAATTTTTAAGGTTTCTTTACATGACAAATAGAAAATTAACACTGAAAAGACGGTAAAAAAGATGATAGATGTATATATCTTTTGATATTAAGTATATCAACATCTTAAACAGTTTTTAATAATATAATCTGCTGACTATTGCTCTGTTGGATTTAATCAAATACTAATTGAGTTACAAGTAAGGAACAAAAATGATTACGAAAACTAATGTTTTATAGATAAAGAACTGGTTTGGATTCTGTGTACTGATGATTTACACAGGTACAATTACTTTCATGATAAACTATTTACGTCATTAAATTACAGTTGAGTAAGAATTAGTATTTCCACATTTAATGTATCAGCATCGGTGGTTCAGTGGTAGAATGCTCGCCTGCCACGCGGGCGGCCCGGGTTCGATTCCCGGCCGATGCAGGAATCCCTTTTTGTAATTTATTTTTTGAATAATATTTTTGTAACACCTGTTATGGATGTTTAACCATTCGTTAACTTGACTATTACATTAGTTTTAAGGCGTTTTATTTTGTTACCAGTACAAGTTGAGCAACGACGACTTTGTAAGCGTGCACTAACGCAACTTGGGGAATTACAAGTGTTTTGACAGAACTGGTTACTTTAATAGGTATTTGTTACACCGGAACTACGTCACTATATCTTATCTTGCAATATATCTTTAATTACGTACCTACGTAGATAACTGTATTGTGTACCTATGCATAATATATGACTGCCTCGGTGGCGCAGTGGTAGCGTATGCGACTGCTGTGCTAGAGGTCTTGGGTTCGATTCCTGAGTCAGACCAAATGTTTGTATGATCTGCAAATATTTGTTTCGGAGTTTGGGTGTTTTCTATGTATAATATGTAAGTATTTACAAAAAAAAAGTTTATATATTCTAATATCAGTTGTTTAGTACCCATAGTATAAGCTGTGTTTAGTTTGGGACTAGATGGCGTTGTGTGTTAAAATTTCCGAAAATGTTTATTATTTATTTATTATTATATACCTATATATTATGCACAGGTACATAATACAGTTATCTACTTAAGAAAAATATCTCCTTTATTAATGATGGTAGGTAAATAATGGCGATACTAATAAATAAATCGATTTTATTCATGACGAACTGTTATATAAAATAGTACAGATCGAAAAATTAGTCGATTTCTTAAAACGACAAAAAGTTTGCGTAAAGTATATTTTAGAATTTACGAAAATTTACAATTCAGTATTCGTGATCATTAGTACGTTTTCATCGTTTCATGTAGTCGTAAATGATAAACTATTGTCTCGATGGCGCAGTGTTAGCGTAAGTGTAAAGGAACGGGTCACATGTCCCTCCAACACAACCAGGCGAGGTGATCATGTCTGGCGGGAATTAAAAAGTATTCCTTTTCAGATACTTTCGAAACGTAACATTAATGAACTAGTAAATAACATGTCAAGTTATAATAGACATAGAAATAAAACATATTATATAATTGTTAACCAGCATAATATATTTATTATTAACATTGGCAATCACGAAACGTGCCTCGACAACGACATCTCACAGTTACACAATTTCCTCATTACGGCACCTTTACTCGTGGGTGGTCAGCGTGCACTTGACTTCTTCTTGTTGCCGATACTGCTCTCGGTCAATGTAGGGATACAACGTACTTTAATACTAACTTCGTTATGTTTTGGGCTGAGCCCCTAGGTGTTATCCGCGGTGCAACAACAACGGTTGGAAAATAGCCAAAGTTATTCCTTATATCATCAGCTATCTGCCAGGGAAAGTCCAATCGAAATCTGTCCAACGTTCTAGATAGTAGCAGGAACAGAAAAAAAAACAACAAAAGAATGCTTTTGTGTTGTAAGTACCGTTTAAATGTATTTAGAGGAAATCTGTTAATTTGTAATTAGAAATAGACACTTTAATTTCATATATTTAGTTAAGTTAGTTAGAGATTAGGTTTAAGTCTAACTAGTCGTTAAAGCAGTCGATAAAAACCCAGTTTGAGTGAACACGTGAATAGCCCCATTAGTACTAAGTATACGTTAAACATATACCCACTACCTACCAACTACCACCCCTTGTAAGGTCACTCCTAAAGTCAAAACAAAACGACTTTTTTATGTAGAACGAACGTACGATAACGTACGCGTAACGACGTATTGCCTACCATCAGTAAACGAGTACCGCAGCCCTCCGGTTTTTTGTGAGAACGTGGCATCACTCCGGTCGAGCCGGCCCATTTATGCAGAAGCGTGGCTCTTCCACGGTACGTTCGGTCCCACGATTAGGCCTGGCTGGAAACGGTGCTACTTTTGTTCTTTGCAAGTTTTTCGTCCGTATGGGGATGAAATTGGAATATGGAGAGTCATCGCCGATAATCATCCAGTGGGTGTCGTACCAAGCATCTAAGGGAGTAAACTAACCCAGGCCACGGCACTTTAAAGAAAAGTAAAACTTGAAATGTCAGCGTGGTACGTGCTATAGACCAAAACAACATTTCTTAGCCGAATTTTATGTCTAACAGAGGACTGCCAAAGGCTGTTGAAGATAACAACTTTTATAAAAGTCGAAAGAACTTTTTTAGCGCGATGCAGGATTGGTAGTTACTTCATAGTTCAGCGTGTCTTTGTTAGATGGCGTTGATATATGTTTATGTTTGTATCTGTAATTAAGTACAATACTATACCCATTGTTAGTCATCATAATGTTGTAGTAAACAAACCCGGAATATACTAATACGATATTTAATTGGTATATAAAATTTTTTTGCTCGATTAGATTTAGCCCTTCCGTGTTTGTTCCGATAAAAAATTGAGTCATTACGTCATTATTACAATTATCAAATATAAATCTAAGAAAATAAGGAATGACATGGACATAAAATGATTTACATCCGAAATCCGGTGACGGAGTAAATTAATTAGAATTATTGACCATTGATGTTGCAGTAAACTCCTCTCCATTAGCTACTTATTGAAAAGGCTTTTTTCTACAAAATTGCAAATTAAATTTTTTCACACCCCTCCAAAATAACTCTAATTTCACTACTAAGAAGAATTCAACTACACCTCCTCCACGAACACAGAGCATGACAAAGAAATATACATGCCTAACCGTGGGAGAAATTGCTTGCGCTGTGTTTCACCGAGTAAGTGAGGATACAGGAGGCCCTTAAGAGTAAAATATTTAAGGCATTTTTGGCGTATGACTGCTCGATTAAGTGCTTGCGTAGGGGATCTTAATTTTTTTATTTAAGCTTGTAGTTTATTTGAAACCAACTTATTAATCTTTGGGTAAATTTCTCTATCGCAATCTTTTAGATATGTTTCACAGCTACCAAAAAGGTACTTGACTTCTTTCTCTCAGATGTAATATTATAATAAATGTGAAGAGAATATATTTCGGACAGTAATGTCGAACAATCCAATAAATAAATAATTTGTCATTTCTTTTGATAATCTGTTTTTTTTACATATTTTTTTTAATTGAGTCGAATTGGAAATTTAAACTTACTAAGTGTCCATTCCGCCGTTCTCTTTTATGGACCTCTTTTATGTAACAAAAATTAGAGCCAAGCTGATTTCAGCACGAATGGGCCAGCTCGAACGATGCGGTACTACCCTCGCACAGAAAAAATAAACGAAAAATGACACCGTTCGTGATGTCGTGTTTCGTTGGTGAGTGCGAGACCGGACGCTCAATGATGCAGAAGTATCGATAGGTTACCATGGCGTGGGTCACCATGCAGCGCTGTTGCTTTCTTTGCATTCGCAATAAGCATGGTACTACTGCACTACTCTTGGATTCTGCTTATGCTTTCCATCAGGTAGAGTGGAGTAATTTTTTCAGGGCCATACAAATAAAGCACCCTTATAATACCTCTACTCTGCGGGAAAAGGTTCGGAGGAAATACAGTAATGTTGAGTTGCCTAAAGTACCCCAGAGTCCCGAGGTCGTACAGACTATTTACACCGCAACAGTAGAACCGGTCATCACGTATGCGGCAGCCGCATATGCTCCCGCCGTCGAGAAACTGGGTGTTCGCAAGCTCCTCGACACTGTGCAAAAAGGATTCGCCCAGAGGATCTGCAAGTCGTACCGCACTGTCTCCCTCAACTCGGCTCTGCTACTGGCCGGGTTACTGCCTTTGGACCTTCGAGTAAAAGAGGCAGCCGCTCTTTACGAAGCGCGCAAAGGGTCGACCCGGCTAGTGCTAGGAGACCGAGAGGTTGAGCGTGTGGTTCGGTTTGCGGAGCTTCCGCATCCAGCTCTGCGTATGGACTTGAGGTTCCAGAGTCTGGAGGACCAAAGCCTGGTAGACCAGCACAATGTGCACCACTGTTCTCCCAATGCCTGCATCGCTTCAAGTGTCGGGAGAGCCCGTCATGTATCTGCGATCCAGCCCAGGAGGAGACCGTCCTGCATATAATTTTCGAGTGCCCCGTATTCGGGGCAAAAAGGTTTGAGGCTGAGCAACGTCTTGGGGTACAACTGGCTAAAGGAGACGCACACCGGCTATTAAGCAATAAGGAGACACGAGCAACATTTTTAAACTTTGGCGAACATATATGCAAAATAGTGATAAACAAAAATAAAATATAACGAAAATGAACAAAATTAATGCATACATAATAAACACAAAAGGAAGAAAAAGGCTCTTGTCATGCAAGAGGTAGAAAGTTTAATTTAAAAAAAATAAATAAAAAAAAAGTACCCAGAGTGGTATTAGTACAAATCACCAAAATTTGTCCGATTCTGAACCTAAAGGAATACGATTGTTTTATATGGCCTATTTATAGATAGTTTAAATGTCATCCATCATGTCATCAATCAAAAACAGTATTTATTAAATTCCTATGCATCATCGCCTACTGGTAGCGTGCCCAGAAGGCTGGCAGCATTGCCGCTTTGAATGTCAATGCTAATTCTGTAATTAGTTTGCTGCCCGACACATCTCCTTAGAAAAGAAACGTATTGGCTTACTTTTTTATGGAATTGAGGGCAAAAGAGCAGACGTATCTCCTGATGGTAAACGATTACCGCCGCCCATGGACACCCACAACACCAGAGGCGTCACAAGTGCGTTTCCGGCCTTGGGGAATGGGGAGCGGGATGGAGGGAAGGGTTGGATTAAGGGCCTCCAGTATCCTTCTCTTTTCTCTCTCCGGTATTCTCGAAATCGATTCCCGAGTTGGATCAAATGTTTGTATGACCTACAAATGTTTGTTTCGGAGTTTGGGTGTTTTCTATGTATGATATGTACGTATTTACAAAAAAAAGTATATATGTATTCATATCAGTTGTCTAGTATCCATAATACAAGCTCTGCTTGGTTTGGGACTAGGTGGCGTTGTGTGTTAGATGTCCGAAATATTTATTTATTATTACATATTTATAGTATTTAATCACATTGAACATTTATAATGAACGGCGAATGAAAAACTAAACTAGCTATTGGTTATAATAATTTAGTCAATACTAGCGTATTTTACGTGGTATTAGCGTCGTGACCGACAAAATTGAATCTAACGTCATTATCTCCGATCAGACTTATTATGTAGTTATATATTATATCATTTTTTTGTGAAATCGAAATTATTTCCGTCCTTACATTTGAAACGGATACCACCGAGGTCGCCTTCTTACAACCTCCTGGTCTAAATAACAGATACAATAATATATGTATGTGATTTGCATACATAATTTTTCAGCGTTTTTAGATTCCAAGAAATGAGAGTTTTATTTTTGACATGTTTCGTGTTCTAAAGTAATTTTAAAGTCATATATAACCAAAGGTTTGCTGAAAAATACTCAACTATAAGTTATGCTCGCATTTGTGCACATTGTTCTTTTCAAGAATGTTATATCGTGTACAAATAGAATAAATGGAATAGAGGAGAAGGTGCTCATTTGAGTCTTGATTTTTTTAATGACTCAAAACACCGTCGTTGAAATACCAATCTAGAAAATTATCTTTTAGTTATATTAACTTATTAGTCCTATTTAAATTTGAAGAGGCATGCTCCAGAAGTTCTTAAATTCATTTCTCGGCAGCAGCTCAGTCAACTCGTTTGTCATCTACATCACAAAAAGAGGCTTTACAGTCCCCATGGCTTCGGTGAACTCTGCATCCACTACACACGTTTAATTATCTTGCAAACAATGCAAAATGCACTACAATTGGATCGTTAATATCTAAAGCCTGATAAAGAAACAATAGCGGTTGTTATTTTCAACCTTCGTGATTCCCAGCTGCGTACGCACAGGTGAGAATTTAATTGCGATATCCATAAACTACGGTCAAGTAAATTGGCGGGTAGTATTTGTCTATAATTTGAGTATTTGTATATGAGCCTGCTAGAGTAACTCTACTTTGCCGAATGAAAGGGATAAGCAGAATTCAAGAGTGGTGGTCACTATACTTATTGCGAATGTAGACATTATACAATGCAACATGGTGACGCACACTATTGAGTTGCTTCTGCATCATTCGACCTCCGGTTTCGCAATCACCAACGAAACACGGCAGCACGTATGCTGTCACTTTTGGCTGGTCTTCTGAGAAAGAGTAGTACCACCCCGGCTGTGCCGGCCCGTTCGTGCTAAAATCGGCGTGGCTCTACTACCTTGGTTCAATTGCTTAACAACGGATTTCTGCAACACCATGGTAAAGAAGAAACTCTAATATGAAACTTGTTTTTTGTTTCATTTATTTGTAACAAACTAAGTTCTTTTTCGGGTAAAAGTTAAAGTGTCATACGTTATTATAATGACCAAGGTGATAGATGTACCCCACAGAAATATACACCTAAAGTGGCAGTGGGCTGGCCAAATTTGCCGCAGAACCAATAACTGTGCTAAAAGAGTTATGAATTGAAAATCATGTCTAGGGAAACGTAGTGTAGGACTTCCATCGACTCGGTGGAATGACTATTTGCATAAGAGGGCTGGCAAGAGCTGGATTCGAAACGCTGAAAAACGATCAAAGTCGTGCGATAGGAGAGTTTTATGCCAAGCAGTGGACTGCGATAGACCGATGACGATGCCATCATTTGTATCTTTAATAAAGGGTACAAATGACTGCACAGCTGGCTTAGTATGTTAAGCGGTCGCCACGCCAGTTTCTACTGCGTTAAGTGTTGTGGGCTCAAATCCCACATGGGACAACGTTTGTGTGATCCACAAATTGTTGTTCTAAGTCTGGGTGTACCTTGTGTCCGTTTCATGTACATTTGTAAAGTCCTCCGTGACAAAGCTTTTAACACGACACGACAAATTTAAGCTTTTGTTGCTTCTAAGAATTTTACTATGAGCTTTTTGTTTTCTAAATGCATCTTAACTTTACGTAAATTCAAAAGTTCAGGCCCCGCCTTGTAAGAAATTAGTTCGTAAGTGAAGCTGATTTGATGAAAGGTGAATCTGATAAAATGCTAATGATGAAATAGGTGTTATGAAAAAAAATACCAATGAAAGAAACTTTTCAACTATGCAATAGGATCACATGCTCCTTCAACCAGTTGAAATTCGCAATGCAGTCAGAATACAGTCATCCACAAGGGCGACCTCCCTCCCCTTGTGCCTGACTGTATCATATAGTCCGCACACAGGGAGAGATGGTGCGAGATTGTAGAAAGAGCTGTATTTGTCTCCACTGTCATATACTACTGATTGTGACTCCAACCGCTTTGCTCAGAGCGACAGGACTGAGAAGAGGAAATAATATACTTTTTGGCAAATATACACTTAAAATATGTTCTGTAAATGCTATTGGAGTCTCTTCCAACGGTATTATAAGTTTAAAACAGTTAAAATTCTTTATCTATCCAGTATCCTTAATCTTCATTATGAATTTCAATACTGTGTAATATGTGGAAATGAAAACGTTTGTTCTATTTTGACAATAACGTGTTTACATTATACACGTCGATTAGCTGACATAATCATATTGTATATAAATTTCAAATTGCTTGGTAAAAATGACAAAAATGTTGTTAATTTATTGGAAAACCTCGAATATAAGACCTTTGCATTCCGAATAATGCCAAAAATAGCCAAAAGGTCTTTTGTCTCGGTGACCTAGGGCCATATGCGGAGTCTTTTATTAAAACAGTTCCTCCGATAGAACCTCTTGTCTCTGGTTTGATTTAGAAGGCAATAGTGACTGTGGGCGGTGACGACCTTCAACTCTAAACACGAAACTTTACAAAATGGAGGCCCTAAAATGACGCTCAGCTCTGATTTTAATAATTAGTTCATTCAACACCTATGGACTTTGATTTTCACGTGCAATGCTACTACAATCTGGATACTCAAGAGACTCGATAACAAGATGCCGCTCTTTTAGTATCCCCTTAATTTACGAGCCTTATCTGATAATTTTATTCACTCGGTGAAAAACGATTAAGGAATTTTCAACATTGGTTTTCTGCTAGGCCTTGATATAACTTCATTTTAGCACATCGTCCACATGTTGTCAAGTATGACGTAAAACTACATCATTATTCTTACTTATTTTACCCAACTATGATGCATCCAAAAGGAAAGATAATAGTATTTGCTGTCTATGTACATATATATTTATCAGTTGTCTAGTACCCATGACAGAAGCTCTACTTAGTTTGGGACTGGATGGCGTTGTGTTAGATGTCCGAAATAGTTATTTATTTATGTATGCACGTATGTTGGCATGTCCGATACCGTACCGGCAACGTAGCTGTAGCCTGTACTATACAGATTTTAATGAAAGAATTGTGAAAACATTTGTAATACAATGCCTGGAGATACTGGCTATAAAATGTTTATCTAAAGTTTTTATGGTAGTTGAGTCTAAGCTTTTTATTTTATTTATGATGCGATAGTGGTTTTAGTATCATTTTAGCGGCCCAGCGTATGCGCATGTTGGGTAGTGCAACTGAAATTGGTCTGCGCAGTCGCACAGCGTGCAGTTACATAACAGAGACCCGACTGAACGCGCGCTCCAAACGAACAAACACACATTTTTGTTAGTGGCGATTAAAATTAATTAATAGGTTAAAAGTACAACAAATAACTAAGTGAGAAGACTGAAACATAAAATGAAATTAGGTGCGTATTTTTTCTATTATTTTTTGCTTATTTTTAGTTTGTGAAAAAATTAAAAAATATAGTTAATTAATTTATCAATTTTTAATCGTTTTAAACTTAAATTTTGCAAAATTTACACATTTTGAATATTTACATATTCGATGTTACAAAGTTTACGATAAAAATCATTTATTTTGCATACCAATTGCAAATTTTGTAAACTTTGTAAATACGTAAAATTTACAAAATTTAAATAAACTTTGTGTTTATGTGATATATTTATTGAAATACTACTTAGTGAATTAAAGTTTTATTAAAAAATAGGTTTCCTTAAATCAATGTCAAGGAAATAAGGATTTTAAAAATGTAATCAATATACAAAAACCTAATTATTAACAGTGACTAAGTGCACTTAAGAATTAAAAATAAAGTCAGTATCTCTAAAGTAATTTTTTAGGGGCCTATGGATGTTTCAAAGTAGATGTAAAGTGTCCAAAGTTATATGCATAAATATGAACATTTTTATATTCCTTTTTATGCATACATTACTGGACATATTTTTGAAAACTGATACCTGAAAGTATGAATAAAGTCAACATACACCACACAGCTGATATTTTAATATTTGACTATATGTTGTCTGTTGCCAATTCTAGAAGAGAGTACATTACAAATTCTGCTTTGTATTAACTTGAGAACTAGGATTTAATATTTTTTTTTTTAAAAAACTGTAACCCTACCTAATTTTATTGATAAAATAACAAATTTTAACAAAAAAAAAACAGGCTTCAAAAAAATTAAAATGTGACCACACGCTTTCAAATGAAAAAAGAATCATCAAAATCGGTTCAACCAGCCGAAAGATATAGATATGAGTTTTAAAAAATACGGTCGAATTGATAACCTCATCCTTTTTGAAGTCAGTTAAAAGAAATGTCACTGGATTCATTCTCTTTCTCTCTCAATTCTGGTGTCACGTAATTGCCCACGATAAACTCCGAAACTATGTATCCGATTATCACGTTTTTCCAAAATGTGTGTTTTTCTGCCGTGGAATAGTTAATATCACGGTCAGACCAAAAGGAGCCGAACATGATCGAATAGATGCACAGACGAAGTTGCATGGGTCAGCTAGTATTAATATACATAGATTTACGAAACCCTTAAAGCCGCCCACAGTCTTATCTTAATCAAATAACGGCGTATGTGTACAAGCGAACCAAATACAAAACCTGTATGTTTAAAATTGGATATAAGACCTTTGTCAACTATATAAATTAACATCTATTGCACATACCTGGCCTATTAGAAGTCATTATACCTAAGTTAAGCTTATATTAGCAGTCGCAAACATTTTATTACTGGACACTGTCGGACTACTCTTTACGCAGGAGATTTTGGCATAATATACTACGCTAATTCTAGTAAGAGTGAATATTATTCGCTTTAACGTAAGTAACGCCGCGGGGCATAGTTAGTCTAAAAAAGTAGCCTAAGTTACTCCTTATATGATCAGCTATCTGCCAGTGAAAGTCGCGCCAAAATCAGTCTAGCCGTTCCAGAGATAAGCCGAAACAAACAGACAGAGAGACAGACACGAAAATTGAAAAAAATGATGTATGTGTATATACATATGCATTTAGGAAACAGCGGTTATTTTAATATTATAAACAGACACTCCAATTTATTTATTTGTGTAGATTTTTTATATACATAACTTTTATCATTCAAAGTTAATATGTAGACTAGCTGCACCTCGCGGTGTAACCCGGTGTTGCCTCTAAAATAAAAGCAGCCTAAGTTACTCCTTACAATAATAAAATTAGCTATCTGCCAATGAAAGCCCCATCAAAATCGTTTCAAGCATTCTAGAGATTAGCCGGAACAAAAACAGAAAAATAAAAATGTTAAATATTGATTTTTTCATGTAAGTGCCGTATATGTATACTTTCATATACATTTAGTGAAAAGCTGTTATTTTGAAATTACAAACAAACACTTTTATTTATTTATATACATAATTATAGCTATGGTGCTTTGATGTTTTGTTTTTTTACTATTCGATGGGTCAAATGGTTGAAAACCTTGAATGCAAACAAGAGGTAATGGTTTCAGTTCCCATGCACGACAAATGATTGTGAGATGAGTATGATCATATATCGTATGATAGCTAATGTGACTGTTGTATTTGAGGTCTCGGGATCGATTCCCGGATCGGATGAATTGTTTGTATAATCTGCTAATATTAGTTTCGGAGTTTGGGTGTTACTAGATATGTTTTATATGTGTTAATTTATAAAAAAAGTATTTATGTATTACTATCAGTATTCTGGTACCCATAGTACAAGCTCTAGAACAAGCTAGTCAAATGTCCGAAATATTCATATTATTAATTCATCTTAAATATGTATTTCTTTAGAAATATATATATAGGAGTTCAAGGGAGGTTTTGGATGCTTACAATAAATAAATAAATAAATATTTCGGACACAACGCCATCTAGACCCAAGCTAAGCAGAGCTTGTATTATTGGTACTAGACAACAGATATAAATACATATATACTTTTATTTTGTAAATTCATACATATAATACATAGAAAACACCAAAACTCTGAAAAAAATATTTGCAGATTATATATAAACATTTGGTCCGACCCGGAAATCGAACCCTAGACCTCAAGCACAGCAAGCGCATACGCTACCACTGCGCTACCGAGGCATTGTATCGGTTCTGCCTAGTTCGGGTTCAGAAGGCTGTGTGTGAGATGGGTTTAATTATTATTATTGTTTATTCAATAATATATCAAACTGAACTAAAAAAACAGTAATTACGTCTTGATTCGACCAGTGGATAAATACTAGTAGAAATGCAAACAACTTTTGTTTGCATTCTAGAATTAAACTCTCTCGTCCTTATCCACTTTTTTAAATAACTTTAATTTGACCGGTTTCTCCCTAGGGCATAACTTTTGATAATGCCATAGGGCGAAACCTGTCAGGATTAAAGTGAATTAAAATAGTGGAATAAGTACAAGTGAGTTTAATTCTAGAATGTATTTTAACAAGTTCCATTAAGTGCCGACAATCGAGGGTATGAAGTACTATTGTTTGATTACGTAGGTAGCAATAATTTGATGCGGTAAGATCTACTTTAACCTAATTTCTTTTTATTTTGCCGCCTTTTGTTACAAATTGTGACAGTTGTATTTATGAAACGTGCCGTATTTCCAAACTAGGAACATAGACTGATAGATTTTTAATAAGAAGAGGTTGGTAAAAGATAGATAGATAGATAACTCTTTATCTGTACACCGTTCTACATTTTTACAAGAGAGTACAGAAAACGATAAATATATATTGTACAAAGGGTGGCCTTATTGCCGAAAGCAATCTCTTCCAGGAAACCTTGGGATGGATCAAAATGTACTGGAGAGACAGTAGCAGTTGACGTTGCAATATATATATATATATATATATATATATATATATAACTAGGTATTTTTTTGGTATTTTTTTAAGGTATTTCCATATTATATATAATATATAAACTAGCAACCCATCCCGGCTTAGCACAGATTCATGACGGAAAATATAATACACTAACCCGTACATCTCTGTCAGCGTCTCTGAAAAGGAATGAATTTTCCCCGTTTTTGCTATATTTTTTCACCGAAGCTCGGCTCCTATTGGTTTTAGCGTGATAATATATAGCCTATAGTATTCCTCGGTAGCTGGGCTATCAAATACTAAAAGAATTACAGAAATTGGTCCAGCGGTTCACGCGTGACGGCGTGAGCAAGGGAAATAGGAATTCATTTATGTATATATAGATATTAAGCCTTTTTTACCTGTGGAAACCCCCTCAGGCCTTCACCCCAGCAGGGTTTGCGGCTGGGCGGTGTGTCGGATCGAACCGACTAAAACCACACGGTATGCCACTCTGCGCCTGAGACGGGAACCGCTTTCTTACGCCATCCAAACCCATCCCAGATATAGATTTTAGGCCTAGCCTAAGTTTAAATGTTCTTTTGTATCTTTCTGAGTGAGAAAAAAAACAAAATGGTTATTTGTTATTTTAGTTTTAATGAGTGTAGTTGATAGACAGTAGAAGTTTGGTCGATTTTTTTGTCATTTTGGAAACTATTATAATGTTTTATTCGAGTTTTTCTTCTAAACTGATGTTGGCCTATGTAGTTTAATTCTTAAGTCAAATCTTACGTCGCCTGTGGAATGAAAAGGGATGGTGATACTCTGTAACACACTTCTTAACACGAAAGAGGCAATTAAACAAAACAATAAACATTGCAAATTTAATCTTATACCTAATGATAATATTACCTATTTAAACTGCCTACTTAAAACTTACAAATTGACGATTTCAATTGTTTTAAGGAATTACACTCACAACCTAATCTAACGGTACTTAAAACGTTAAAATCCACCAAGCCGTTTAGGAAACAGCGGGCCTCAAAGAAATATACAAAACCCACATATACTAGAAGACATAGCTGTCTCTCTGGTGCAATCGGGTAAATAATATCACTACGTCAGCCTTTGATAGTCTTCTGCTGGACCCGGACTTCTTCTTAAAAAGATGGTTTGGCCTGGTATACAACGTTGAGCACACGGTTAGGTTCTTGGCAGTGCGGTTATTCTTCGTAGTTTGGTTCTGGGTGGGGATGGGATAATTATCAACATCATCATCAACAGCCCCAAATGTCCCATTGCTGGGCTTAGGTCTCTTCTCAGGAGAGGGTTAAGGCCATACGTCCCCACGCTGGCCAAGTGCGGGTTGGGGACTGGCAACATTGGCACGGCTGACTTGCTGATTGTTTATAATCACCGAGTGCAACTGGGCTATGAGCGTTTCCGCTATGGAATAATTAAGGGTGGTGTTACTCTGTAAGCAGTCTTCCACGTACGCATAAAAACACATAATAATCTACAGTCTAATTGTCCTATCAAATGTTATCTGTAAGTTTTTTGTTTTTAATTTATGCATTTGTTTATTGTTTTGTTTTGTATATATAATTAGCTGACTGATGGAGCCTTGTTTGTGTCTCCTGTTCCCCGTAACGTAATGTTTTAACTCCGTGAACAAATTTATTTACCATAAAAAAGGGAAAAAGTGAGCCTAACTTCTAAGATAGACACAAGCTTATGCGGACTTTTTTAGAAATTTTAAATAGGAACAATTATTTTAGACTTTGTTGTGTAACTAACCATTTATACAGCTCACGCAATGGAAGCTCTAGAAAGAAATAATTTTCTGCCCTTTTTTTTTTGCGAGATTTTTTTATATTTGGCATTGCGATATTTAGCATTCCTCGCCCAGTACTTCCTTAGGTAAGCACGTGCAACCATACAAACAAACTCTTTAGTATTATAATATTAATATAGATGTAGGTACTTAACTAATGTACAATAAAGTCTATTTCATATTATTTAACAAAGAATCCGAATATTCATTGTACAGCGTTTTAACGTGCAGCAAATTTGTGCCATGTTTTTGATAACCAGTGGTCGATATTTGTAAATTCCGCGGCCCTACAACCGTCAGCGGTGTGTAGTTTGTTTTCAATATATAAGCATGAATCACCATCATTTAATAAGCGTTAGGATTCTGTCTATTGTGTAGAGATTATGTCACACAATGATTTAATCGATATTCATTAACATGCGACAATTTATTATGTTGAAAGGTATAATATGTTTAAAAAATGATTTAATAAGTGTTAGCTTTCGTATTTATAACAATATGCCATTAGTTTAGTGGTTAGAGTGTTAAGAATTTTAAAATTAAAGTACAAATATGCGACCTTAATCTTTTTAACATTTTTTGTATGTCAAGTGGGTTAATGTACTCATTATTATATTATATGGTTACCGAATGGTAAATAGCTAATTGTTCCCCTAACTCTAGGTGTATGGACACCTACAACAGAAGATTTAGCAGTGTGTCGGTGCTCTTTGAAATTCCCTTCAAAACAACGTGGAAATAGAGTGTTGGGTTCCGGTAACTCATTCGTTGAAAAACTTCTAGAAAAAGTGTTAGACATGGAGGAATAAGCCAGCCTTTAAGTGCAAAAACTTAGCTATAACAAACAAAAAATCTGCTAAACATATTGTTTAAATACTATACCAACCTGTCTGATCAGGGTTTTAGCCTCAATGATCTTATAATATTGGTTAGCCTTATGTATAGTGGACTATTACATTTTAATGTTTCTTATTTCTGTGTTTTTAACAGGAACGTTTTGGTGTGTGCTTGTGGTGGTAACAAGAAGTAGTGCGGATCAATGGCGATGGCCAGAGGCAGCCTCAGTGCGTATCGATACCAAAATAGGATTCATTGAAAACGATCACACAAACAATAAGTAAGTATTTAGACTTTTTTTCTCTAATTTATTTAGAAAGTTTTCACCAGATGAAAGTATAATTGTATTAAAGAAAACTAGCATGCAATACAAGACATTACAAACCAAAGGGAATGGTTAGCCGTATACAAAATTAATTGAAAGTGAGGTAAAATTTATGCATTATTGTATTAAATAGAAGTGGAATATACCACTGCTTCTCAATGATTCGCTCTAATGCAGGCGATTATTGAAAGTTAGGCTTTTCTCATCATAGAACTTAGTTTTCATCTTTTCACACTCAATCACCAAATCCGTCCGTATTTATTTGTGTTTTTTTCTATAATTTCGCGGTCCCTACTCTAAGATATCTTACAAATAGAGCAAAATATCAGTACGAAGCACAGTTATGAAGAAAGGACTTGAGAAGGAAGGATATAATAAAACCTGCATGTGCTTTTATCATAAAAAAATCATGACAACAAGTAATGAATTATAAAAAAAAAACTCGACTGCGTGAATATCATATAAAAACATATAAGTTATATATTCGTAATCACCGTTAAAAATTCTTTATTTTGATACTACACTCGACGTATTTTGAAAATATTTTTTTTAGATTACTTTTTGTCTCCAAAAATCCCTTTTTTTAGTTTTGGTGTACCCAGTGACACTCTTACGACTAAATCGAATCTATTGACACCACTCACATAAAAATACGACCATCTAGAAGCTTTACTTTAGAGCTTTAGTTTAGGCTCTAAGGCGTGCCAAATAAATATATACATACATACATACACTCGAAAAACATAACCCTCCTTCTTTCGCAGCCGGATAAAAATATAGAAGTATCGATAAATAAGTAACATCTTACATCATGTCCTTACTCGGTTAAGCACTTCCCGTAATAAACGACTTTGACAATATTAATAGAATGCTATGTGTCGTCCATTTCGTTTTATTGTTCTCAAGGCTCGTATACCAATTCTAATTATACTAGCGTCTATAATGAAATCGCAAGCTTATTTTTAAGATATTCCAAAGTTTTTAAATAATACAAGCCTTCAAGGTTTATTGAACAACTTCAAAAGTTTTTTGTTTACCTTTATTCCTTTCTAAAACCATTACATTACCAAGGTGGTTTTATGTAAGCTGGGGTTCGATCGATGTTACCAAAAAAAATATTTTATAATGAAATAATTGCACCATTCACAAATCAATTAGGTAAAAGGCGAAATTACTGAATAAAGTATAAAAATGTTTGTCGTAGTTCTTTATCTAACAAAAGTTTTGCAACAAAATGCATCAGAATTTAAACTCAGTCGCTAAAATAAAGTTAAGTGAAGCAAACAATGTATACCCCTTTTTACGAAAATCAGGCAAATGGAGGAGTATGAAAGTTGCACAGTCAAAGTTTATATAAAGGAGCTCAAAAAGCTTAAAAAATATGGTGGTTGGTTTAATTTAGACCAATGAGCGATCACTTTTTAAGAGAATTATGGGAACTGAGGAGAAGGAAAGGCACAGTTTAACTTTATGTGGAGGAGGAGTTCATAAGCTAAATAATCGAAAAATTATTCAATGGAAAACGGTCGAATTAGGACAACTTCTTTAAAAGTAGTAGAGCCATGCTGATTTCAGTACGGGCTGCTTAGACTGGAGCGGTACCACCCTCGCACAGAAGATTCAGGTAAAATCACGATGTTCATGCTGTCGACTTTTGTTGACGATTGGGAGACTAGAGCATCTCTAGTCCGCCATAGTGTAGGTCGCCATGTTGCGTTGTTGCATTGTCTGCATTCGCAATGAGTATAGTGACAACCACTCTTAGATTCTGCTTATGCTTTCCATCAGACAGAGTACAGTATTTCGGCGGGGCCAAACATAAAAGAATAGCATGTAGGTGAAGCGGTGACGCAAACTTTTAAGATTTTCTCCTACCAAAAAAAACTAGTTATTAAAAATCTTGAACTGTTAAAGCTATGCCATGTATTATATATGACCTTGCCTAAGGTTTTAAGCAAACTATGAGTATGAACAATTTGTATGACAGTTATTTTATAAGTAATAAGCGAAGGACTTACCATTTACTACGGCTGTGGCAAGTGCAATAACAAGCATTGTTATGTCAACCTACCGACAGCAATTGTTGAATATTCAAAGAATGCTAATTTATATGATTTCTGTAATAAATCTGGCATGAGTTACGGAAAGAACAAGATTTAGGGTTCTGAATAAATCAGAATCGAGGATGTAAGGTGAATGAAGATGACTGACAGAGTTCATGGAATCTAGAAAGTAGCCAATGCAGAGCAAATGACTGGAAAGGTTACAGTTGGACGTCCATCAATAGACATTTGTTCTTATAAAGATAGCATTTCGAAGGCAGATGCCTGACGCTTCCGTTTGATCTTCGCAGTGAAAGAAACGTTGAATTCAAGGTCATAATATACTCGTATTTGATTTTGAAAACTGCTTGAGATGAGATTCTTTGTGTTTATGAAATAGTTTTTTTAATTAATAATTTTATTCATGCTGACTATGTACTTTGCGAAAACAGTAAGGCAATGGGCTGCTGCTCTTTTAGATTTACTACCACTCAACACATCAGTCTATAACGGATGATGCTTCTTAACATGTAAAGACCAATTTATGCCTCGAAGAGAATGTTATGCCGTCGGTCCCGGTTGCCATACGAACATCTTAGGCAGTTGTCACGATTAGTTGGGGGTCTAAAAAAGTCTAACACCGGTATTTCTACTTTCCACCAAGTACTTTTAGTAATTTATTGAAACAAAAATTAGGATTAGGTGGCAGGTAGATGTCAGTGGCCATATTTGACGTTGAACCGATAACCGTTGGGGTAAACGAGTTCTTGAGTGGAGACCAGGTGGAGTGATTATTTGCGCAAGACGGCTGGCAGAAGCTGGATGCGAGAAGCCGAGGTTTAAACTAAGCGGCGTACAATTGGAGAGGCCTATGACCACTCTCGTCGTCTTACTCAGTAACATGACCTTTTTTTTTAACAATAACAATATGTAACTGGAAAACAATAAATATTTGAGCAGTAAGTGATAGAAATATTTATTTTAATTGGGATGCAAGTGCGAATGAGAGATGCGGACTACCAAAGACCGGGTCGACCGACGGTCCCTGGAGGAGGCCCTTATCAAGGAATAAGCGGCAATAGGCTGAGTGAAATTCCAATATTGCAGAAGTAGATATAGTTATAAGGATGAGATGGCAGTCGCTTCCCATAAAAGTCAAAGTTCAGCAGTATTAAAGCTAACTTAAAGCCGACCACAACCTAATTCGAGACCGAGAACCTAATGATATTTCGGACAACTAACACACAACTCCATCTCATCCTAAACAAGCAGAACTTGTACTATGTGTACTGGATAACTGATAACAATAGTCCTTTTTTTTGTAAATACATACATATTATACATAGAAAACACCCAAAGTCCGAAACAAACATTTGCGTATTATATAAACATTTGAACCGTACTGGGAAGCGAACACTGAGCCACACAGTTAGTCAAATAGATACACATATTACAGAAAACACACACGCAAACATATTTATTATAGTCATCACACAGTTATTAGTTCTGTATGGGAATAGAGCACATGACTTAGGAATCAGGATCACTAACTACCAAAACCATAGGCAAAAGCTTTTTTAGTTTTTTTTTATGGAATAGTGGTCAAACGAGCAACGCCTAATGGTAAGCGATTACCGCCGCCCAAGGACACTCGTAACAACAGAGGTATCACAAGTGCGTTGCTGGCCTTGGGGGATGGGGGGAAGGATTGGATTATGGGCCTCCGGTATCCTCATTCACTCGGTAAAACACAGCGCAGGCGCTGTTTCACACCGGTTTTCTGTGAGGCCGTGGTATTACTCCGGTCGAGCCGATCCATGCATCCCAAAGCGTGGCTCTCCCACGGTGTCAGTATTTTAAGAAGAGATGTTGAGTAATGCGATAATAGGTAAAAAATAGTCAGCCAAAGCCTCATTTTTAAAGAAAGGCCAATCACTGACTCCATCTGTGCACTGTTAACGATATCTGATGTGATGTGTGTTAATTACAAAAATATGTGCGAATTTATAAACAGTGTAAAATAAATCCTTCCACTATAGTTGTTTTATTTCATAATTCTTTAAAATAATATTACTTATGAGCTTTTGTTATTGACCCACATAATTAAGTTTTATTATTATGACCTAGATGAGTCACGGGGATTATTTTCGTCCATTTGCCTTGACTGTGGCCCTCGGGAAATACGGTTTCATAGAAACCTTGGCGCCATCTTGAGTTTACCATATAAGTAAAGATTTAGTTTCAAATACATAGATTATGTTAAAAAATTCTAGTAGGTATTTAGAATATACAAAAAATACATAAATTGTTGTTTATATTTGACTGCTGTTACTGATCCGGTGGTTACAGGATCTGGCTACTAAGTACGAGGTCGTGAGTTCGAGCCCCAAGCATGTTTATTAACAGTACACCCAGACTTAGAACAACAATTGATGGATCACACAAAGTGTTCTCCCATGTAGGATTTGAACCCACAACACTTGGCGCATTAGGAAGGAGTGTGGCGACCACTGAGACCACTAGGCCAACCGTGTAGACATTACAGTATCTGCGTGTATTGTTGGTGAGTGTGTTCGTATTAATTCTGATGTATCTCAACAGGCCATACTGTCAGTCACCATGCTGAATTATTGCAGTTTCTGCACTTGCATTGAGTATAGGGACCATCAGTCCTGAATTCTGCTCATGTTTTCTATCAGGCTGAGTCGAGACGCTTTGACCGGCTCATATCCCTACCTCATTTGGGTTTCAAACTTTATGATTATATAATACTTTAGTCTGTGGTCACTCACCCAAAAACTATTATCTTTGATTACATAGCTAACGTATTTAATCACTAGATTCACGCTCCAGAACAGTTGCTCACGCAATCTAGTAGATCAAGGGCCCACATTACGTATATTTTTGCAATATCAGCTGTTATTAATTCAGTTCACAGATTTTAGTTCGAAATATAAACGACTGGCTGTCATAAGGGATCTAAAAGAGCCAGTATGTATACACAATGTCTTTAAAGAAGTGTGGTAATATTTCAAGGTCGTTTTGGAGACTATGGCCATTATGTTCACTACAAAAGTATGATATAAAAATCTTTTGAACACACCAAAATGTTAGTATTTCAGGTCACTGTCACAAACATACGTAATTTAGTATGGACCTGTCGCCTTTGAGTCTAGATTGAGTTTTTTCAAGTGACCGTCAAGATTAATAATAAAAACCCGGGAGACAGGCTATGTTAATTTAATCTAAAGTTATTAAGTAGTCGGATATAGCTTTTAAACTTTTTCTTGTCGATATGTAACATTTTAACCGAGAAAGTTGCTTTTGATTTAAGCAACTAAATTAAGTCATAAAAAATACGTAGGTGATATGTCAAATGATAGTCACAAAGTTTATCAAAAAATAACCGATTTCAAGAACTGGACCTAGTTCAAATGGAACGACACGGGAAGCACCAGTTTTTAAATTAAAAAAAGAATTCGATCGATTCGAAAGTTATGAGGGAACAAACATAAAAAGCATTAGAATTTATAACCTCCTTTTCTGAAGTAGGTTTAAAAAAGGGGTTTTCCCTTATAGATTGTGTAACATCTAACTGGCTGGGTTTCTTAACTATTCCATCATAATCGTGGTTTCTAATAAAGAAGGAGGAATAGGTTATTAACTTCTGAATGAAAAACGACTTTAGAAACGGTAGTAACTTATTTATTCTTTTAGTACAGAAAGGACATTTAGTTACAGAACAAAAACCATATAGACATTGGCCATAGATAGTGTTGCCACCAAGTATATAATATTAGAGTTAAGTTTTCTTTTTATATCTAATAAGAAGGCTTATTTAATGTGGTTTCTATACAACTAATATTTTTGCACTTTAGTTATAAATTTTATAAGCCCTTCTTCTATCTAATAATGAAATTTCATCAACCAATCAATCTATTATAGTACTTTACAAGATATAGGCCTTTCATTTACCGGTATTACGAAATTTAAGACGGCTTCAAAGTTTAAACGACCTTGATCTAAACCTTCACTTCTCCTTGTAATAAGGAAAAACACGTAAAAGCACGTATTGGATAAAAAAATATATACTATTGATGTAAGTAGTTATAAGTTTACTAATTCGCGATGTTCCACTTCGTCGGCTTTCGGCGCCTTGGCCGACTTTCAGGTGCTATCGACATTATACAATGGTTCACACGCGGTGTCTTGTTGCTTGATTAATTGCATCACGCATACCTCACAGGTATCCTGTACATAGCAAGTGTTCTTAATTAAAGAACACAGCAATATCAGTTAGTGTATGAGAATGGTCGTTTGATATTGCTATATCATTGGCATATACTACCATAAAAAGACCAATGTACACCCGCAACGCCAGCGGCGTCACAAGTCCGTTGCCGGCCTTTTAAGAGGGTGTACGCTCTTTTATTGAAGGTTTGAAGGTTGTATTGTTCTGGGAATGTCGCAGGTGATAATTCATTCCACAGTTTTGTTGTGCGAGGCAGAAAGTTAATAGAAAAGCGCACGGACTAACAACCATTTAAACGATGAGAATGAAACTGCTGTCGTGTAGGACTACGGCGAAAAGAGGCAACTTTCTTCCTTTTATGTATGGGTTCTTTCTACAGTCGATAACGCCTGCATTCACTTATATTTTTGGCTAATATTTTGTTTTGACTACGTGACTTAGCGTTTAGATGAAATCAATCCCATACATTTGTTAGTTGTCTTCTAATAATGTTTGGGTTTGAAGGATGTCAACTTGGCTAGGGAGGATGATTGCCTGATACATGAGCATGAGCATGATGCATGAGCTAGGGGTTAGAACTTGTAATTTTAGTACATGACGCCTTGACTGCAGAAATTTTGTATGTATACGTATAAAAACCCTCCAAAATTGACCAAAGTGGCTTGCAATGGGAGACCCATGTCTAGCAGTGGACTGTGTTACAATCGTTTGTCAACTTTGCAATTTCAGTGTGTAAAATTTTATTTAGTTGAGATTTGAGTTAGTTCGTTAGTTAGCCTAATACTAAAGTCGAAAAGAGTAAGATAATATAAATATAAAGTACCATACAGACTAAGAAGTCTAGAAGTTGTTGACTGCTAAATAGGAGTTATGGCTTCGATTCCCGTACAGTACAAATAATTGTGTGATGACCATCATCTATTCTGTGTCTGGGTGTAGTTTGTCTATGGTTATTTAAGTATTTAGATATAACACAGGACTAGTTTGAAACCAGATAGCAGTATGCTTGATGATGATATGGATCTATTGTTACTTATATAAAACTATTCATGATCATCAAAGATTTTTTTTTACGGATGGATTAGAAAGTGTCATCAATAGTTCAGGAGGTCATGTTTAAGGTCTCATATCCTTGACACACGCCGGCTTCTACTATTAACCCTTCTAATTATATGAAACTATAAGAATATAGTTACTAAGAATATGTATATGTATATAATGAGAACGCAGTACCATTGAGCAACATGCAACCATGCATTTCAAATTACACTTATTAATCTTGTATGACGACAACTGAAACCGCCAAAGGAAATAATTATGATTGAGATCATTATTTCCCTTTATTATGATGTCTCAATTGTTATTGTATATGTAGTCTAAATTAGATACCATTGTAAGATGGTGTCCAATACCTTTAAACGAGCAATTCTTGTAATATATATAATTTGAATTACAAAAACGGCTCTAACGATCTTCATGAAATTAGTACGCAGGGGATTTTGGGAGCAATGAATTGATCTAGCTAGGATTCATTTTTAGAAAATCTACAAAAGACCTGAATACCGAACAAAGCTCGGTCATCTAGGTACTAATAATAAAACTACTTGAAAACAAATGAGTAAATAGCAGCTAACAATTACACACGAAGATTGATACTAAGGGAGTATAACAGGGGTCTGGATCCTTTTACTAACACATAACTTACTATTGTGCTATTTTAGGCTAAAATTGGCAAAATTTATGTTGATTTGATATTAGAAGAGCTATTTAATACCATGTTCTCTGAAAAAACCGGTGTAAAAGGATTCCTTTCTTTGCTTTTAACCGATTAAGGAACACATAGCAGCCCAAAGTTTTCCATCTCCTTATTCCGGATAATTCTTCGTCTACCACCTAATACCACAAAAAACTCGGTGCCAAATCTCTTCTACATCTATTTGACGGTACTTTTTATATATTATAACTGGCAAAATGACTCTCCTCTGCCTGATGGAAAGAATAAGAAGAATCCTAGAGCGGTGGTCACAGACAATGCAGCATGGTAATTCACACTGTGGCGGCCTAGTGAGATCTCCTTGGGTGACCCAGGGTCATAGCGGTTAAAGGAAAGGAGAAGGTTCTGGTGTGATTAAGTAAACAAACAACCATCCACGACTTTTGTTTTAACAATAGATATAAAGTTGGAATGGATTCAGTACGATTTTATTAAGTAGTTTTATCAGAATCTCTATGAATTATTTAATTTTAAATTACCATACAACAGAATAAAAAGAAACTGACTTAATACACAACTAATTGTCCAATATTCTAACCGAATTCAGGACCTCTTGCTTAGCAGTCAAAATCACTAACTACTAAACCAACAGATATTTTTGTTCGATATTGAAACGAGTTCTAACGAGTAATAAACTATAATAATTTAATTTACACTATTTGTATTCACACGCAATGTTTACGTAACCATGTTATAATAATTAGATAACGTTCCGTAAATCTTGAAAATAATTACACACCAACGAAACAGACACGCTACAATAACAACATAACTTACATCCTCCTGTAATTACTAACCGTCAAACAAGTTCGACTATGATTCACATGAAATGATTTAGCACACAACTAAAAATAGCAAAAAAATACAACTGGAATTAAAGGACCGTACAAAATGGCCTACCGAAGCAACACCAATCAAAATCTTCGTCAACTTCGTTATGTAAAAGATGTGTAAAATACATCCGTATGGTTACAGATTAAGAATTTTGTGATGTTCTCCTAGCCGATTACGGCCACGGCACCCAGTCTCAACGGAGACCAGCCAACTACGCAGGAGATATTATAGTGCACAACACAGGTGCGCTCTCTGTTCCCTCACTCTCATAATCCGATGGGACGGTTAACCGATACGATCAGGGAGAGATAGGGCGCAGGACCGACAATTTTACGTGCTCTCCGAGGCACGGGGGTTCAGATCCCAACTCCCAAACTCCGAGCAGTTATTAAGTATTTCAATAATCAGAAAAACTTAGTAACACTTTTTGGCCCGCCCTGGGATTTGAACCCGAGACCTATTGATTGGTAGTCACATACTTCAACCGCTAGACCAACGAGGCAGTAAGATTAAGAATACAGAGTGTATTACACCCATATTCATCTTGTGGATGTCGTAAGAGCCCAAGGAAGGATGCCTAAGGAAGTGTACTAAGAAGGTCAACATCACTGCAAAGAGCGGGCAAATTCTATATAAACCCTGTACAAACCTGTCGGGCTAGCATGGTATAATAGACAATAGTACGAAAAGACTTACACCCACAAATAGACCAGCCAATAAAAGGATGTTTGTGATGATGACGGACTGAATAAGTTTATTTAAATAGTGAAGGAGCGCTTCCCCAGTTCCCTGTGTTACTTCCACCACTTTTTACCCGACTGCGAAAACAGGAGGGTTATGTCTTTCGAGTGTATGTACGTATATATCTTTGGCATGCCCTAGAGCTTAAACGGCTTGTCGTATTTTTATATGAGTGGTGTCAATAGTTTCGTCTTAGTCGTGAGAGTGACATTGAGTACATACAAATAAAAAAATAAAAAATATTTATGGCGCCAAAAAGTAATCTAAAAAAAATTATGTGGTGTCGTGGGACACCAGGTAGGAACGAAGTTCCTTCGGCTAATGTAGAATCGACACAAATTGCAAAAATAGAAAGAGAATGGATGAGAGAACGAAAAGAAAGAGGGAGAAAGAGAAAGGCATTATACACTTCTCGCTTGTGTATGCGACTGTCGCGACTGCGCACGTCTCATTTACCGGTTTTATTCCACGCACTTTTTTCCACGGATTTTTTCTTACGGTTTTACTATCACATTTTTTTCAGTTCGGTCGCGCAGCAAAATCACAATCCCCTCCAAGCCTGCCGTAAGGAACTTCGTTCCAAAAATCTAAATACATCGAGTGCGGTATCAATATAAAGATTTTTTAACGGTGATTACGAATATATGTATAACTTAAATGTTTAATTTAAAAAGAAACTGAATTTAATAAAGATAACGGATATATTGACGTAGCCGGTTTTTTTTTTAAATTTAACCGTTAAGAAATACGAATGTTCTCACGGCAAGATATTCACCTCAGAGGAAAGACTGGCAATTCTGGACATAGATCTACCCCAGGCTTTCGACAACAACCGATCATTTATCATCAATATGTTATAGGTATTTCATTTATAACGCTTACAATGTAAAGGAAGTGTCATAAAGTATTATTTTCGCTATTATACAAATGTATATGCGCACCTCTAGTAATAAATGAACCAGGAAGGTATTTTATTGTAGTACCTACAGTAAAATGCAGGCTAGTGAGGTCCCCACTGACTGTGTTTATTTGTTAGTATGAATGTATTTAAAAAAAGTGTAAGTCTACAGAACGGATTTGTTAATTTAGGAAATATAAATACGATGATGCTGTTCAAACTAAAATACGTAATGGTTTCTACTGTGCTGAATGTTGTCGGATCAAATTCCACATGGGAAAACTCTTGGTGCGGTTCACATTATTGTTGTTCTGAGTCTCGGTGTTCTTTGTGTCCGTTACATGTGTACTCAAGTCTCCAGAGACACGGATTTTATTCCTAACTCCGGAGTTATCTTTTATACAAGCTCAAAAATCTTGTGACAAAAATTCAAAAAATTGGATGAGATAAATATATCTTTTCATTATGAAGTCCACAAAAAAGTTCTTTGTAGCATATACAACATAACTACGATAACTACCGGGACCAACTTCTTAACGTGAGCTCCGAATCACGGAGACGCTCCTGGTATCATGGCACCATCGGTCACCCATTTAGGTACTGCACCGTCGTTGCTTACTCTCGGCGATGGTTTCTAATCACCGAATGCAACTGGGCTATGAGCGCCTTTTAATATTTCCATCGACAAACATCAATGTTAACATCCATCCCCATCCAACAGTCTCTCGTTAAAAAGGAGATTTAGTCCTTATATATCTTCCTGGTCAAGTCAGGCTTTGTGTGAGATTTGTTTGGATTTTTTTCCATATTTCTTTTCTTTGCTGTTTTACGGCATCAAGGTACTGCCTTCAGAACTTATTCCTTTTAGTCACACACAAGTAGTAGTAAGTAGTAATAATAAGTTAAAAAGCTTACATTTCAAAATAAAAATTGTACAGCACGAATGGGCAGGCTGGTTTGGAGTGACACCACGGCCTCACAGAAAACCGGTGTGAAAATGCGCTTGCGCTGTGTTTCAGTTTTTCAGTGTTGTGAAATAGGTCGATGATTCCCCCATCTCTCTCCCCATTCCCCAAAGGCCAGCAACGCACTTATGACGCCTCTGGTGTTGCGGGTGTGCATAGGCGGCGGTAATCATTTACCATCAAGCGATACGTCTGTTCGTTTGCCCCATATTTCCAGAAAAAAAAAACCAAAGTATTGTCATTCAAATTACCGTAATACTCGTAAAAACTATCATTACGACATGAACATTAAAAGTAGCTCGAAATTAACTTGTTCAAACTTGTTTACATAGATACTTTCTTAGTAACAAGTGAAGCTGAAACTATGTTAAGAATGCACTATGACTAACAAGTGTTGGCCCACCTCGTTCTTGTCATTTCATAATAATGTTACAGCTAGGAACTAGTTACAGATTGATTTACGATATCTGGCTTTACAAAACTTACTTTCCATTGATTAGTTACAAACAAAAAAATATGCGATAACACAGATAATAATTTGAAAAGTTCTCAGATAGTTTGACGAGTAAATATATATTAAAAAACGTATTCAAATATTGTAGGAACTGAATACTTTGATTTAATAAGTTTATAGATAGCTATTGGTACTGATATATACGTTTATATGTTTATAGATAGCTATTGGTATTGATATATACGTTTATATGTTTATAGATAGCTATTGGTATTGATAACTGCCTCGGTAGCGCAGTGGTAGCGTATGCGACTGCTATACATGAGGTTTCGGGTTCGTATCCTGGGTCGGAGCAAATGTTTGTATGATCTACAAATATTTGTTTCGGAGTTTGAGTGTTTTCTATGTATAATATGTATGTATTTACAAAAAAAAAGTATTTATGTATTCATATCAGTTGTCTAGTACCCATAATACAAGCTTTGCTTAGTTTGGGACTAGATGGCGTTGTGTGTTAGATGTCCGAAATATTTATTTATTTATTTATTTTATTTATTGCAAAAGAAAAAAGTTGTACTCATACACTGTAGTTTAAAGCAATGTGCGTTTTAATATATGCACGTTCATAATATATGAACTCAATGAAAGCATCGTGACAATTCGTATGTATATATCAATTATAGTAACGGTGTAAGTAGATATTTATCTATTACTTTAAGTAGAAGTTGTATCAAATCTTAATTCTTTCTAAATCTCATCATTTATTTATGGAATCTAACGTTATTTGAGAGCGTATATCTAGTTTTTGTATTTCCCCTGAAAAATAAATATCTGCGCTGCGTCAAGTAGAAAATGTCTGCCAAGGGTAGAAAATTAAGAAATCTATATATATAAAGGAGGAAGGTGACTGACTGACTAAGATACCCAGAGATCAACTCACAGCCCAAACCGCTGAACCTAGAATCCTAAAACTTTACAAGTAGCTTTATTGTATAACGTAAGTTAGCACTAAGATAATTTGTGTGTGTGTGATTTTAGGAAATTTTGGAAATATCACCCCTAAGGGGGTGAAATCATTCACATGTTGGATATATAGTTTTTAGTTAACGAGGAAAACCTATTATTGGGCACACTAGCTGTGTATGTTGTAAGCTATAAAATAATTGTAACGCTGTTAATTTTCAATAAATAAATAAATAAGTTTGTTTGCATTTGTTTAACCGATCACTGACAGAAAATCATTTGTAGACAAAGTATGATGTCACAAGTTATCATTTTAAAGCTAAATATGTAATAAAATAGTTTAAAAATATATTTTGCACCCCAAACGATTCGAAGCAGGTTTCATTCTAAGTAACGAAAAATGTTTCATTTGATTTTAATTACATTAAGTGCTTTAATGTGATCATAATTTATGTACGTCCATTAATGAACTAGAAATAAAAGTTTAACTTAATTTTCACAGACAAAATCAAGCCAAACGACAAGACGACGATGTGCCGTTCCATGAACCTTCAGAAACGGAAGGTTTCTATAACCGGCCACCTGGTTCAGGACGGTACCCCGTCCGGGTAGAAGGACACCACAATCAAGCTTACAGGATCGATGGGCATGGTATATACCCCTTAAAGAATGGGTAAGTTTGTGGTTAATTACCCTGTAACATCAACACCCTTTAACAGTCAACTGCTGGACTGCTGTTGCTGGATTTCCTTCACTTAGCAGTGATGTTGCAGTTTGGTCCCTTAGTCGCCTCTTACGGTACCCACAGAATGAATAGAGGTGGTGACTACGTGTTCTGAATCTGTTACCATACGGTATGGATATCTAATAATAGTTTGAAGCGAAACAAAAATAATAATTTATAGTTTCTCTAAAATATGAAATTTTAAATTCATGGTTTCTAAATCATACATACTCTCTGTTTGCAAAAAGGACGGATGCCCTAATTACGGACAGTAAGAAGTAATTTAAGAACTTAAAAATAACGTTAGACCTTTTAAAGTCCTCTATCACAATGTCATTATTATAACTTTATAAGCTTACACTGTCATGAAAATAATATCAATCGAGACTTAAAAATTTGTTAGTTCCTTTGGGTTGCTAAAACCAAGTTTTAAAGACGTACACACGACATCAATAAATGATCGAAGCTTGGCAGAGATTATAGCTTTAGATTTTTTGTATAACGATTGTCTTATGTTTTTCAGTCAAAAACAGTACGCAAATAAACACGATGGCACGGTGGATGCGCTGCAGTACTGCAAGTGCGTCAACACTCCGGAGTGCAGCCCTCATCCTAGCTCCGAGGTTAGCTTGTACTTAGTTTGTTTCTATACCTGACTACGGTGAACATATTATAAGATTATATTTTAGTTATTTTAACTTTTTCTTGTTACCTACAGTGCTTGTAATAACGGAGGTCAGTAAAAATGTTTAAAGATATAGAACTGAGGGCCTCGCCAAAATACAAGTGTTTCGCATCAAATCTCTTTTTACGCTCAGTTCCTCTGTTCTCTATTATTTGATTGTTTTGAACACGTGAATCAGCGGTGAGATGACGTCATTTCTATATATTTGGTTTGTTTTCTAATAAAATTTGCAGAACAACTTGGCTAGGGCATCTGTTAGGATAATTAGTATAGTCAGTACTTAGTCTCAAATATATTTTAAAAGAGCCAGCTCGACTGGACTTTAAATTTGATTTGATGTTAAGTAAGTAAAGTTAAGTGAGCACAGCCGCTCATAAACACCTACGATTCAAACTGCCCTTCTAAGGATTAGGGACTCAGTGAGTTTGTGTTTTGGTAACCTTTCATTATACATTTATACATTCTCCCGGGAAAAGCAACTATAGAATTTTTTAACAGCTGTTGCTTCTAGAACGTATAAAAGCAATAAAAGTCAGACTTTCAGCTGACAGACAGCTGTTTTCTGTATAGCACTATGGCCTAACCAGCCATAGAGTGCATTCGTGCTGTCGTGTTTCGTTGGTTAGTGCGAGAACGAAGGCCCAATGGTGCAGAAGCATCCATAGGCCGCCATGGCGTGGGTCGCCATGTATGTGCGAAGATTTCCCCATAAAGAATGAAAAACTGTTTTGTATCGAAAAAAATGGTGTTGGCTACTCCTCTGTGCCCTCTTCGGCCGTGGCCCGTGTTGCTGTACGTAGGCTTTTAATCCCGCATTATAGATCTCACACGGTCTAAATCTGTGACATTGTTCTACCAATTAATATCTCGCTTATTATAAACACTAGATAACATTGTTTTGTTTTTTATGTTTGGCATAATTCCATACTAATTTTCTTTAATCCACAGGCAGCGTGCGGCCTCGGGAGATATCTTTGCTGCTTCAAAAGACCGAATAAAGTAACTCAACAAAATTCAGGTATCTAACTATTAAAATATAATTTATAATAATATCAGCGGCCTGTTGGTCTAATAATCTGATATTTGTAATGAAATAAATTGCCTCGACCAACTATCGAACTCGGCCAATTTTGGCGTGTGCGACTACCCGGGAATTGAACCCTCATCGTCGTGAGGTCTCGAGTTCGATTTCCAGGTTGGGACATAAAGTTTTTATTCAGTTTTTCTGATTATAGAAATGCTTAGTAACAGCTTGGAGTTTGAAAGTTGAGGTGCTATGGAGAGCACGTTTAGCGGTCAGTTCTGCGCCTGATCTTTCCACCGTCGTGTCGGCTAACCGTCCCATCGAATTATGAGAGTGAGGGATCGAAGAGTGCACCTGTGTTTGCGCACACACTTGTGCACTATAATATCTCCTGCGTAGTTGGCTGGTCTCCGTTGAGACTCACCACCGTGTCCGAAATCAGCTAGGAGAACATCATAATTGTCATTATTTTGTTACTTGGTGATCCTGACTGCTAATCCTTTCTAGGATTCAATTCCCACCAATTCAAGATAATAATTGTGCGACGAACATGATTGGGGCTGGTTAGGACTTAACTATCTATAGTATGAATGTACCTAGAAGTACATAATGATGTTTATCAGCAGTTTGGTCACCATATTCACCATAGTTCTGCTGCTACCTAGTTTGGAATCGGACTCTAGTTTTCAAGATGTGTAAAGGTATTATTATGTTAGGAAAATTTTGAAGCAATATATTTGTAGTCCAATGTTGCTAGGGGAACTTTTTAATGACGTATCTGTAGTTACCGTGAAATACCTATAATAATATTATTATTTACTGGATTGTAATTCTTGAGTATTCAAAATATTAGATATATTAACATAACGTCTTAGATAGGAAATCACTCTCACTCTTCGCATTAAAGATAGTATCTCTAATGTTATAAATTTGAAATAAATATAAAATGGAAGCAACTCTTTTTGTCTGTTACGTTTTCACGTCTAAACCACTGACCCGATTTGGTTGAATTTCGGTTTAGAGATAGATTCAACTTTAGAGAAGGACAGCTACTTTTTGTTAACCGACCTATACACAGACGAAGCCATGGACAAAATCTTGTTACTTTATAAACATATCGGTGTGGCTATGATTTCTTGCGTAGCTCAGTAGCGTTGCTCAGTTTGTAAGCATCATGCTGCGGTTTAAATATTGCCACATTCAATACTATAAATTATAATAAATTCTTTTTGTAATAAATAAATTTTAATTGATATAATACCAACACCACGACAACACAATTAGTTTTTTATAACTAGATATATGTTATGATAAACTCTTAAACTGGGTGTCAGCAGTATGGATATGATACTATGATAAACCCAATTATTTTCAAGTCTCAAAAAGTGAAAACCTTTAAGATGTATTCAACAACTATAAAATATTTTTATGACCGTTTACCGATGAGGCAATAAACACTTGAATTGTCTGATGGAAAGTGGTTTTTCCATATTTTATCTCTAATCCGCCACCCACATTGCTTACAGAGTTTTTCAATGAAGTCGAAGATGAACGACCAATGCTGTTACCAGGACGAGAGAACCTCGCTCGTCCGTTCCCGCCACCACCCGGTTCTGAAGCGACTGGTTTCTTCGGCTCAATCGGTCACCCAAACGATAACACCCATCCTTTCAACAAACAACAACAAGGGGTTTTGGTTGGTCCGGGAGGACCGACCGGCCAGGTCGGCCCACAGTCAAAGCCAGACGTCCTCGTAGGTCCCGGTGGGCCTACTGGCATTATCGGACCGGCACAAACCAACGAAGATGCAAGACGAAGTGAGTCCGCTCAAAGGGGTGTTCTTGTAGGCCCTGATGGACCAACAGGTATAATTGGCCCTAACTACGGTCGGCGACCTGTGTTGGTTGGTCCCGGGGGACCAACGGGAATAATCGGACCAGGTAGAACTGGCAGAGGACCCGGTGTTTTAGTGGGCCCTGGCGGACCTACAGGTATAATCGGACCAGGATACGGCAGGCGTAATCCTGGGATACTAACGGGACCTGGAGGCCCGACAGGCATTATTGGGCCTGGGAGAGCATACCTAGTAGGTCCGGGTGGGCCAACAGGAAATATTGGTCCGCAATACTTTCGTAAATAACTTGGACTTGTGACGTGTATGTGTGTACGCGTGGTGACTAATACAGCTAATAGTTAGACTAATGAATGTTGTATAAATTAAGACTGACAGTGTTTTGTAAATATGATGCTTGATAGCTTGATAGCTAACAAGGTGCCGATTAACAAAATATAGTAGCTAAGCAACATGAGTTACCATTTTCTTGTCAAAGGTATTCTGTATTGTGATGTGTGAACGGTTGCAGGCAGCACACGCTGGAAGAAAGGGAAAAATAATAGCAAAAGCTTACACCGTATAGGATGTTCGTGTCATCGGTAATAATAAAACACAATACATTAAACATTTGGCGGTTTTATTGCAATTTCCTACTCTATATTATGCTACAGTAGTATCATGTTCTTGATGAGTACAGAGCCTCTGTTGGTCCTAAATTGTGTATTGTATTTTCTTATTTGTAATTATAGTTATTTTATTAGATATTTGAGTTAGAAATATGTCCTAAAATGCGAAATGACTTTAGAAATAACAGCCCGTCGATTAATAAGAAATGATCAATTATATATAACGCCGCGTTAATACGCTAAAGTTGAGAATTATTTACGTTAAGCAGAATAGCACTCCTTCGTTCCTTATGTAGGTATTGTGACCTGCAGTCATCTTTCAAGTGTAATTGTAGTGAGATTTTAAATAAGTCATAAAAATTTATTCTTCTAATGAGTATTACTGACTGATGAATTGCCACAATGCGTTATGGTCGTATAACAAGATAACCACACGAAAATTCATCGTGAGATTCGTGAGCGATTTATAACAATAATTTTATGAATGTTGCGTTTGCAACGTGAATTTTTACTAAAAAGTATTTTTTTCGCTCAACGACAGTTTTCCCAAAAACCGTACAGATAAACATTTTGTACCATTAAAATATCTACCTATCCTATTCTTGAAACCTTCAATACCAACCATCGAATTTAAAGACCAGAATTATGGGCATAAAAGTGTCCTGCGCAAAAATAAATTTATAGTTTAGAAGCTCAAAAGTAGTTTTTGCGTAGACTTTTTCTGCGATGTCCGTAGAACATGCAAACCAGTATAATCAACTGAATTAATGTAGGCAAAAAATGCACATTAGCATGTATTATTGAAGTTTATTATTCTATGATCAGTTATATTTCCTTCGCTGAGCGATCCGAAAAGTTTACCATTACAAATTAAGTTTAAATCCTGTATATCGTTTCCAGCGGTGTTCAGCGTAGTAGAGAATGAGTTAGCGATGCTGTTACCCAGTCGAGAGAGCCTGGTGCGTCCATTCCCACCTCCACAGCCTTACCAGTTTAATGCTTTCTTCGCCCCTCTTGGTCCTGGATCAAACAATGATCACATCGGGGTCTACGATAAACAGCAAGGAGTCCTTGTAGGCCCAAATATACCAAAAGACGTCGTGGGCCCACAGTCAAATCCCATGTTTGCACCCGCAAGAACTTAATACAACAGAAGGAATTCTACTGACTCCTCAAAAAATGTTATCTCTTTCAAGGTTCAGTTCAAAAGATTAATTTATGAAAGGCCTTTGCAATCAAGGAAGAAGAAAATTATGTCATTGGAAATTAAATAAATGTATACTCAACAATGACCATTAAAATATAACTCGATAAAACTTATTTCAGCTGTGTAATCTCCAATAAATCTTCACTCCTAAATAGACCACTGTAGGCCACTCCTCAGAAAGGAGGTTTTAGCCTATTTTAAACCGCGTTTGTTTCAACTTTTCCTTCTCTTCTTCATTGCAGTGATGTTGTCAGTGCGCATAGTTTGCTTCCTTAGTTGGCTCACACGATACAATACGAGAAGATCTTACTAAGTGTCTATTCTACCATTCTCTTTTATCAAACAAGGTAATAGAGCCAAGCTGATTTCAGCAAACCGGCTGGCTCGACCGGGGCGGTACTACCCTCGCACAGAAAATAAACGTATATTAAAAGCATTCGTGTTGTCGTGTTTCGTTGGTGAGTGCGAGACTGGAGACTCAATGATGCAAAGGCATCTCTAGGCTACCATGGAGTGGATCACCATGCTGCATTATCTGTGTTCGCAATGAGTATGGTGACCACCACTCTTGGATTCTGCTTATGCTTTATCAGGCAGAGTAGATTCATTTTGGTACGTCCAATCATAAAAAAACCTATAGAGATATGATATATAGTGGGTAAACGAGCAAACGCGTTCACCTCAAGGAAGCTGACTTATTCATAGACGCTTTCAACTCACCATTCAAAAACACGTTGCTGGCTTTTGATCAAGCGAAAACTGTTTTCTTTTCTTAGCTTTCGTCTGATATTTGAATTCATGGCATAGGTCTTTGATCATTCTTCTAATTAACTCAACAGAAACTGATCAATTTGGACAAATGCCATATCAGTTTCAAATGAATAGTTCATACCGTCTCTTAATTTCTGCCATTGGTTAAGAATCACTATGATGGTAGGTAGACGTAACAACGAAAGATAAACTACCTGAGACCCGTAGAATATTTACACGATAAAATTATAAGTGTTAAAAATATTCCTATCCATTTGAATGATGATACTAATTTGATCCAAAACTGGGTAGTTACCTGCATCATGGTCACTAGACTCTTGATAAACTTAATACTTAAATATTTCTAAACACATAAAATATTCACATATTATATTCCGAATCAGAATTCTTACGAAATCATGGTCATCACACAATTATTAGTCCTAGCTGGGAACACACTATTTCAGGTTTAGGACCCAGGAGTCAGTTTCACCAACCACTATAAGAACAGTCCTCAGAGCCAAGTTCACATCCGACTGTTAAAGGTTGTTGATGATGATGAAACGTCACGACGTCTTGAAAGCGCTAAGGGGAGTATCCCCCATAACACTGATACAGTTTTTCGAATTTTTGTCGATAAAAATGGGAATGATAGAATCTCAATGCCAAGTCTCGTGGTCAAAACAAAATATATGCAAATAATACCAGAAAATAGAGACTTTAGCCATCTTGACTAAGGTACCAGGTCCGTCAATAGAAGAAAACAGAAGCAACCACTCATTATATCAACTATAGCGAAGATAATATCAATCTTTCAATTCTTCCTTTCAACTACAAATAGTTTAATATACCTATAAAATTACTTCCATCGGCTTCAACCTTTTGTTATTTGAAGAATGCTGTCAGTGGTACGCCAATAGAATGTTGAAAAAAAATTATTGTGAGTGTGATGATGAATTTATATCAAAAATAAACTTTTTTTTGCAAGCGATAGTTTTAAATAATAAGAAACGTGACGAATGGTGTTAGTTTGGCACGTGTCCAACGGCAGGCGCCACTGACCGCCGCGGCTGCGTACGCGCAACTTTTGATTGGTCTCCCACCTTGATATGATATATTTTAATATTTTTCGCGCTCAAACCGAATGGCATCGAATCGTAAAAAAATAGGTAAAAATTGAGAATGAAATCTGTAGATTTCTAGGACATATAATAGGTTTCCTGAGTAAAAAAGGGGCGTGGGTTTTGGTTATTTCATATCTTAGCAATATGAGTATTTAATGAAAGATCGTAAATGGACCATTTCAAATATATATATCACATAAAACGTTTAAGTTAGCATTTTAACACCAATAGTCAATGAGTAAACTCAAAGCCAAAGAGTTCATAGATCGGCTACGTGACCAAAATAGTTTTAAAGAGTTGTAATGGCTACGAGATTTGAACCCTACAAATTGATATTTGAAGAACTTGGGGGTAATTAACCTAACTATTACAATATACTTATGTATGTATATTTAAATTAGTCAAACTAAACATTTTATGGTGCCTAATGTTCAGTTATAGAATTTGTTTCTCAATTTACTTCCTAGGTTATATCCGAGTTCCTTGCAAAATACTCATGTACCTCACGAACGTTCGTGTCGTTTTAATTTGTTCGATTTCTATACACGATTCACTTACACATCATATCACTTAACTATTGAAGATTCTTCTCGGGAGTTTCCTCATTCCAAACCAGCCATAAAAGTCCCGATATTAACGATCGCAACTGCCAAGATATATTTACCTAATACTAGATTAGATCACTTACCAATAGTGGTGATAACAATGATGGAGTAGAATAGTGCTCCGGTAAATGTCCACTGAATAGATTCGATGCTCTCATTACCATCCCAGCCGTGGACCTTCATCTCCAGCAAAATGGCGTTCTCAAAATCCTGAAAAAATATTATATTATAAGATTCAAAGTATTTCCCACTTCGTTATTTCAATTCTTTTAACTCTATCGATTCTTTATCGATAACTTATTAAGTTCAGATTATCACTTTAATAAATAAGGTGTCTTTAAAGGAATAACATATTTTCGTTCTATTTTTAATGGATCACATTATCCTCAGTTATTTAATTCCTTAGTTCTGTTACACCAGTACTTTTTTTAAATTGTATTATGTGGAAATAAGATCTTTTGGTCCTTTTTTGTCACATTACAGTGACGATTATTGAATAAGTAATAGAGAATAACTCTGCTGTGTAGTCCAGGTACCTTCAAAATTAATACGGAAAATATTAAGCGTATATCGAAAGTACGTACCATGATATTATTGATATGGAGATAGATAGAGGAGGCAATGTAAGGTTGGATTCAGGTCATGGCTGCTTAAGTACACCTAACACCCATAAGTAAAATAATAAACGTTAAGCTAAGACTTCATCATCATCACCACCTATAGGCCTCTCTCAAAGTACACCACAGAGCCCAGTGTGTTGCTTTTTGCATCCAGTCACCGCCGGCCTTTTTTAAGCAACTCGTACCGCAAGAAGACGTCACTACGTTTGCACAAGCTGCGGTCTTCTCTCTATAACACATACTAAGCCATTAGGTAGGTACTTTACCTTGAGCATATCAACAACCTCACAAGTCCAGTTGGTCTGGTTGAGCAAAGGGACTGTTCTCGTCATGGTCCAGATGCTCTGCGTCGTGTTGCGCCGAATGTGAGATATGTTTGTCTTCACCTGTCAACGGAGAAACATTTTATTTCTAAACATACTATATCACTCGTATATTTAAGACTTGGATAAAAGTACGAGTATTTTCAAACTAAGGTGGTTTCTATTTTCTAAAGTAAAATAGGCAAAGTCAAAAGTTTACAATCTTTTTTTCTTGAGGATTTTTTTGTTTTAATAGGCATTGACAAATTAACTGTTTTCAATAAGAAAATAGTGTTTAATCTACTTGCAGTAAAGCTCTATGGAAAAACATTCGAAATTTTTATAGCTATTTTTAGAGGGATATGTAATTTAGAATACCTGTTTGTGAAAATCTAGAAAAATTTGCTTAGCACTGACTTTCTGTGAAGCCGTCGATTGAGACGGTCCGGACGATATGTGCTTGTAATATTGCTATCCCAACATGGACGGTGCTATATACTAAATACTTATCATATTGTAGATATTTAAGGCAAATTCTCATTTCTAAGTTCCTCGAATATTCTACCTTCTTATTCGTTACTAAAAATTCCCACGTGTTCTTAATATTAAACAACATATAGTAAGTGCGTCGTAATACTGAGTGCTAGTTTATTATCTTTGTGAGCGTTTCGTCAGTGAGATATTTTCATTTGGTACGTACATCGCGTTCACATACAATATAATGTCAGTTTGGTAATTAAGATCTACTTAACAGATAGTCAAATTTATTGAGAGTACTTTATTTATTACATTTTCTTCATTAAGAATAAATTGGCTATACTTTTTATGGTAATTTCGGGGAAAAACAATAGATGTGCCAGTGTGTTTGTAAGGAATTTGTAATGTATCAATCGGGACTTACTTGTAGGTTATTTATATGGCGGAATATTTTTTATAGGTTATTGCATATTCCGATAAGCTGTAGTACCTAAGTGTCGTCCCTATGTGTGTAAATCGTCCCATAGAAAATTGAAAAGCTACAAATCTTTAACATAAATATATATTATATTTTTTTAACGTCAACTTTTTCTATGACTTATATTTAAGTTTTAGTTTGGAATGACTGGTTTATTATACTAGAGGTTAGTAAAAGTTTTTTTTATTATATACCTGCCAAAGTGACGCTATTTAACTGATGGAAAGCATAAGCAGAATCCAAAGGTGGTGGTCACCATACTCTTTGCGAGTACAGACAATGAAATAATGCAGCAATGTGACCCGCACCGTAATTCGGAGGTCACGTTAAGCAGTCGGTCCCGGTTGTTGTCATAGGATAACAGTCATGAAGATTAGTTGGAAACCTTTGGGCGGCTTAAAGCATCCAACGGCAAGATTACGTAGCCACAACGTAGTCTTGCCAGTCCCCAACCCGCACTTGGCCAGTGTGGGGACGTATGGTCTTAACCCTCTCCTGAGAGGAGACCCGAGCCCAGCAGTGGGACATTATGGGTTGTTGATGTGACCCACACCATGGCCACCTAGTGATATCTAGTAGGAATGAGATAGTGAATCAAATGTCTCAATATATTATTGTTACCATGTATAAAACCTTAAAATCGATAGCAATCACGTGTGTATGAGCGACTGTTCATTTTCAACTAGTACTTTATCCCAATACATCTTAAAAATCATTGAAAAATTTGTAAGAACACAACCAGACGATCATAAAAATACTCGACGCGGTTGAGAAACGTCTGAAAAACCTGTACATTATGAAATTTGGCGTACACAATACGTTATACTTTATATAATTTATTGCACTCAGTGTTCGTATGTGTATATATATATATATTTTAGAGAGCTATTCACAGCTGAACTCTTTAGCCGGTCGTTTATCACAGAGGTTTTGGCTTCGCATACCGTAGTGGTTTTGAGAGTTTGAAATTTATCGAGATAGTTATATCGTGAAACGAAGAATGTATACCTCGTGTAAAACAATAAATTAGTTAAAAAGCTAAATGCCATTTTATTGTATACTGTATGATAGATAGTGCTTGCATATGTAGTAGCTTGGCTGCTAAGGTTTTAGCTTGCCTCATTTGTAAATATCTATTAACTAATCTTCAACAACCATCCCACTGCTGGGCTCGGATTTCCTCTCAGGAGAGGGTTAAGGCCATAGGTTCCCACGCTGGCCGAGTACAGGTTAAGGACTGGCAAGGCAACGCTGTGTCTACGTAATCTTGCCGGGGGGTGTTTACAAGCCACTCAAATGCCTCCAACTAAGATTCACGACTTTTATCCTATGATAACAACTATGCCACCAGCGGTCACCTATCCAGGAACAGACCGCGCCGTCGTTGCTTAATCTCGGTGATTGTTTCTAATCAACGAGTGCTGGTGATTAGAAACAATCACACTGGGCTATTAGCGTTCTACAAACTAATAATTAAAAATATATCTCACATCTCTCTCATGTTGCGCCTCTAGCCTCTCAAAAGTGACAGCACCGAGGATACAGTAGGCCACCACCAGGCTGATCATCACGAAGTGGGAGAACACCACAGAACATAGCTTCCATGTGTAATAAAGCACCTGGGGACACAGAAACACAATAAATATTTCATCTTTTATTGAACTATTCCCAATTTCTTCTATATCACGAGTAAATTTACTGTGTATGTATATTTATTTGTATTTTATGTATATATGTAACTTCTCGTATAAATATTTTTTTCCCACCATAATGCATCTACCCCACAAAATTTCTACACCACCCAAAGATTGGCTGGTAGAGAATGCTTTGGGAATTAAGCTTGCCGCTGTACATGTGTGTATGAAGTTCTAAAATAAATAAATAAATTTCCTTTAAATTCAAAACTATGGTACATTCTCGTAACGGCTAAAACCAATCCTATACTGTACTCGAGTAGTTATTATTCACAGATTTAAGAAAAAAACAACTCTTTGGTTTGTTTCGGCATTTCTTCTCTAACTATTCTCTATTAGGAAATGCCGGCATCTGCTAGCTGTAAAACCCGTCGAAGAAAGATATCTCTAAAAAAAAAAATCATGTAGTCTATCTTTTATTTGTCCTTTGCTATCGTATCCGAAAACTCATATATAAGCTCACTGATTATTGCATATAATCGTAAAGAAAAAGCATCGTGCAATATCTGTAGTCTTGTAAACAGTAAGATAATACTACGAATAGCTCGTTTAAATTCTGAATAAAGATATTTACTTTGATCTGTTAATGCTTTGTACACTGTTTACTTAACATAAATTTCTATTATTAGCAGTGCTTTGCACTTTCATCTGCATTTATACACATTTTTGTTCTTTTAAGAGTCGCCTATGTACTTATTTTTTTTTTATAGAATAGTAGGCAAACGGGCTGACGTATCGCCTGATTGATTGCCGCCGCCTACAGTCACCCGCAACACCAGATGCATCACGTGTGCGTCGCCGACCTTTGACGTATGGGGAGGGGGAGGGAAGGAGGGGTTGGGTTTGAGCCTCCGGTATCCTCACTCACTCAGTGAAACGCATATACATATATATTATATTTTATATTTTAAAGTTATATTTTAAAGGGGTGAAATCCTCTAAAGGGGAGAGGGCAAAGGGATCTGTCAGACTTCTACTGACTAAAACCCCCCGGCGTTCCGTCTCTCACCTACGCCAGGGATCACGGGAACTTAAAAAGGCATCCGCAACCCCTGACTGAAGAATCAAAATACCTAAACCTAATCCATGCCAAATTTATTTGAAATCGGTGCAGCGGAAAGATAAAATTACTTTCGAATTTAGAATACTAATATGGAACTATGGATTGCATTTCTGATTAAAACTGGCGCGTGAAAAATAAGGATATAGCAGATATAAAACAAAATAACTAGGTATATCGTGCATCAGTTTTATAGTCATCTGTCATAAAAATCGATCTGTATTTTACAGGCTTTTATTTAGTTTCACCTGTCCCAATGTTTGTCTGTAATCAAATCTTGCAAGTAACAAATCACTTGCCAAATTCCGGTTGAGCTCAAATTTGAAATACACCTTTAGTTCTGATAACAAAGCAATTATTTATAATCGGTATTATTAATTTAAAATGGCCGCCATAACAATATGGCGGCGTACATATTTCTGAACGCCCCACCCAATAGGGGTATCAAATGAAAGGGCCTAAAGGTTATTTTTATTAAAAAACAAAGTTTGTTTTTTAAAAAAACTTTTTATATTAATCAAGGGACGTACTATATTTATCTAAAGTCTGGTTATCATAGCACATGGTCTGCTTAGTTTGGGATCAGTCTGTAGTGAGTGGGATGTGGGAATTAAATCCACTCATAAACTTACCTATCCTATCCAACACATGTTATCCGAATCAGTTTATAGTTCTAGTGAATAAGAACGTTTAAATAAACAAATAAAACTATCGAAATCGGTATTATAATACCTAGACGAGCTATGTTTACAAATGTGAATCACATATTACTGGTTATTTTTGGGAGCTAATAAAATATGCTAATTTATTAGACGAATTGCATGGAATATTACTTACGAAAATAATCAGCAGCATAATAGGGAATATGCATAAAAATTGTATTTGTCTCAAATATTTTTTTCTAGATTCTTTATTGCCTTTACAGTATACTCAACGGGTATTTTTTTATTTAGTGGTTATTTATACTCAGAAAACATTACATAAAAAGTGAAAATAAAGGTAGGGAAATTCAAACTTCAAAACGTCTACTATTGGTCGAAACGAAATGTGACGTTGTTGGTCACGTCCTGGAAATTATTGGAGTCGAATTTTAAACTGTGTTAGTAGTGTTTGTGAGAAAAATTACCTTCTTCCAAGATTTTCATAGCAATTAAAACTGTTAATAAGTACTGAGTAACTGAAACACTGAATAATAAACAAACACAAAATGACAATGACGTCTTTGGCTGTGTTAAAAGCGCGCGGAAAATGGCAGCGTTTGAATAGCTCAAAATTAGTTTGACTATTTTCAAGCCTATTTATATTTTTTCTATGATATAGACACGAAATGATCAGATTAAGAAATAGAAAGAACATGCATATTCCCTATTGTTAAAAACCCTTTAATTCACTGCTAGACATTCTGTTTAGTAAGGATGTTTTGGTCTACTAAATGGTAAATATGATGTATGATATTTATTTTGTAAATACATCTTTACAGGTATTTTTACACATCAATTTTTATATCTTCTGATAGCTAGAAGAGACCGGCTACAGTACAATCCCCAAACAGATTAATAAAGAGTTAGTTTTAAGTTTTCCTTGCCTTGCTAGTAATGTTTGCCTAGTTTTCTCTCTTAATCGCCTTTTACGGCGCCCATGAATTAGGGTAGTGACGTTCAGTATTAATCCATGACACGGAGATCAATATATACAATGACTCTTAATATGATATTTATCGGGGAAGCCTCACCCCTAGAGAACGCGTCCTCAGGTGGCGGATAAGGGAACTCTTTGTAGATATACCGGGTAGGATCGAAATAAAATAACTCCCGCAGACCAATAGGCTGGAGATGGACACTTCGACACCAAATCTCTGCTGCAGGTTTCTCTGAAATAGTTGGAGTAGACGCTGCGGTTAGTGCTGTGCGTCTTGGTTGGAGCGCCCAAAAGGGATGGCGGCGAAAGAGCCTCTTCGACGTCAACGGTTAAAAATATTACTAGTAGTAGTACCGGGAGGACAGTCTTGTTCGGTGTATTTTTTTCATAAATTTTCCAAAAGTGAAACCTAGCTAGATCGATTTATCGCCCCCAAAAATCATGAAATTTAATTGAAAAATAGTTGGAACCGTTTCCGAGATTCAGATTATATATATATATTAGCAACCCGCCCCAGGTTTACATGGATTTATGACAAAAATTATAATACACTAAATCGTTAAACTTTATCAACATCTCTGGAAAGGAATGAATTTTCACCGTTTTTGTTATATTTTTCATCGATACTCTACTCCTATTGGTCTTAGTGTGATAATATATAGCCTATAGTATTTCTCGATAACTGGGCTATCAAATACTAAACAAATTAGCGAAATTGTTCCAGTAAACACGCGTGATGGCGTGACCAAGGGAAATGGGGATTCATTTTTAGACATATAGATAATATATATATTTACAAGATTTTTTCTCATATAAGAATTAGATTGAAGAAAGGTCTACAACGAACTAAACTAAAATGATACTATGAACCCTAAACTCCTAGCCAATCCTTTATAGCACGACACACGATCAATTGTGTAGCTAATCTCTATTGTCATCAACATAAGCAGGCTTTATCTGTCTGCTGGACATAAGTGTATCTTTAGTAATAAAATTGTGTGCCTACTATATCGGACTTTTGGATATTCTACCCCTTAAGATATCAAAATAAGGGTCGGACGATTGTATGGACTTCTTTTTTCTGTCAAAGTTAGAAACACAAAAGAAAAGATATCTACGCGAGGAAAGCCTCGAGCAATGAGTATATAAACTATTATTATTTACTTTTCAATGCAATGGTAAATGTTAAGCTTTCGCTATAAATATTTTATTTATAAAGAATTTGCCAATTCCGACTGCTGTTGTTTAGGCTGTGAGAGGGCTTCTTCCTCAATTGAAGGAGTTACTCACTTTGTCGTATCTTCTCAGGAAATCCTAATTTTTTCTGTGCGAAAACCTCCTCAGTTTACCTTCAACATCATATACTCTTTCAGTTTTTAACCTTACAAGGAAATAGACGAGGCTCGCGGTGTTTTCAGCGGCATAACTTTACCCGCAGGTAACGACGCGGGTAGAATCAAGATACTTTTTTAAATCTAAACCGTTCTCTAAGCTTCAGGAATAGACACAAGAAACTCATTAAAATCAGTTCAGCCGTTTAGGAGTAGTTTAGTCACAATCACATGCACAGAAGATTTATATGAAGAGGATTGGTGGTGGGGATGGTGTTGGTAAACAATTAGCGGTATCCCCATCCCCGGTGCGGTTGTTATGTTGGACTCAAACCGAACACAACCACATATCGTCTCAGGCACCAGTCCCCAGAACCAACTAAGGGTATAACCTAACATATTGTCAAGAGTGGGTTCATTTCTCTGTAATGTAAGGTGATTAAGGTCAATGGACTGTGTTGCCAATCAGTATTGTAATAATAATGTGTTGTTGTAGAATTACAGTTTCTTTAATACACTGTTACTTCATGCTTAATTAGAACTACTTGTGATAAGAATTATTGTTACCCGTTTGGAATTTTAAATGTTTATGTATCCATTTATACAATTATATACATCTATGTGGAATTTCTAAAAAAATATACTGATCAGTATTTATAGTATTCACGACAGCTCAAAAGGAAATAAATCCCTTTCAGGTTTCATTCAAGGAAATGTATGAATTCTATCGCAACTTCTGAGTGTCTAAAATGAGTTCTTTTGATGTGATAACTCTCCATACACCTTACACCATCTCAAAAGACAGTGTCTTGCCATACAATTTGGATATCTGGTGGAACCGTCTGATTTTATAAAATTAACTAGCTGACCCCTGCATCCCCTACTGCGTCGACCATTGCCTGTAGCGTGATGTTACAGTCTATAGCCTTCCTAGGCTGGGCTATCTAACAGTGTAATTTTTTTTCAAATCGAACCCGTACTTCCTGAGATTAACGCGTTCAACCAATTTCTTCAGCTTTTAATGTTATACGAAGAAAGATCATTCGAGATTGATACTACACGCACACAACACACGCGCTTATGCATCCGAAGGTTCTCGATGGTGTCACAAAATAATGAACCTAATATTAATATGCATAGCGTCGAATATCGATTGATTGGTGCGCGGTTGTTTCCTGCATTTCGCCGGCGGGTGTGTCCTTGGTACGGTGAACGACCTTGTATTTACGAGTAGTTACTAGAATGCACTAGTAATAATAATACTGATTAAAAAGGAACTCTCGCGGACCGCGGTTCACTTTAGCGACCTCGGTGACAATTATGGACAGTTTTTAAAAAGTATATTTTACACGTCAGAAGGTTTATTTCTCATACCCTAACATGTAACAAAAATATCAGTATAGATAACTCAGTTAAAAATCGTGTTTATAATTTTTTGATAAAAACAAAGCAATAAAATGATCTAGCAAGATCGACTAAACTGATTTACAACCGTAGTCTAAAATTATTTGGACATTTTCGTGAATTCGAGAAATGCAATGCGTGTTTTCTTTTTTTTAATGGCAAGCTGTGCAGATGTCAATAATTCTGCCAATTTTACTACCGTATATTTACTACCGTAGTCTAAAATTATTTGGACATTTTCGTGAATTCGAGAAATGCAACGAGTGTTTTCTTTTTTTTAATGGCAAGCTGTGCAGATGTCGATAATTCTGCCAATGTCAAAACATGTATTGTCAACTGTGAGCTCGTTCCACTATAAGTTGATAGAAAGACGGTCCCCATTCCATCTCAACCACGTTTTTCATATTTTTTTCATTAATTTCATCACGACGAAGACTTGAAGACTCGAAAACTTATGATTTGAATTTGAAGACTTTAAATACTTGACATTGGCAGAAATAGCCGATTAATTGGTTGCCATCTCGTCAAAAGAAGAAGATATAAGTTGACGGATGTCAATGCACTGTGTTGTCATGATGAAATTATATTGTATTACATGTTTCACATTTACTGTTTATTTAAAATACTGTTACTTCATGCTTCATTACTGTCACTTGTGTGAGTAACGGTAATCCGTTTTGAATTGTTTCATGTTTAGCTGTGCTTCCATTCCAAATTTAAAAGAAGAGTAATTTTTTCAGTCTTAATTCATGTATATTTTTGGGTGCGTTTTACTGACTAGATATAATAATGACGTTGCTGGAGCCCGGAAATGGACCCTTAACAACATACTGTTGGACATAGACTAGGCTTTTCTGCAGATTCTCTTATCACGCAGAGGCCAGTAGGCCTAAGCTTACTTTGCCTCGCTCTGCCCCTGTCTTCTCATCGTGGAATACTAATAAGTACCATCCTGGCCTGACAGGGTTAGAATAGAGTTCGTTTCAAGGTTTTTTTTGTAGTGAAGTGCTTCTGCTTAGTATTTGGCTTGGTTCCGTATATGATAACGAATTTGTGTCTTCCGATTTGAAGGAGTCAGGGGAAAGCCATCGGCATTGTGGGTGGCGGTAGCAACCAGTAAGTGGGTCCTATGAGATAAAGATATATAATAAAAAAAACTCACTTTAGCACATTTGCTTGGCGGAGGAATGGGGTATTCCCCGCTTACAGTTCGGCCCTCTCTTCGAGACATGATCACTTATATTACCCTACCGTATGAGATCGGATATCAACTATCATTTCATTATCACATCAATCACGAACACCTGCACTATCTAGAAAACCTCATCTGAATTGCACAAAACACATTTGAGCGAAGAATTCAATTCACAATACAATTCAAATGATTTATCCCTCATTTCACTATCACCACAAATTTTGTTATACACGATTCCATATTATGAAGTCACGTATGATTTCTCTAGGTTTATTGGTACGGTGCGCACGCGCCGCTCGTGAGCGACTGTGGGATAAATCTGGAGTTTTGGGTCGAATCGCGTGGTTTTACGATCAAAACGAACGGGATATTTGGAACGTTGTGCATAAAACCATTCACAAACTAAACTGTTATAGATTCGCGTATACGTACCAACACACACACACGCACACATTTACACACATTTATAGACAAACGTCACGAGTACCTCTTCATCATTTCACATTATTCGTCAAATAATTTTTTACCCAACTACAGCGAAGAAAAAAGGAAGGGTAATAGTTTTGGCAGTGTATGTAAAAATATTTAAATGAATATTTCCGACATCTAACACACAACGCCATCTAGTCCCAAACTAAGCTGAGCTTGTATTATGGTACTAGACAACTGATATGAATACATAAATACTTTTTTTTGTAAATACATACACATCATAGATAGAAAACACCCAAACTCTGAAACAAATATTTGCAGATCATACAAACACTTGATCCGACCCGGGAATCGAACCCGAGACCTCAGGAACAGCAGTCGCAAACGCTACCGCTAGGCCACCAAATACATTTATACTCTTTTTCTTAAACACATATTTATATATAGCAAAACACAAACTCCGAAACAAATATTTGCAGATCATACAAACATTTAGCCCGACCCGAAATCGAACCCGAGACTTCAAGCACAGTAGTCGCAAACGCCATCTGCGCTACCGAGGCAGTCATACTGTTTGTACGTTCCAACGTAGCACCTAAATAACTGAACTGATTTTAATGAACGATGTGTCAATAGATTTTTAATAATAGCCAAGTTGACAAGGACTTTATAAATGTTATTAAAAGTTTTACGGAGTCGGGTAGTAGATTTCAACTTTCTCTTGTTGTTTTAATAAATAATTAATTATTTATCTCATGGACACCCGTAGCACCAAAGCGTTACTAGTGAGTTATCTTTGGGGGATGGGGAGCGGGATGAGAGGAGGGGCTTTATTGGCCTCCTGTACTCTCCGGATGGCGTAAGAAAGCGGTTTCTGGATCCCTTCATTATCATGTGGTTTTAGTTCGATTCCGACACACCGCCTCGCTCCAAGCCACGGTGGGTGAAGGCCCGAGGGGGTATCGACACGTAAAAAAATGCGCCTGTGGTACTCTAGAAAGAAGAGAGAGAAAAGTAATTTATATTAACGAAATTGCAACACAACAAATTGCAAAAGGCATTGGTACATAATACAGCATTGAAACATTAACTAAAGTACAGTTAAGTAATGAACATAATGATAGGTAATACGTGTTGTTATATAGTTAACACTGTAACAAAAACACTTGCTGCAGAGTTGCGTCGCAGTGTGCATTAAAAACAGATGTTTCTCAGCATAGTGCTGCATCGGTGCATGTTTCTTCGGTAGATGGCGCTGTCATATATTTATGCTGCGTATTATGTTGCGTAGTATGTGGAAATTTCCACAGCCTACTATACGTCGTTAGACAGACGGGTTTGTATAGGGGTTTCCTCCTCCTTGCAGTGATGTTGTCCTGCATAATTTTCTTCCTTAATCGGGACCTTAAGAGATCCTTGGAATTCAGTATGGTTGGTAACGATCGGTGTTCTCAATACGTAACCGACTATTGTTTGATTGTATGTTCATTCAATATGTTATCTATACCCATGCTATAATTCCTCTACAACAGTTTCAAAACAGCTAGCTTATTGCCTACGTCACAGTACCCATAATATCATCCAAACGAGTGGTATGACGTGTTATGGAGAGAGCTGTGCTCGGTGTTTTACATCAGGAAAGAGGTGATCCGGCAGAGAATCGACATAGCTATTACCGTGAAGAAAAGAAGTTGTCTTTTATTCGTTTCGTATGTTTCTTATTAACAGGGTTTGCTGGAAATTGGCAATGATGTGGCTTTTTCTGTCATGTGTCTACATTATTCATAATGATGCTAAATAATGATTGAATGACACACTGTCTCCGGTGTACCGCTGTTGCGTGAATTGGGTACATGAAAATATGTCTAATTGACAGCTAAAACTCATATCTATGTATACAGACCAGACAAACAGAGGCGGCGGAGCACTTTGTTTCATAATATATAGTGATATTCCAATTATTACTTACTACATTAGACCGTTTGTCGCACTGGCGATGGCCTAAGAGTGGCCAAAATCTAGAAAAATATTTTTATTTACTCATGTAATTTTAATAGTTTGAGGATATCAAATAAATATTATATGGCGGGCTTTTTTACGTTTGAAAACCCCCACGGTCACTCCACAGGGGTCTGCGGCGGGGTGGTGTGTCGGAATCGGACCGAGTAAAGCCACGCTGTGTGCCACTCTGCGCCTGAGATGGGAGGGATTCGGGATTTTTCACAGTGGGAGAGCCACGCTTCGGCATGAATGGGCCGGCTCGACCGGAGCGATACCGGCCTCACAGAAAACCGGTGTGAAACAACGCTTGCGCTGTGTTTCACCGAGTGAGTGATGATATCGGAGGCCCATACCCCAACCTCTCTTCACATCCCCATTCTCTTCCCCATCCCCAAAAGGCCGACAACGCACCAGTAACGTCTTTGGTGTTGCAGATGTCCATGGGCGGATGTAATCGCTTACCATCAGGCACACCATAAAAAAACTGCTGTTATTAACACATTTGGACACTTCCCAGCGCCTGTCGATACTGAAGCGGGCACCGTCTGCTGGTAGAGCAACTAAAACAAGTGTGAAATAAAAATAAAAACAAAAAGCTTTTAAATAAAAAAAACTATAGTTTATTTAATGTTTATTGTTTATTGTTCAATTCGCAGTCGAAGGATAATAGGATATCGAACGATTATAGAACGAGGTTTCATTTATTCAAATTACATTCAAATTACTCAACATACATGCATAATATTACATCTAAATTGAAAATCTCAATGCACACAAAATATAAATTATAATATTACATTTAAAAGAATTTAAATTATTCATTTGTTCAATTAATTATTCACTTCTTCTATTTACAACTGTGCAAATAATGTATATACTGACACATGGCCGCCGATTCCGAATTGTACAGAGTCTGTAAACATACTTATATTTTATACATACATTACATTATACATAAATCACATTCAACATAGGAGAAAATAGAACACTAATTGTGTCAATCGCAGAATTATTAAATAAATAATAAATATTTCGGATATCTAACACACGACGCTCAAATTAAGCAGAACTTGTAATATAGGTACTGGACTAAAATTGTTCATGTTTATTATTATCAGTTGATATTCATAAATATAAAATATTTATGTAAATTCATACATATTATACATAGAAAACACTCAAACTCCAAAACAAATACTTTTAGATCTAACAATCATTTGGTCCGACCCGCGAGTCTAATCTGAGACCTGAGGCACAGCAGTAGCTGCGCCACCGAGGTAATCGATACTGGAAAGGAATCAAAGATATTCTAGGTCGAAACGTCAGGCAAATCAGAGAGAGGTATGTAATATCTTTAAATAAGTGATCGTGTTAATTCCCGTGAGAATAATAATTATTATATCTGTCTTAATTAAAAAAGTGTATATGTAAAGAATATCTAGCATGGGTCTACTAGGTCACAAATCTTTACCATAAAGTTCACTGAAAACGGCCATAGAAGACAATTGTGCCCCAGTGAGCGACAGGAGCTAAGGTGGTGGTTGGATGCAGTAGATTGCAGTCCAGCTCCACGTTAAAAGATAGAAGTGAGTCACAACTTCAAAAAATATAGACCCGAAAGTAACAAAATAAAATGAATAATTATTATTATATGAATAACTAATGAAATGAATATTTATTTTTTATCTATTCTCTACTATAATTAAACATATGTCAATCGGTAAACACATACGAAATGTATTTTAATTAGGCAATGCGGAGAAATTTCTATGCTATCAAAATCAAACGTTAAAGGTTTCATTAATAAGTTTTCTTCTGCCTTCTTTCACAGAAAGGTTGCAAAGGAGTACGTTAGATTGAGCTATAAATTTTAAAATGATTGTTCGAAAAGAATTGCACTTTTTGTTTATTATTTACAGAGTAAATAGAGAGAGACCAATACGCCCTTCAAACTTCCAATAAAAGAGCGTACTCCTCAAAAGGCCGGCAACGCACTTCTAACGCCTATTTTATTGCGGGTGTCCATGGGCGGTGGTAATCGCTTATCATCAGGCGATACGTCTGTTTCTTTACCCATATTCAATAAAAAGAAGTAAATCTAGATAACTTTTAAGTGTCTCGTTTCTTGTGCATTCGTAAATGGTTCTTCATTATCAATAGCTTTTTACACTCTGCTGCTGCTATATTTTTTGTAAATTACGTCTATTAAATCATGTGTGGTTAACGTAAGCGACTGCAGATCAAGAGGTCTCGGGTTCGATTCCCGGGTCGGACTGCTGGTAGGTTTTTCTTACAAGGGATTCTTAATAACAGCCCGGAGTATTGGAGATGACGGTGTTTCCCGCCCGTGACGTTAAGCCGTCTACAACATCTATGGCAATCGTTATTGGGAAGTCAGTGCCCTCAAATATACTAACAACTAGTTCAACTTTCGAATTTAGTTCCCCTCAGGGTTGTGGAGGTCCGATGCCAGTTGCACCGTGTAAAAACTGATATTCAGACAAAACCGGTTGAACTAGTAGCCGACCCGCACTTGGCCAGCGTGGGGACTTATGGCCTTAACCCTCTCCTGAGAGGAGACCCGAGCCCAGTAGTGGGACATTATGGGATGTTGATGTTGATAGTAGCCGACCCCAAATCTTGAAAATAATAAAGGCTAGGAAGATGATGACATCTATTAAATGTTAGCATCTTATAGAAAATTAACTCCAAAATGTAGTCACTACATAATAAGAAAGGTTAATTAGGCATTAAAATGCGGACCTAAATCAGAGAATGAGAGAATGTTCAATTAAGTGATAACATTTTACAACTAAAGTACTTATGTATATCTCCTTAGATTATAAGAATATAAGGACTAAGGTAGCAATATTGAACAAAGATAGGTTTCACATTTTCATATATCTAAATATATAAGAAATGTTATAAATACATGCTGGTGTTGCTGCCTAGTCTATAACTTGTCTTGACACTCAAACTCAATTGATAGAAAATACCCGAAAACAGATCCTAATAAACATAGTTTTCAAGTTTCTATATCCTATGAAATATATCAAAAGTTTAAAAGACAATGTCAGTCACGAGGATTGAAGACAGAAGTTAAAAATTTAAAACTAAAAACAAACGTTCGGATATTCAAAAACATTATTTGGTCTTTAATTAAAATTTGTGGACCAATGTTATGTTTAAAACATTTTTTTGTGTCTCTTGACCTTGAATACAGTTTTTCGTATACTCGGGATCAATGGGGACTTTTCAGAATTTCATTACAGTGGTGTCCCTTACGTGCCTGTAAATCAGCTGATTGAGAATTAATGCGAGGGTCAATTTCTTTTTGACCTGGCATATCTATACATTCACAACTAGCTCAAGCGTTAACACATCACGGGCTCATGTTGATGACGATTCATATGAATTCACTAAAAATTTAAACTTGCCTAAAGAAGTTTTCACTTCAATGAGTATATTCGGTAGGAACAGAATATACCTGACCAATGAATTTATTTAATGGACTGGATCTTGGAAACAGTTCCAACGATTTCCATTAAATTTAGTATGTCAAGGGTCTCGGGGGCGATAAATCGTAATCAAGCTAGGATTAATTTTTAGAAAATTTACCAAAATAAATAGTATGAGTTAAGGTCGGCCATCCAGGTAATTATTATTTAATTAACTATCATATCATTATCAGTATGTTGCCCCAATAGATAATCTAAAGATAATATACAAAAAATGCAGAAAATTAATGTACCAAGTCCTCATCACATCATCAAAGTTCAATTCAAGTATAAAGTTACATGGTCAAATATTATATTTTGAGTCTCGAGGGCCTACGCTGTGTCATGTCTTTTATTGCACGCACATATCACTATATCCCCAACATAATCCCTAGTAGTAGGGAGAACCCTACTTGCTCACAGCCTGAATTTTAAATGATTAAAGGCATTCCGACGGGATCTAATCAAGTACATTAACTCTCTTCTGTGGTAAAACTGAAAAGTTTATAGAATCTAAATAAAAATGTACAATCTTATATTACTTTATACAATAAAAATAATTAACTTAACGATTGCCTGACACACGTTTCATCAGCAATCTCGCAAATGACATAAACACATTTCACTTTAATTGTCCGATCATATCCTGCTGTTCATCTGCATCTCGTCTTGTTTCGTCGGGGAGGGCTGGGGGCCTTTCTTTGCGAGTTGCTCCGCCTCCTGGATGGTGTCCGGCAGGCGGGTATTGAGGGTTTCTGGAGTGGTAAGCATGAGGGCTCCAGCGATCAACGCTGTTGAACCAAAGAGCACTGACGGTAGCCAGCTTACATAGATAGCCTAAAACAAAATTTAATTATAACTTATATCATGGTATTCTTAAACCTACACCAGTAATCGGTTTCTGAGACATGGGAGCTTATATGGAGACAAAAGCCAAATATCGAACACACATACTCTAGAAAATTATTAACGATCCCGCTTACACAACACAACAACCCATAATGTCCCACTGCTGGGCTCGGGTCTCCTCTCAGGAGAGGGTTAAGGCCATACGTCCCCACGCTGGCCAAGTGCGGGTTGGGGACTGGCAAGAATACGTTGTGGCTACGTAAATCTTGCCGTTGGATGTTTTTAAGCCGCCCGAAGGCCTCCAACTAAGCTTCACGACTGTTATCGTATGATAAAATGCATGAGACAGAACTGATACTCACCAGCAGTGGCATCTGCGGAGCGATGATGGACCCAATCCTTCCCACCATAGAACAGGCACCAAGAAGCGAATGCCGTGCATGGGTAGGAAACAGCTCTGAAGTATACATGTAAATACCGCTGAAGGCTTGCGTGATGGCCACCTTACCCAACAGGTACAGGGTTGTAGCTAGCCACGATACAGCTGTTGGACAACAAAAGTAACAATATATTTGAAAAGAAATCCTATCTAAAACTCTCTCAATTGTCAATGAAGCAAATTCTTGTTTAATTTGATGATGGGCGTAAGAGAAAAAATATTTTCCAGACCAACTTCCACCTTTTTTTTTTGCTAATTTAGTAATAGGTGACGTAGATGGAAAATCTGCTTTACTTTTTTCTAGATCACGTTAAACAATTAAAAACTAAAAGAATTATAAGTATACTCACAAGCCGGAACAAACGGAATAGAAATACAGGCTACACCGCAAACGGTATACGCAACCAGCAACGTCCTCTTCCTTCCGATTCGGTCCAGTACCAATGCATTGGTGATGACTGCTATCACCTCTACTGATACCACCAGCATATAATTGGTATACTTGTCGCCAGCCAGCGACACAGAGTTTATGGCAAGACCGTAGAATACAAACGTACAGGTAATCCACCACCACGAACAGATCGCCAATCTCTTCATTATTATCGGTGATCTAAACACCTGCATCCACAGTCCCTCTTCTTCTACCTTCTTCACTTGCTTTTCGTCTGTTGGCTTTACCTTGCTTTCTGTCAGCTGTTTCATTGTTTCATCTGATAATGTCACTTTATTCATCTTTGCAGCGCGCATGATTATTTCTACGGCTTCTTCTTTTCGCCCTTTAGATAGCAACCATCTAATGCTCTCAGGCAAGAGGTAAATGTAGAGTATGAAGAGGAGAGATGGAGGATATGCCACTAAGATAAATGTTCGCCAGTATTGGAATGTTTTGGCCAGGAGAGCGTAACTAAGGCCCCCTAATACCAACATGATGCCCAAAAACGCTGTGGTAAGGACTCGCTTATCTTGGCCTAAGAGTTCGATTGCTGGAAAAGAAATAAAAGATAGAAATTAGCTATTGTAATTTCAATTAATCAATCTGTTTGCCTACTGTGATCTACTGCTGGACCACTTCGATTGCGTCAGTGGCGTAGTGGTAGCATATGCAACTGCCGTGTTTGAGTTTTCGACTTCGATTACCGGATCGGACAAAAAGTTTAAATGATCGAAAATATTTGTTTTGGAGTTAAGGTGTTTTCTATGTTTAGTATTTACAAAAAAGTATAAATATTTCAAAATGACATGTTTAGCAATTAATATTATATGTAAATAATATCTCTCATCAGGTTTTATGCGTTCCTTAAGCCTTTTCTTTTGTTAAAGCTTGTTTTCATAAAATTTAGTGAACTGTTTAGAAGCTCAGTAAATAAAATTCAATTCAAAACCACCTACTTAATCAAGATACTAAGTGATTTTTATGTTACGTCAAATGTAAGCTGCTTAGAAAGCTAGCTAGTTAAAAATCATAGATCAACACAAACAGACGTCACAACTCGTGCTGGATTGTCAAGGTAAACTAGATGAAAACACCACAATCTGCTGTCAGCTTGTGTCGATCTATAACTTCCAGTTTCAAAAGTGCCTGGAGCCTTATGAGAAGAATACCGGTATTCTCGTAGAAACTCGTGGTTTCTATGCCAGTATTCTTCTCATAAGGCTCTACTCCTCTCTTTTTAAAAGCCAGATATTCAGATACAATAGTGTTAGTTACACATGGAAGGTAAAAAGTATGCGAGCTGTTGTCACCTGAATTTCATTTTATTAAAATGCTCCAAAATCTAGCGTACCAACAAAAAACACTCAGTAATACTGTTGAACCGCAAAGTACACATGCATACAAATGCAGTTTAAGACTTATTTTAATAAGTCTCATGGAAACCATTCAAGGTGATCATCTCCTTACGTTCAGTTACAGAATTTACTCTTAAAAATAATTCGTGACTGGATTAAGAGGCTACAGTTGCTGTTGAACGAACCAATATAATAGTATATAGGCTAAAGCATCGCTGACTGCGCTCACCAGTCACCCCAAGCACCACCCGTTCACGAGTATGACGCAAGGACCAGCCATCATCTCCTTCGCCATATTTGAGGGAAAGAATCGCAAGCAATGAGATTTTTTTTGAGCATGATGAACCATAGTCAACATACTGATAAAAATCCCTTGTAATCAAATTACTATAATAATTGTCACGCATTACTTTTAACCAACAATGGTTTGTTAATAGTACTACACCTACTTGCCAACAAACCTCAATAATAGACCATTGATTATACACCAACAGCTGACTAATCGACATCATTTCCGGTATATTATGGGAATGACATTACGCCAAACAAGCCCTGTCAAAACAATGATAGTCAAACTATTTTCAGATGTTGACACTAAACAGTAGGTAATTTATTTTACGTTAAATTAGATGTTATCGTATTGTAAAATCCTACTCACGACATGTGATTGCAAACAACAACTAAACATGTATAAAATTTGTAATAATAATATGTATTATGAACTAGACTAGATGTTCTAAGCTAAGTAGAGCTTGTACAATGGATACTAGACAACTGTCAAATACGTATTATATATTTTTTTAGTAAATATATACATACTAGCAGACCCAGCGAACTTAGTACCCTCATATTCGCGGACTGAGATAATATAACAGTTTTGCTTTTCTTCAAATTTTCTTTTATACAAACCTAGTCCTGACAATAGCAAACGCGGACATATATTTCGGTAATTATTTCTTATTTATATAGATTATACATAGAAAACACCCTAACCCCGAAACAAATACAAAGTATAGTACATGTGTAAGTCCCATTTGAAACCACAACACTCAGCGCAGCAGAATTTGGCGTGGCGACCACTTAAACCACGAGGCTAAAAGTGCAGTAGTATGAAAACAAGATATAAGTTTACTCACTCAAAATATAAGCAGCAGGAAAAGCGCTGGCTCCAGCAACGGTCTCAAGAAACTCCACAATGATGTACATCTCGTAGGAGATGGAGAACGCTTTCAGAGAGCCGATGACTCCAACTAACGTGCAGCTCAATATGAGAGCCCGCTTGCGTCCCCACCTGGAAAATAAAGAAGATTATAACTGGCTAGATTACATTATCTTAGGATAACAGTCGTAGAGCTTAGTTGGAGGCCTTTGGGTGGCTTAAAAACATCCAACGGCAAGATTACGTAGCCACAACTTTGTCTTGCCAGTCCCCAACCCGCACTTGGCCAGCGTGGGGACGTATGGCCTTAACCCTCTCCTGAGAGGAGACTCGAGCCCAGCACTGGGACATTGTGTGTTGTTGATGATGATGACTACAAAGTTTATGGTCGTAGGAAGTCCGATTCCCATAAATAACAAATAATAATTTCATCAGCACAATCATCGTATGTGGGTGTATTAACCACAAACAGCAAAAGTTAGTTAAAACAAGTACAATCTTTAACAATTATTATCTATCTAATTAAACATAAAAACAACGATTGACACATTCGATATCCTGAATGAGATTGCTTTAAATCTTTCTTTGGGAATATTTAAACAACCAGACGTATACATTTATACATACAATATCGGGATAAATTTAAAGTTGTGTTATTAATGTTTTTATCCGACTACTAAAGGAAAGGTTTTGGCAGTCTATGTATGTTTGTATATTCAACCATAGCGCCCAAACAACTTAATGAACGAAAAGGTTACAGATCATTTTTAAAAATCATGTTTTCTATCTTCTTTTTTAGTTTACCTGTATCACTGTCGATCTATAATTTTTAATTGAAACTTCCATTTAGCAGTCTTAAGTGTCGTTTAGTGTCTTAATTGAATAGATGATTTTAAATTGGAAAATTTGAATCACAATATTTAGAACATTCTTGTTTCATAAACCAACGTACAGCACTGGAAATATGGCTGTCTTTATGTTCTCCGCTGTACCGATTTCAATAATATTTGAAGTGGAAATACATTGATTCTTAAGGAAGGATATAGGCTGCTCTTTAGCGCGAAATCCGACATAAACGCGTGCGGAGCCACAGGCAAGAGCTAATTAATGATAAAACGTACGTACTATGTTGTAAATCTGTTCACACATCATATTATTATACGCGATATAAGATCATTATTCCCTTACTAGGCATCTTGATTATCTTGATACTAATTTATTTTATTCTATTCCTTTACATAAAGGTCTTCTCAAGATCAACGTTACTTTAAGCATTACAATGAAATATAGTATATATGTATGTATATATATATATATATATATATATATATATAATACTTACTTTTTGCTAACCAAAATCATGTTCTGTTTAATTAATTGACAGTAAGCGTTGTTGTACTAGGTGTTTTATTCCTACTTTTTGCTAACTAAAATTAAGTTCCAATAAATTAAGTGATAGTAAGCGTTGTTATACTACCTCCTTACTTGCCGTGGTAATAATAACAGTAATGCAAGTAAGGCAGAGAAGGCAGTTGCGACAAAAGAACACGCAAGGTTTTTATTCATAACTCTTTATCTAGCAAGAAAATGCTCTCCCAATTTAAGTACAAGTATGAAACCTAGACAGAAAAAAGCTGGTTTCACGTACATTCCAAATCTGTATAAATAAATATGAATCACCGAAATGTATGTAGATATGTACGCGTATAACTTCCAATCGACTGCACCAAATTGGATAGTTATTTCTTTTATGTGTTTGTGATTGTCAGGACAAGGTTTGTATAGAAGTAAATAAAAACAAAATTGGAAGTGTTATATTATCGAAGTCGGGTAGTGTACAGTGGTAATTGTATACTTCCCGTGGGAAACTAAGACGGTTATAAATACTAAAACAATTTTTTCCGGAAATTTAGATAATATTTAAGAAAGAAAAATGTATGGGTCGGCTAGTAAGCAATAAAAGTGGACACATTTGACTTACTACCCTCACAATCATTAAAGTAACTCTTAGGACTTCCTCCTTAGAGTTAAAAGTGGGATTCTATTTAATTAATTAAAATTAATATTAACTTAGGTAATATACACGGTGACTGCCTCGGTGGCGCAGTGGTAGCGTATGCGACTGCTGTGCTAGAGGTCTCGGGTTCGATTCCTGGGTCGGACCAAATGTTTGTATGATCTGCAAATATTTGTTTCGGAGTTTGGGTGTTTCATGTATAATTGGTATGTATTTACAAAAAAAGTATATAAGTATTAATATCAGTTGTCTAGTACCCATAGTACAAGCTCTGCTTAGTTTGGGACTAGATGGCGTTGTGTGTTAAAATGTCATTTATTTATTTATTTATACAATAGGAGAATTGCTGTCCGTTAATTCTTACGGGTATGGTTGGCACTGAAAATTGGCCTCGCACTTGTGTTTCATGGAGCAGTTAGACCCATAGATAGTCAATATTGGAAGGTCTGCGTATCCGAAAAAATAAACTTTAACACTCACCGATCCGAGATATATCCAAGTATGGGCAGGGAGACTAGCATTCCAATATTGTGTATCGTCCCCACGAGGGTGCGCTTCCATTCTTGACACGCCAGGTTGAACTGAGAACAAAAATTTGACATGAGTATGAATATATAATCAAACCGCACCTTCTCTGGAATAACTGTCGACTTGGTGAACCTATTTTACCTTTTTAAAAAGTAGTATATTTGCTATTTTAGTATACAAACTTTTTATATTTATCCCTATCATTATTTTTGTAAAGTCCCACGCGACACAGTGCATATTCACAGTGCGTGCGTTGTATTAATATTATTAATATTAAAAAAGTGACCAAGTGCGAGTCGGACTCACGTACTGAGGGTTTCGTATAAACCTGTAGATATATTATATGATGTAACTAAAAATTTATGCTTTTCAATTTTTTTTTATCTGTGCTATAAGGCGTTTGTGTAGGTTTTGATTCCCTTGCGAGTATCAAAAATTTGCAGGCTGTATCTTTTGATTGCAGACAGACAGACAACAAAGTGAGCCAATAAGGGGTCCGATTTTCCTTTACGCGGTACGGTACCCTAAAAATATGTCAATACTACCGGATTATGAGTATTGACTGCCTCGTTAGCGCAGTGGTAGTGTGTGCTGTGCATGTGTGGGCTCAGGTTCAAATCCTGGATCGAAAGAAATGTTTGTATGACCAACAAATATTTGTTTCGGAGTTTGGGAGTTTTCTATGCATAATATATACATATATTATTGTTTACGAAAAAAGATATCTAAGTATTCTAACTTTCAATCTAGCTTCATATGTCATAGTACAAGCTCTGCTTAGTTTGAGGCTATTTAACGTTGAGTGATGGATGTCCGTAATTTTCCATTTTTATCTACACAACTACACGTGCTGACCTTGGAATTCACCGCCTTAGAGCCGTAGAAATACGCACTGGAACTAAACGGTTTAGTTCTTCCTTCCTGTGCCGAGCAATTTAAAACTGGAACTCACTATCAGCGCATGTGTTTCCCTGCCACTATGATCCCGGGTCCTTTAAGCGGGGCGTGAAAAAGCATCTCACTAAACCGCCATGGTGTGTGACGCCATACTGCGTTGTCTTCTTTCGCAGTGAACGTTACCATCAGGCTGAGCAGAGTCACTTTGGCGGGTTATTTATAAAAATATATCATAGCCCAGTTGCACTCGGTGATTAGAAACAATCACCGATACCTGGATGAGTAACCGTTGGTGTCATGTTACTTTTATTATTCGTTTGTTTGTTCTGCCAGACTATTCCCGCACTTAGCCTTTTCTTTGGGCTTTTGTATATCGTTTGTCATTTTCTTACTCTAACTATCCTAGATTCCCCAGAAGCTGAGCAGCCTTTTCAGTTTACTATATGTTTCCGGGAGTGACGGGATTGGAGGATGTCAGCCCGTTGATCTGACATACTTCTACATTCTGTGAGAAGGTGCTGCGGCGGTTCTTTTGTCTTCATGCATCCCCTGCACAGAAGGCTGTCCATAGCGCCTATAGCGAATAGGTGCTTGTTTAGGGGACAATGCCCAGTCAGTATACCTAGCACCATCGATTATATCATTGACTATATTGTTGACCCACGATTGTTGTTGTACCTTAAAAACAACAACAACGAGTAACGCCGCGAGGCGAAGGTAGTCTAAAAAGTAGCCTAAGTTACGCCTTATACCATCAGTTATCTGTCAGTGCAAATTCCGTCAAAATCAGTCCAGTTGTACCAGAGATTAGCCGGAACAAACAGACAAAAAGTCAGACAAATTGACCATTTAATATGCGTTTTTTTGAAAAGATATTAATTTAAAGTTAGAAACAGACATTTTATTTATTTGTTTGATTGAAGTTGTAGAATCTGACTACAATATTAAAGAGATGCAAAAAACAAAGATAAAATTGACCAAAGATTAAATATTGCACTGTTTTCTTCTTCATTCATCAATTTATCGAAGATTCGGCTCGGCATAAACCTCTCACATTGCACTTTAATTAGGAGAACATAAATTTGCAAACGTAACCAATTTTATTATGACACCTTTTCTTCTTTTGATGATATGGCAACCAGCCGCATCAGCTATTTCTGCGAATGTCAAGTATTTAAAGTCTTCAATTCTAAGTCTACCGAGTCTTCAAGTCTTCGTCGTAATGGAATTAATGATAAAAAATGTGGATGACATGAAATGGGGACCGTTTTTCGCAAAAACAAAAAACGATCTCATTATGACACTTCTTTGTCAATACAAACGTTATTAATTGTCACAATACTTTGTCAACCTTCTTTTTGAGCCGAACTCATACACACTTCTCTTTTGATCTCATTCAGAAAAGAGAAAGTGTCCTCAATAAAATGTGTGCAAAATTAAAAACGAAGAATACATACAGATTTTGTTATGGTGGTTGGTGATATTTTTACAAAATAAACCTCCGTAAAAAAAGTTTTCGTATTTCATCACCTAACTACCAGTGAAAATCGGTCCTGCCGTTGCAAACATTAGCTGGAACAAACAGACAGACATTTTTTTTTAAAGTCCCTCTTTGATGTAAGTATCAAATCATCAAGTATGTACTTTCATATGCACTTAGTGAAAAGCTGTTAATTCAATTTACGCTTTGGTGCTAGCCTAATGAGAAAACATTATCTATATAAATAAATGAACTGAACTATTTGGGAAGAGCCGCGCTGGACGAAGGAAAAAATCGTGGCTACGTAATATCCGGGAGTGGACCGTTATCACTTCCGTTGAGAAACTATTCCGCCTGGCCAATGACAAGAGGAGTACAGGCCAACCTTCAGGATTGAAAAGGCACCCGGAGAAGAGAATAGAATATGAATAACTAAAATTGTAGTGTCTGTTTGTAATATTAAAATAACCGCTGGCTATTAAATGCATATGTGTGTACACGGTACTTATACCAAAATAAAGATTTTTACAATTTTTGCCTGTCTGTATGTCTGTTTGTTCCGGCTAATCTCTGGTACAGCTGGACCGATTTTGACGGCATTTTTACTGACAGATAGCTGATGATATAAGCTGTAACTTAGGCCATTTTTTTGACTAGCTGTGCCCTCGGCGTTACCCGGTAGCACCGCAGGGCTCTATAAAATAATTTATGGATTATTTCTATAAATAAAATAAATTATGAGCAACTTTTGACCTCTGGTCGGCCAGTAGTATATATGAATGACTTATTGTTAATAAGATAAGGAGTGTCTGTCCGTGTGTCGCGTCATGTAGACGTAAAAGACATTAAATCATCGATAGGAAAACAATGCTAAAATACCTCTAGGAGCCACGACTTACTGATATTGAATTAAAGGTGATTGTCCTAACAACCACACTCTAAATAATTTGAAAAAGTTCACTCTTAAAATTATTAAAAAAAACGACTGAAACATCTGTCATCTTTATTAAATACAGTTTTATTTTAGTAAAGCAAATAAGTATATATTTATTCGTAATCACCTTTAAAAAATCTTTATTTTGATACCACATTCGATGTATTTTGAAAAAACAAACTTTTTGATGTTACTTTTTGGAGCCAAGAATTAATTTAAGGATCCCACGGTATCAGTTCTATATCTTAAATCAGATGAAAGTTAGATAAACTATACCATTTTCAGGGGCCTTGCGCACAGAATGCTGACAAACACCGCTTCTTCTGATGCAATCGTCAAAAAAAACTAACTACAAAAAACTGATAAGACACCAATTGAAACTGGAACACATTGGTTGACTCGACCGGATCGAGATTCCGGCCTGGTAGAAAACTGGTTTTAAGCAATTTCGTAACTGCATTTCACCATCGCCTAACTCTGCATTTGCAGGTAGTCGCAATCATATTAGACATATTCTCTTCTCCTCCTCGATTCCCCGTGAATCTCCAAACCGGACCGAAAGACTACTTAAGTCAACTTCCTCGTTGGCCTAGCGGTTGATGATGCGACTGCATATCAAGAGGTCTCGGGTTCGAATCCCGGGTCGGACCAAAAGTGTTATTGAGTTTTTCTCATTATAGAAATACTTAATAACAGCTCGGAGTTTAGAAGTTGGGGTCTGAACCCCCGTGCTTCGAAGAGCATGTAAAGCTGTCGGTCCTGCGCCTGATCTTGTTGGTTAAACATCCCATCGGATTATGAGAGTGAGGGAGCAGAGAGTGCACCTGTGTTTGCGCACAGACTTGTGCACCGGCGTAGTTGGCTGGTCTTCGTTGAGACTGGTCGCTGTGACCGTAATCGGTCAGGAGAACATTGTAAGTCAACTTATGTTTTAAAAACTTAATCATCATTAATATAGAGCAATATAGTCGCGCGGACTGGATAGATGTAGTCATATCGTCTTTTTTGATGGAAAACAGTCGCATTTTGTGCGGAAAGGAAATCTTCACACATACACATTTTAGACTCACACACAAAAACAATCCCCTGTCACTACGAACTCACACATAACAATTAAAAAAAACATTCTCTATATCACACACACATATAAACTCATTGTGTGCGAGTGTCGTGTAGTGAAGCGTTGGCCCATTTAGGCTTATATTTTGAGTGAATGCCTGCGTATAGCCATACGCAGGCGTTCACTTAAAATATAAGCCTAAATGGGCCAAATAAAGATACACTGAACCACAAAGTAACGTATGTAATAACTACCAATCTTGAATCGCGCAATAGAAGTTCTCGGGTTGATTAGCATATGTACAACAACTCAACATCAACCATTAGGACGTGGCTCGCCAAGCATAATCAACTCGCTTGATCGGGAGATTCTCCCTTTGTGGTGAAATAAAACGCTGTCTTCCACATATTCTACTGTGTTGCTCTATGTGCACTAAAGAGGCTGGCTTAACTGCCGACATGATAAGTTCTAGCATCATACATACCTCTGCAACTATAGTATTATTAGCTTCATACAGCCAGTTGTCACATGGCAGCAACTCCTCAGAAAAAGCAGTGCCCTCACTGCAGGGAAGCTGGTCATCCAATGGAGCTCGGCGGCGACACCGTGCATCTATTGCATGTGGTGGCAGAGCACCTTCCAGCCAAGGAGTTGAATAGACACTGCTGTTTTTGGCTTCGCATTCTGGTACCACGCATCTGCGAACAAGGAAACGGGAAAATCAGATTACTCCATATGGTCTCGGGATCGGTTCCAGAGTCGAACCAAATGTTTGTAGTTTGGGTGTTTTCTATGTTTTATGTGCATGTATTTATAAAAAAAAGTATACAAGTATTTATACCAGTTGTCTAGTATTCATAATACAGGCTCTGCTTAGCTTGAGACTAGATGGCGTTGTACGTTATCCGTTCGAAAAAAACTTGCCAGTTATAAGGACTGCCGATAGAAGTGAGAACTTATAACTTAAAATGTTATTTGTATAATTAATGTGTAATATTAGAAATTTCATAACTCACTTATGACTAAGACAAATTTATTGACACCACTCACAAAAAAATATGACAAGCCGTGTAGGCTCTAGGGCGTACCAAAGAAATATACACACATACAGACATACACTCGAAAAACATAATTCTCCTTCCTTCTCAGTCGGATAAAAATGGATAGTGTACTATTTTCTACTTTTTAAATTAGTAAGTCTGTATAGTAAAGAAATTAGAATAAGGAGTGTCAACACCATATTCGTTCCATGTGTATCTTAAAAGCCCACTAAGGAACCATACAACACAGTAACGCATCACTGCAAATAGAATGAAAACTTAAAACAAACCTTGTACCTACCCGCCTAGCCCGCGGTATATAATGGTCAAAAATCACCTCGCTAATTAGGGGCCTATATCCTGGACTGTTAAAGGTTGTTAATATCACGATGTGAATTCCAAGAGTAGTACTCTATGAGAGGTTTTAATAACTTAACTACTTAATAATGCCCCTCGGGTCGTACACTTTTTGCATAAAATAATGTTATGCTGATGGACACGCGTCGCTGCCTCATCTCAATGTCACGTCATGTCAACATTAGCTGTATCACAATACGAAGTCATTCTTAATGATAGGCAAATGCGAGAGGATGAATCAAATTATATTGTGTTAAATTTGTGTAATAAAACATACTAGTGGTCGCCCAATAGTCGACATTCGAACTTTTTTATGGAGTCGGGGGCAAACGAGCGATAACCGCCGGCCATGGATACCCGGGGGATGGGGAGGGGAATGGGACCTTTACCGTTTGGAGGTATCCGGCCTCCGGTATCTTCACTCTCTCGGTAAAATACAGTACAATTGCTGTTTCACACCGGTTTTTTATTAGGTCAAGGTATTAATCTGGCCGAACCCGCTGCACTGAAGTACAACTTTTGTATACAATTTTTATTTACACTTCGCAAATATGATCACCTTTTCCACTTCCATATACAGCTCAAGTGTTCGCCTTCGCCGGAATTTCGAAGATTCATCAAATAATTTGATTTCGCCGAAATAGTCTTCTCAAAATGTTTTTACCCTGGTGTATAACATTTTGTTTAATCCATCAACCCCTATCTATCTCAAAGAACGCTTTAAGTTCCTTCTTGACACACATTTAAAATGCCTGAGGTTTACTGAGGACCTGCGATTGAAAGTACGAAAACATTCTACCAATTTTTATAAAAACTAATTTTCTATTGAAGCTGTACGCTTATGGAATGCAATACCGATCTCTACCAGACGTGCCCAATCTTTGAGACGTTACCACTATTCAAAACTATGTTTTGTGAGCATTATCTGTCGCTCATAGTTTGAAACCAACGTATGTAAGTAGGTTAACATTGATATAACATATTCATATGACTATGTATGTATAGCATTTTTTATTTCTTTATTTTCTTGTATTTCTTTTTATATTTGTACTGGAATAGGCGCTTATCTTCCATTTCACCTGATGGAAAGTGTAGATGAAAACGAAGGTGGTACACGCCCATCCAAAAGAAACCTGTTCACTCTACTCTTAAAAGCTTTAGAGTTTATTTCATACTATTATTTATTAAATTTGTACGTACGTACACGTAAAAACATTTATTTTTTACTTCTAGAACTAGTTTAGAATTAAACTTGTCCAACTGAAGGTTGCTTGGAAGAATTTGCTATGAGCAATGAGGCCACCCTTTGTACGTCACATTTCCTTTTTATTGTTAATTTTTAGTATTGTATATTATTTGTAAACACAGGTGTGAAATAAAGTATTATATATCTATAAAAGAGTTAAGTTATAAAAATAGTTTTTTATGTAAGTTCCGTTCCATTTCGTTTCTTTAATATGTATTTAATTAATTTAATTTGAAATTTAATGAGAAATTAAAGACACTTTTATTTAATTATTTGTATAGATAAACTTGTGTATCATTAGGTATCAGTTCATCGTCATCAACAGCACTAAATATTAGGGTGGATATATCTATAGAACGTAGGGTTTTGTAAATCGCGTCAGAAGATTAGGAACCTAAGAGGTTTGTTTTAAGGTTTACTTTGCCTTGCAGGGCTATTGTTTTACGTATTTTAATTTCAAATTTAACTAGAAATTGAAGACACTTTTATTTCACTTATTTGTATATATAAGCTTGTGTATCATTAGATATCAGTTATCAGACCTAAGTGGTTTGTTTTAAAGTTTACTTTGCCTTGCAGGGCTATTGTCTTACGTATTTTACTTCTACTATGTCCACGGGATGTAACACTATATTCTAAATCCGTCAGCATACGGGTAATCCGTATGTCAAGAATGACAAAACCAAGATCACATATTGACAAATTCTAAATCACGTTTTAATTAATAAGTGTACATAACAACTCATTGTTGTAACTCAGGCAGAGTTATTTCTATTGTTACAGAGACTCAACAATACTGATGAGCCGAATATCATCCGGATTTGACGGATCTTGGACGATTCTCTGACATTATTATGACAACTTAAATGGGCTGTTTATGTATCTAATAATAAGTGAATAACTAGTATCAGTGTTATTTTTACGTTTTGTAATAAAATCAAAGTTCTAAATTATATGCCACATGTATATGTAATGTAAGTAGTAATATTTCTTGGGACTCGAAGTTTTTGATATCCGAATATATGTATATTATTCTCGATCTAGACGCTAATCTAACACATCTAACATCTAACACACAACGCCATCTAGTCCCAAACTAAGCAAAGCTTGTATTATGGGTTTTTTACTACTAGATAACTGATTATGTAAGTACATATACACAATCCAACACAATATGATTTGTGGGTACCTATCCCACAAAAACAAATGTATTTCTGGATATCTGTTATCTAGTCTGTCTGGTGTCTGGTTAATGTCGTCTAGTGTAGTATACCATTAATAATAATAATGACGTTTATTTTGTCTTAGAAAATAATTAACAAACATGTTCTTAATCTAATTATTCACAGTGGGAGAGCCACGATTCGGCAGGCATGGGCCGGCTAGACCGGAGTAATACCACGGCCTCATAGATGTGAAACAGCACTTGCGCGGTGTTTCACCGAGTGAGTGAGGATACCGGAGGTCCATAATCCAACCCTTCCTCTCATCCCCCTTCCCATCCCTCAAGGCCGGCAACGCACTTGGTTTGCACTTACGATCAGGCGATACGACTGCTGGTTTGACCTCTATTCCATAAACAAAAAAATATGCACGGAGATTTACATCAGGTACAAGCACTGGTTCCCAAGCAAGCTTGAGCGTGTATTTTTGGAGTCAGTTCACAAATTGAAACCTAGAGTCTACCTCAATCAGAACAGTGTATGTGTTTCAATAAATTCAGTGGTAAAGCTTATAAATAATAGTAACCATTGACTACGTAGCACATCACTTTTTAACAATTTGTATATTAATATGGTTTGTAACCCGTTAGCACTAGACACTTGACTTAATGAGCATATTTGTATTCTGCCCATCGTGGTAGAAACTGTTTTAGGATCTATGACCCATTCAACTTTGTCGTTCATCACATGAAACTAATGATTACTGCTATTTCATAAAAAACAATCGACAACACAATATGATATTACGATTGTCAATAGAATTATATAATTTAATTAATATAAATCATTGCACCTTTTTTGCTAAACAATTTTTAAAAAATACATTCAAATTCATGATTAATTGTAATTATTAAATATTGATGTAGAAATAAAATTTATGATTTATTTATTCATATTTAATGACATTATAACCAAATTAATGAATAATGTAATTATCGGACATGCTACTTAAAGATGAAATCTAAAATCCGGTTACGACATAATATGGTACGTTGTACGAAAACGTTAATTGGGCGATAGAAATATATTAGAATATTTTTTTTGAAGTGAAATCTTTTTTAAGTTTTTGGTAGGGGAAAATCGCATGGGTTCGCGTCACCGACATTCCAATGTTTGATATTGATAATTAGAATTAGAAAATTATGAAATTTCTAATATTACACATTAATTTTACAAATGAAATTCTAAGCTATAAGTTTTCACTTCTATCAGCTGGCCTTTTTTTCGAATCGAATCCCCTTCTTTCTAAGTTGAAGTCTGGGCACAGCGATTACTTTGTAATGTTAAAAAAATAAATAATGTAATGTTGTGTTATAGAACACGCTCTCTCAAATCGATTTCGAGATCAGGAAGGCAAAAAACTCGACATTTAAATTTCAAGTGGCTTAAACATTTTATAAACACTTATAGCACCTTAATTTTATACTCTCCCCTCCTAGAATTTGTATTATGTGTATTTATATATATGTATAAATATATGTATTATTTAATTGATGTATATTATTTTCTGTATACGACGATTGGCTCTGCATCGTCCTAAGGACTTTTGCTTTTGTGCGTTAAGAAAAAAATAACAAGTAATGAATAATTATAAAAAATCAAACCCGACTGTGTCAGTATCACATATAAATATTTTTATATTCGTAAACACCGTTAAAAATTATTTTACTACCATATTCGACGTATTTTGAAATCGTTTTTTGAGATTACTTTTTGACTCCAAAAATCCTTAATTATATTGTTTTTTTTTTAGTTTGTTTGTTGTAGGTCCTACAGCGTCTGTGCCATGATGACGATGTCATCTGCAAATCGCAAGTGAGAGATGTATTCGTCATTGATGTTGATACCGCGTTCTTTCCAGTGCAGCGTCTTAAACAAGTCCTCCATTGCATTAGTAAACAATTTCGGGGATATAACGTCCCCTTGTTTCACTCCTCGATGTAATTGTACGGGTCTTGTATGCTGATCCTGTACTTGGACCGTCATAGTGCAGCTTTGTAGAGACATCTCAACACTTGGATGTACCGCCAATCTACTTGGCAACGCTGCAGGGACTCCAGAACAGACCAGATCTCGATCGAGTCAAAGGCTTTTTCATAGTCCACAAATGCTAGACACAGGGGATGATTATAATCTTCGGTCTTCTGTATTATCTGCCACACCGTGTGTATGTGGTCTATGGTGCCATATCCGCTCCGAAACCCAGCCTGCTCCGGTGGTTGGTATTCATCGAGTCTTCACGCAAGAAGGTTCTTCCCCCTCTCTTTGGACTTCACATAACCCTAAGATGTGCCACCTAATCTTCCTAAGTTCCTCCTCAAGTTGTACCAGATGCGAGTCTAGCCGTAACGGGCGGCTGTTTGTGGTGGCCTCCCGTATCCCAGTGAATCTTAGCACCCCGTAACCGTGGTCGCCACCATGACCAGGAATAGCGGGACTACCGGGAACTGAGGCCGTGGCTTTTGTTGCTTATTCATGGAGGGATTTGCCCATAATCACCACGTTGGGCAGGCGGGTTGGTGATCGCAGGGCGTAACTATTGTATTTAGTTACGCCTGTTGGGATGGATATACCGCCATTGGTCGGTCGCCAGAGCCTCGTTTGTTATCCAGCAGGGTGCACCGCGTGCAGGTGAGGTTGGCTGGGAGTGAAAGATAGTGGTTCACCCCCTTTACACCCCGGGTAAAAATAAAATAATGTATATCCTCACATGTACTTTTATGTAACTGCGTGAGAAAGACGCACAACACAAAACACCGGATCTGTGTGGGATGAAGTTTAAGAACAGGAGCGGGCCTTTGTACGAGTTATAACTGTTAGTGTATGTAATGAGCTATTTCCGATGTTGGACTCAATGAATTGTAGCAAAGTTGCAACATCTTCCACAGCCATTCAGACAGTTGTATAACAATACTGCCCTGCATTTACTATAATGCGGTTAACCCACATTATTCCAATTTTCACTTTTTGATGGCATCCTATTAACAAAACGCTTCTCTATCGACCCATCTGAAACATATATTTCCATCTTATCTAGTTTCTGTGATAATTAATTAATTAAAGTCAAATTAATATAGAAATAATTAACGCTGACACAAATTTCAATATATTTCTGGAATGCCTTTACATAATGTTATAAAATTAGAAGCAACATAAAGTCCCCTAAAATACCATTTCAATAATATTTTTAAGTTTTGAGTAGCTGGTCTATTTATCAAACAGCATGGATTCAAACTTAATGCCTGCGTTACTCAAAATTTCACTTTCACGCTTAACGGCATTTTTTTTTGTTTTTATGGTATAGGAGGCAAACGAGCAGACGTATTGCCTGATGGTAAGCGATTACCGCCGCCCATGGACACCCGTAACACCAGAGGCATCACAAGTGCTTTGCCGGTCTTGAGGGTTGGGGAGGTGGATGAGGCGAAGGGTTGGATTATGGGAATCCGGTATCCTCACTCACTCTGTGAAACACAGAGCAGGCGCTATTTCACTCCGGTTTTCTGTGAGGCCGTGGTATCACTCCGGTCGAGCCAGCCCATGCATGCCGAAGCGTTGCTCTCTCACGGTAAAATTTAAGCTAATGTAGGACAGAGTAGAGGTATGTTTATTAACGATATAGAAGAGACACAAATCCAATGAACGTTTAACACACACCTTCAATATACTCGTGACAAAACTACTTAAATACAATAAACAGATAGTCTACTTATGTATAATAAAAAAAATCGGTCAGATGCGAGTCGGACAAGCGCACCGAGTATTCCGTATAAACATGTATTTTCGTTATTTTTCCTTTATCTGTGCTATAAGACGTAGCTTTGTACCAAATTTCAAGATTCTTTATTCACGGGAAGTACCCAGTAGGTTTTGATTCCCTTGCGAATGTCGAAAATTTGCAGCATAAAAGGCTGTATCTTTTGATTACGTTGGCTTAGAAGTTTGTTTTTTCACAGCTCCAAGGGACAGTAGACCTAAGTAGTTGAAATGAACTTCAGTTTGATACCTCCAGGAAAAAGGTCTTGATAGACAGATAGACGGACAACAAAGTGATCCTACAAGGGGTCCTTTCGTATTTTCCTTTTGAGGTTCGGAGCGCTAAGAACAATAGAAATGTATGCATACATAGGAATGCACATATACGTACCCACTCACAGATAATTTTCATTTCTTTTTTAAGGCAACTCCCCCATTAGAAATAAATCCTATTTATTATTAAAAAGCGTTTTATTAGTATTACAAACAGACACTACAATTTTATTTATTTATATAGAATATTGATAAAAACAGACTGATTATTTTAACATTTTCTCGCACGTGTCGCGCAGATATAATGAACTTATACATCATTCCCAGACAATACTAGTAGGAATGCTAACTTTAGTTCCACGGAATGTAAATGCGATAGCGTCGCAGTATTTGTTATCGCCATTTGAACTAAGTATAATAAAGTTATTGTTTATAAATTATATTTATAATGTCTTAAACGTTATTCATTTTAGTAATGTAATGTAATGTCATGGCCAAGAGTATAAAATTATTACCCGGCTGCGAAAGGAGGGTTGTTTTTCGAGTGTATGTATGTATCTGAAATATATTTCTTTGGCACGCCCAAGTACTAATAGCCGTTTAAGGCTATTATTTTTATGTGAGTGGTGTCAATAGATTCGCCTTAGTCTTGAGAATGACACTGGGTACATCAAAATTAAAAAGGCAACAAAATTAAGGATCTTTGGCGCCAGAAAGTAATCTCAAAAAAAGTTTTTAAAATACATCGAGTTTGGTATCGAAATAAATAATTTTTAACGGTCATTACGAATATATGTATAACTTATAATATAAGTTATAAAAACGTGTTTTATTTAAAAAAACTGAATTTAATAAAGATAGCAGATATTGACGCAGGCGGTTTTTTTTAATCATTTCTACAATGAAAACAATACGAGTACAGTTCAGAGGAATACAATTAGGCAAACGAGCAGACGTATCGCCTGATGGTAAACGATTACCGCCGCCCATGGACACCCGCAACACCAGAGGCGACACATGTGTGTCCTAGTCCTTTTAAGAAGGAGTACGCTCTTTTTTTGAAGGTTTGAAGGTTGTATTGGTCCGGGAATACCTAAATATGAACAATATATATAATCAATAAAACTTAGTTACAGAATAATCTATCAGGTTTGACTGTGAATTTGAACTAACTAAATATATACGAGGTTGGAATCGTTACTTATAACTTATGTTATTCATTTTAAAGATAAGTTACTAATTTTTAAATTAAGTTATTTATATTGAAGTATAGTTATTAGTTTTTAAATTATTCTTTATTTTTAAGTAAACTTCTTAATAATTAAATTAAGTACCTACCTAATTCATTTTTAAATTACGTAATGAATTTATGAATTTCTTAATTATTTAATTAAATAAGTAATTGTAATCAAGACACAGTTGTCGTTGCTTGTTAAAATTTGCTCTAAGTTTAAATAGAATCTTTATAGAAATAGAAAATTAACAATATTCTTGATTAAGAATATACTGTCGCAAACTATTTTAAATTTACTTTCATAAGGGCTAAGTTATTTTAAAGAGGAAAGTGTAATTTAAAGCAAAAGCTTTCAAAATGCCGGGTAAGTAAATCCCAGTAGCTATCATTTATCATCTACAACCCATAATGTCCCACTGCTGGGCTCGGATCTCCTCTCAGGAGAGGGTTAAGGTCATACATCCCCACGCTGGCCAAGTGCGGGTTGGGGACCGGCAAGAATACGTTGTGGCTCCCGATAGCTATATTATTTCACTACTATAGTATTTTTGAAGTGAAAAAATTTTTAGAGGCGTTGTGTAAATTTTAGTGATGGGTAAAAATTGACACGTTAGTATACAATAGCGCAATAAATGAATATTGACTTTTACCAAATAAATGATAGTACTTTTATACTGATCTTCAAACCCGTTTTTTTTACAATCTTCGCTCTGCCGTTTTGATTCAGGTCATGGTTTACCAGCGACCTATGCATCGTTAACCTCGACGAGTTTACCAAAAGAATCACAATTTAAACAAAACTGTTCAAATTGAGGATAAAAAAAACAAGATCTAACGTTTATAATACAAGGAAATAAAGGAAAAATTATGGATGAAGGAATTAGTATGTAGTTTCCTTTTGGTATCTTTTATGGATGTGATAATCGTATTGTAGATTTATATAAAGGACTTCCAGTAACCTTAGATTAAGGTCAGTAGAGAAAACTCAAAGTAGGATGGACAAAATAAATAAAATAATTTAAAGACAAATTCACTTTTAATTTTTTATCATACGTCATCTTTCCACCATACTATCCTACTAATTATATATATTTAAGCTGTAGTAGTAAGTAAGGGAAAACTTCTTTAGCGTTTTTATGCACTTTTTTGTGATGGGTAAAGAATTCTAAACTCTCGTCAGGACACGAACTGATCGAAAATTCGAAAGGTTTTTGTGATGGGTGAAAAATGTTAAACTGGCATCAGGACACGTGACTAGATCGAAAATTCGTAAGTCGGAGGAAGAGTAGACCATAAATTGTCATATCGCTCGGGCGAACTCGGGACCGCCGATCATACCCGAACTAGAAAAATACAGTCAGCTGCATTTCGCTGTGTTTAGTATGTTTCAATTAATACGTAATAATTGTCATTATTTACTCCTTCTTATCGCGCATTTTATTCAAAGAGCAAAGAGGTTCACTTTAGATGAGCTTAAATAACTTTTTTTTTTGAGTTTTCACTTCTGTTAGCAGGCCTCATGACTGTTTTGTTTTTTTTATGTATTTTTCTATATGTTGTTTTTTGAGAAGGTTTGGTGTTATATTTTCATACTCCGCTTAGTCGTTTACGCTGCAGCCTTACTTACGGGAAGTCAACACGGGCTTACTAAAATAAGTTTTTCGTTAATTCAGAAAATTTAAACGAAAATTAATATGACGGTACGAAGTTCGCCGGGTTGGCTAGTTATATGAGTTAAAATGAATCACCATAATGTATGCATGCTCTTAACTTCCGATCGACTGCACTAAATCGGATAATTCTTTTTTATGTGTTTATTATTGTCAGAACAAGGTTTATATAGAAGGAAATTAAAAGAAAACTACGAGTGTTATATTTTCGAGGTGCACCACTACTCGTGGAAACTGTAGAAAGTATAAATACTAAAACATCTTTGAAATTTAGTAAATTGTCACGAAAAAAAGTATGGAGGTGCGAAGTTCCCCGAGTCAGCTAATATTATATTGTATATATGTTTGTTACCCAATTATCTATGGATATTTGTTACTCTTTGACGCAAGAACTACTGTCCAAAATTTTGATGAAACTTTACAGTTTATAAGCTTACAAGCTGACCCACAGAGTAGGATAATATATTCCCCCTCGTTTTTGTAATATTCTTTATTGGTGCTCCGCTCCTTTTAGTCTTAGCGTGATGGTATACAGCCTTTAGCCTTCCTCGACAAATCGGCTATCTAACACTGTAAACATTTTTCAAATTAGACCGTTAGTTCCTGAGATTTATACCCTCAAGCAAACAAACTCTTCAGCTTTATACAAGTGAAATATAGTATTTCGTATAGACTTTTATCAACCGAGATACATGATGGTGTAGATACTGAGTAAGCTGGTTATAGTATACTAGCTTTTACTCGCGGCTCCGCCCCACTTATACGTCAGCTTTCGCGGTAAAGTGTAGCCTATGTCTTTTTTCAAGAATTGAAGTATCTCCATTTCAAATTTCATTGAAATTGATGCAGTGGTTTAGATGGAAGGCGTAACTCAAAGGACAGAACTAACTCGTGGCTCATGTGTCAGATGTTCACCTCATTTCTTAGAAACACACTTTGTTACCTTCATTTTAAATGGCTTGGCCTTCGTGTATCATATCCCTAGATCTATGTTAGATACATTGTTGATACTGGCCGGATGTCGTTAACGAGCCGCTAATTTTACTGACAATGGGTCTGAGATCCACCCGCCACGGAACTGCTCACATCAACACAACTACATACGTCATACCAATAATTAGTTTGAAGAAGACCACATTGGACACCAAACCGAAATGAAATTTCTTGTAAATTCACAATATATTTGTGTTTCACCTTTTTAAACGTATTTAGTATATTTTAAATGTATTTAAGCTAAGTCGTTTAAGTGGCCCTAGACTAGATAATGTTATGTCTGAAACTAGATCATGGCTTTAAAAAAAAATCTAAGATCAAGGTTTCTTGTACAGTGTGCTGAAGGTTTTATCCTAATTAACTCATGACAAATAAGTTTATGACAATAAAAATAATTAAGATAACACTCACTAACCTTTCTGTGTTAGTGACTAATAACTGAGATTAAGACAAAGGAATGAGGTTGAAAATGAAAGTATTAAATAAACAATATATAAGTGTCATATTATATCAAGACTTTTTTTTTCAACGGCTCCTTAAATGCCGGTTATCTCATTAAGAAACAGTCTATTTCAACTATCAAAGTATCCCCCATTTTAATAATAATAAATATGTTTTTAATAAACATTTCGGGCATCTAACACACAGCGCCATCTAGTCCCAAACTAAGTAAAGCTTGTATTATGGGTACTAGACTAGTCATATAAATACGATTTACCTTTTTTTTTTAGATATGGTTAATTTCCCATATCTTTCATCAAATCGGAGTAAAGACTTGACCATGAAAGCATAACAGAGAGGCAGAGTTACTTTATTTGCTTCGCTTTTATTCGTATGGAGTACTTCATCAATTTTTTTGATATAAATTTTAAAATTATTAATTTTTAATCTATACTAATATTATAAATGCGAAAGTTTGTATGGATGGATATTTGTTGCTTTTTCACGTAAAAACTACTCAACGAATTTGGATGAAACTTTGCAGTAATATAGCTGATACATCATAATAAAACATAGGCTACTATTTGCCGTGATAATCGACATATACGCGAGCGAAACCGCGGACATAAACTAGTATTAATATAATTTTCACCTCGTAATTACAGTCAGAATTTGTCCACTGTATAATCGGTTATCATTTGTATTTTCGATATTAAATATTTTGACGTCTAGTAGTTAGCGAGAGAACGGTTCCATCCTAGGTAAATATTGTATGATAAGTATGATGATTTGTGCTTTTATAATATGTATGTATCGAGAAATAAGTAAGTACGGTAACCATTTTTTTTACGTGTGAAAACCCCCTCGAGCCTTCACCCCACCGGGGTTTGCGGCGGGGCGGTGTGTCGGAATCGAACCGACTAAAACCAAACGGTGTAGCACTCTGCGCCTGAGACGGGAGAGATCCGGGAACCTCTTTTTTACGCCATCCGGACCCCTACCAGCGCCTGCCCCCACTGAAGCGGGCACCGTCTGCATGCATGCATAGAGGGGAAAACTCGTCCCGACAATCCGTGGCCTCACTCAGGGCGGCATGAGGCGCTGAAAGGCGCGCCTCCGCCGCCCCATTCGCCGTCGGCAGATCGGGTCCGAGTGGAGGTTGTCCCCCCGGGTCTTCTCCGACGCCTTCTTTTGCGAGATGACTTCCTCGCGACCGTGGTAAAACTGCTCTCGCCACCGACCATGAAGCGTACGGCCGGTAGCGAGAGATCTCCTCCGATGACTGCTGTGAGGGCCCGATACTGCGGTCCCCAAGTGGGGCACACTATCAGCTTGTGCTGGGCCGAGTCCTCACTGCAGTCGCAGTGGTGGCAGAAGGGACTCAGATGCCTCCTGGCGACCGAGTGCAGGTACTTCCCGAGGCAACCGTGCCCGGAAACCACCTGCGTCAGTCAGAAGGAAAGGGTCCCGTGATGCCACCCTGCCCATTCAAGGATGACCGGCTGGAGAACCATATGTGTACCAAGTACCTAACTTTCTGTTAACAGTTCCGATGTTTGCTGAATAATGTTTCTTAACGTCATCGCATGCCGAGTATTGTTGGCTCGAGGAAACCGCGAATGTTTGTTATGCACCTGTGTATACACTCTATGTAAAGAAGACAATGCTGGCGATAAAATCGGTATTACAAAAATATGCGTATGGGGCAAAACATTGATAAATACGAATATACAAAGATGTGAGTCAAGTCTTGGGAACTTTAATGACGTTTGTATATATGTGTATGTATGTATATGTGTATGTTTGTGTATATTGTGTATCTGTTATATATGTAGTAGTATAATTGTATATGCTTATCTGCATAATTGCTATTAGTCCGAGTTCAAAATTTTGTCCTTGCACCTACCGCATCATATTTCTGCAACACCTGTAGGTTGACTGGTAGATAATGCCTAATGGCATTAAGTCCGCCTTTGTACCTCATGTGCATTAAGTTAATAAATAAATAAAATAAATAAATAAACAACTATTTTAAAAAAAAACATTTTTTAAAGATTTTTGATCTTCAAAATTAAAAACGGTAGTACTTGCAAGGAAAAAATCAAATTATATCAATCTAACTGACCCAGCGAACTTCGCATCGCCATACTTTTATCACGAATATTTTTTAAATTACCCGAAGAAAAATATTTAGTATTTATACCCATATTATTTTCCCATAGGTAGTTTAAAGTGCCGAAATTTTGTTTTATTTTTTTTCTATACAAACCTTGTCCTGACAATAACAAACACATAAGAGTAAGAATTACCCAATTTGGTGATGTCGATCGCAAGTTATTTGCATATTTACATTTCAGTGATTCATTTTTATGTATACCGAATTATGTGACATGCAAGGATATATCTAATATTTTTAAATGAGCGACTCTTATATATATTACATTATCTGAATCACATATACATAATGAATGAAAGAAATTTTGTATGCAGGTTTCGGGGACGATTAACCGATCTAGCTAGGATTCCCTTTTAGAATATAAGCAAAAAAATATCCAGCCAGGCTCAGTCTTCCAGGTACTGTTTAATGATATTCAGATATCTAGAATACTTAATGGATAGTACCTCAATTGCTTTTGTTAGGACCTTCGAATTCAGAAAAACTACGGTCGGAAGTAGGAAGTTAATTTACCTGTTCGTGAACTTGAGGAAACTCCTGTTTTATTGCCGCAGATGGCTCATTTTTTGTTCAAGGGTACATCATCAGATTGTAAAACCATAACTTTAACCTTACTGTATTGCTATGGAACAATACAATACCCTATATTTGAAATTAAAGTAAAGGTCGCCCGGCGTCAGCGGTCGTATTGAGACCGTGCTGAATGACTTCTTTGATTTATTGACCAATATTACTTGAACTGTCAATATATAGAATTTTGTAATGTGACAAATCATCAGCACAGTTTCATGTAGCCGGTTTTAAAAAACAAATCCTTTTAAATGAACTTTAGAATAACTTTTAGAGGGTTTGTGAAGACATCTACTTAGAATCCAATTTAAGAATCTAATTTGTCGAAAGAAATAAATCGTGCACCAAATAACAAGACATACTTACATAAACAAAAAATAAAGATTAATCTTACAATAATCATTAAAGCCAATCCCCCAAGATTGGCGAAATTGTTCTCGAAAAAAGTCAAATATAATGAAATTACAATAGACCCGTATTTACACACGCTAGAATATAACCCGAGATACCTAATCTTGGGTTTTATTCTGGCGTATGGCATATGAACTGATAATGGCTAATTGTTTTTTTTTAAATAGAAGAGTTCCGGAAACTATTATAAGTAAATCATCTGGCAACCTACTCGTAGTTAATACACATGCTTTTATAAAAAGCAAGATGGTATAAGAAAAACAGACGCTGAATAATGACTTCATCTACACAGCTAAGTACCTACAAGTTTTTGTAGTACTTAAGTTGTTTTGAATTCTTATTTCTATAAAGCATATATACAGTTTATTTTCCAAGAATGGTATTTAAGGCATAGTAATATTTCAGTTAAGAATTAATTACTCTTCTTAAGATGAGTATCTACTTAAGTTCATGAACTGGTATTTCATGTTTATAATTACTTATGTATATACATATTGTCCGTGTGATGACGGATCAAGATTTTTTTATGTATGGCCCTGCCTGAATGACTCTACTCTGCCTGATGTAAAGGTTAAGCGGAATCTAAGAGTGATGGTCAACATACTTCTTGCGAATGAAGACAATGTAAGCATAATTACTCACACTATCGCGGCCTAGTGATGCTTCTGCATCATTGGGCCTCCGGTTTCGCACTCACCAACGAAACACGACATCACGAACGCTTTCATTTAAGGTTGATATTCTGTGGGAGTGAGTACCGCACTGGTCGAGCCGGCCCGTTCGTGCTGGAATCAGCGTGGCTCTACTACTTTGAAAATACGGAGTATCTCTACATCTAACACCTTTTTAGCCACCGTGGTATAGGAGGCCAGAACCTCATTACTAGGGAGAGGTTAATGTCCAGTGGACTGGCTAAGGCTTTTGATTGTTACTAAATATAATAAATATCTTCACACATCTCGCAGACGGCCCAATCCCAAACAAGGCAAAATCTGTACAATACTGCTAATCCTCAAATATATATTTGTAGAACATACATATTTTAGATAAATTTATTTATTTTTGATAAATCGGCAGACTTAATACTCTAGTCATTCTCAAACAGCCAACCTTTAAGGGTGTAGAGATCTAGTAAGGTAGGTGCATTGAGGTTAGAGTTATCCAGAACGAGATAAAATTGACATTACACCTAAACACAAAAGAAATGGACGTGCTCAGTGAAATAACGAGCTCGCTCGCAGTCAAGATCACTAACCAACCACGAATCATGAACACCAACCGTTACCACAGCAAAAACAAATTGATAGTGTACTTGCATTTTAAACAGCCTTCACAACTTATTACCCAATAAAATTCCACACAAGTTCGCTAAATATTGTGTCATCCGTCAACTTTGTTTAATTGTAATAAGTGTTTCACACCTGCCAATAGTGTTAACTTGGAGATTCCTTATTGACCCTGCTGATATGTCAATTGTATGGATACAAATTGCAGCACTGATAGGTTTATATCCTGCTCGGTGTGTGTAAGTATAAGTGTAACGATTTTGTCTATATACAATACAAATAAATAAATTTGAAGTGCCTGTTTGTACCTTTAAACTAATAGTTTTTCACAAAACCCATATGAAATTATTTACGGTACTTACATCAATAAAGCATATTTTTTATCTGCCTGTGTGATTTTTTGATGGGACTTTCACTGGCAGATAGTTGATGATACAAGGAATAGTAAAGGCAACTTTTTTAGACTATTTTCAGATCGCGGCGTTATGGGGTTGTTTTTGTATTGATACAGCAACTACCGCGGCTTGGCTAGTCTATATTTTTAAACATGAATTGTTCGTTCGTCTAAAACTCGAGAAAGAACCGAATTAGCTAATTTTGACCTTAAAATATTCGCGGAATATCAAGGCACGTTTCATCTGTGAGGTACACAAATAGTAAGTAACGGAAAATATCAAAAACGGTAATTCTCCAATACAAACTGTTCCTAACTGTCAAATATTTGATGTCTTTTGTATTCTTCGTCTTCTTTTAATGAGATGGCAACCAGCCGCATCAGCTATTTCTACCAACGTCAAGTACTTAAAGTAATGTGTTTTGTCTCCTTAGAAATAAAAAACTAACAATTGGCTGTCAAATATTTATAGGTATGTTCAGATTTTTTTTCCATATTTTACACAAATATATGGAGATGAGGCGATATTAATGTAGGTCTAGTCATAAATAATCTTTTAATAAACAGATTGTGTATAGTAACAATAGATTTTTTTTAATCGTGGAATAAAGGGCTTTCGAGCATACGTATCGCCTTTCCGCCGCCCATTGACATTCATATGACTGTCACATGTGCGAAATGAATGGTGACAAATCAATTATAAAGAATGTTACCATCCTTATTATGGTCTCAAGTCTAAGTCTGGCCTACGAGGTATAATAGGCCACCACCCCTTTGCTAAGAAGAGGCCTATGTGCAGCAGTGAAATGTTGAAGACTGCTGATGTGGTATGTGTATGATACATTTTATAGACAAATTTCAGTCGGACACAGAATAAGTGATTGTATACATTGAATTGTACAGTAATATTCGTCCTGGATTCAAAACAAACCAAGGACCTCTGTTTCAGTATATCTGAAAAAACTTATTCTTTTTATGGAATAAGAGACAAACGAGCAGATGTTTCACCTGATGGTAAGCGATTACCACCTCCCGTGGGCACCCGCAACACCAGAGGCGTTACAAGTGCGTTGCCGGCCTTTGGGGGATGGGGAGGCTCTGGCTCTGGCCCCATCCCTCTTGGAGTATTGACCTCCGGTGTCCTCACTCACTCGGTGAAACACAGCGCAGGCGCTGTTTCACACCGGTTTTCTGTGAGGCCGTGGCATCACTCCGGCCCAGCCAGTCCATACATGCTGAAGCGTGGCACTCCCACTGTTGTTTGTGTTCAGTTTGATGAAAGTTCGCGGAATAAGGTAATTAGCTTTATAAATGAGCAGTTTTTCGATGTTTATTTTGAAATGTTAAGTATTTAATTCCATGGATTGAACGAAGTGGCATGTAATGTAGAGGCATATATGAAGGAATATACAGCGATCGATGATGTATTAAAATTTAAGTAGGTGCCGGTGTAACTACAAACATTTGATTATTTTGTTATGTAAATAACTTTGTTATGCATATCTTAGTATTACGTGATTGGGATTTACAAATGAACAAACCATGGGAAAGTTGCGAAAGTAGAACATTCAACCAGTTAATTTTCCTCAAAATATATATGTTGGAATTACCAAGAGGCAAGAGTGGGGCAAATGCGATACCGATGTGGTGTAGTGAGATATGGCTGACGAGTTAAGGAAGTATTGACTGAGAGGTTACTTACTTAAGTTACGTGGTGATTTTTGAACTTAACGGCGAACGTTTCACTCACAAATAAATACGTATGTTTTTAGAAATGGTTGGTTATCTAATTATTATTTTTATAAAACTCACAAGAGAATCTATTTTAGTTTATTGTTAAAAATATACCCACTGTGGGGCCACAGGTCACTGTCAATTTAAAACTTAAAATATGAAACTAAATATATTATGAATACAGCTTCTTTTTTAATTTTTAACGTGTAATAATAAAATCTTTTTAAAGCATATTTTAAATATTGAAACTAATTTATTTAATTTACTTAGTTGACATATTCATGAGTAAGACAAATTTAGTTCAAATATTTTATCTAATTTTTGTTTAGTCGATCGTGTCATAACTTATTGTTTTGGTGCCTTGAAATTCATTTAAGTTGTTGAATACTTCTGTGTTTCCGTCTTATCTTTGTCGCAGCTATAATAAGGTTTTATTAGGTTCATTGAAATGAAATGGGCTGATACGGTCATTGCACTCATAGTTTCATCAAGTGGAAAACGTACTGCAAACTAACTTTTGACCGCGGATCCGCCAACTCTCTCTCTCTCTAACTCTGTCTGTCTGTTACGCTTTCACGGCTAAACCGCTGCATCGATTTCAATAAAACTGACAGTCAATTATCACAAAGAGTAGCCTCTGTCTGTAGAGTTACTTTCAAAGTTAAATAATAATAATAAATATTTCGGACATCGCCAACGATATCTAGTCCCAAACTAAGCAGAACTTGTATTATTGGTAATACAAGTTCTGCTTAGTAGTGTAGTGCACAACTGATATGCATACATAAAGACTTTATTTGCAACATACACACACACATACACAAATATTATAAATAGTAAACACCCAAACGCCGAAATAAATATTTGCCGATCATACAAACATTTTGTCTGACCCAGGATTCGAACCCGAGACCGCCAAAGAGGCAGCCAAAATGAAATGGGTAGTTATAATTCAAGTATGACTAGTTAAGTATTATATGTGAGAAAATGCATAAAACATGTTCTGTGATAAGAAACGCACGGCCACATACCGTAGTGTAACAAAACGTTGTAGAAATAAAAGAAGAGAGAGAGGGAACAAAAAGAGCATTGTTCTAAGTTTGATGTCGATGGCTATGTGTGTGTGTGTGTGTCTGTCTGTGGCATCGCGGCTCTAAAACGGATGGACCGATTTAGATGCAGTTATTTTTTCATTTGAAAGCCAGTTTCCTTGTTGTGGATATTAGCTGTGTTTAGTTAATATCGGTCTAGCAGTGAAAGAGTATCAACTTTTTTCCAAAATGATGTAAGGTTTTTTTGGCGAATCGATTGAATGCTCGCGTTGGGGGATTTTGAAGTTTAGAATTTTTACATTGACCTCCATCCGTGAACTAGCAACATTGGGAAGCAAATTGGTATTTGATAACCTTTTACAGTTTACGAATTCGTATCAAAATCTTTTTTCTAAATTTTTGACAATCTGAAAACTCCCGCTCCATGGAGATTTTAGAGCCAGATGTGATGATTCCACTAGAAGAAACCCCGACGGCTGTTGTCAAGCATTTTACTTAGGGAAGATCCAAACCAAATTATTTCAGATCCTCGATTTGATCTGAGAGAGAGCTCTTGGGCCTTAGTGAGAGGTTATTTTATATAAACCACATTTGGCATTGCGATTGCTGAAGATCTCAGTGTGTACCAATAACTGTGATGAACGTAGCTCAGATGATCTTTGAGCTACTTTTTTGACACAACTGCCGCAGCCGCCATATTGAATCGATGTAACAGTTTCAAAATATAATGCTTATGCTACACATCAACCAAAAAAGTTGTGCAAGTCATAATATTATTCTGTATCTTATATTGTAAGTGTATTAGCCTTGCCAGATTAAAATTGCTCTCAAAGACAACGATGGACATTAATATGTCTAAATAAAAACCACTAGATTAACTTAATTAAAAATCAATATATTGAAGTTATACTTCTTTTGGCGCGTTAGGGAAAAATGATAAGAGTAAATTTTTAATATGCGCGCGAACACCGTCTCGAAAAACCGACACCCTGAAGTTAGCTATAGTCAACATATTAGTTTTGCAAATTTTTATCTTGTTACGTCAAAGAAGTATAACTTGTAACGCGTGTACAAAAGAAAAACACACTTTTTTTATATACAACTAACTCCAAAGATTTTATTTTACAAAGGAGTTAATGTGTAAAAATGTGAAAATGCCTATGACATTATAATTTATTAAATGCATTCATACTTTCTTAACATAAGTTGTTTACATATAATAAACATCGAATTCAACTGCAAAACATCACATCATCGTGAACAAGCCATTCCGACCTGCGAAATATGAGAATTTCATGTATAATATAAATTTTCAGCTCATAGTTCCTTCCTGCCATTTTGATATGCTGTTTTTTACGCATTCATAATATTAAATATAATATAGTATCAAGTAGCTGCTAATCAATTTAAGAAATAAAATAATTGAATTTGTTATTTTAAAGATGAAAAGAACGTGATTCAAGCCAACTTCGTGTTGCAACTCAAATAGATAACATCAGTATTGCTTATACTTTTTGATCATTAAATTGATAAAGATAATATCATGAAAGATTAATATTAATGCATCATAGTTTCGATAAATAGACGTATTTCGCCGTTATGGGCCTCCGCTATCCTCACTCGGTGGTACACAGCGAAGGCGCTGTTTTACACCGGTTTTCTGTGAGGCCGTGGTATCATTCCGGTTGACCCGGCCCATGAATGCCGAAGCGTGACTGGATGACCAGGATGGTTACACTCCGTATGCTTAATTCGTTACTTCACGAATTTCTAATGAGAAAGGTTCTCAGAAGCTTTATTGATGTAAAATAGTTGATAATCTGACAATCCACAAGTGACATCATTATTGTCATAATTGTTAGAAACTTGCGCTTATAACACAAACACACAGATAGTGTATTTGTTTGCTAAGTAATAAGGCGACGTTAAATATAAATTTGTGTTTTCCAATATTATCAACTGGATGTTCAAGTATTCTACGAAATAGTTACCTTCGAAGAATAATTCCTTCATCAAATGCATGTAATGTTTAAGAACTATAACGTATATCATAAATACGAAAGTGAGTTTTAAAGTTTGTTGGGTTTAGATATCTCAACTAACTTATGAATCATAGCACAGAAGATACCTTTTATTAGTTCATAAAAGATTCACATTTAGCTTTAACGAGGACAAAGTCGCACTCAATAGCCAGTTCTTACTCATGTGATAAGCGTCTAAGTATAAGCATTTTTCGCAAATAGATTAAGTCAAATGTCGATAGATGGCGCGGTCGCTATTTTATGAATCACGCTGACGTTTTGTGTCTGAAACTTATGTTTAAACCTAAAAAAACACTTAAACGTGGACGATTCGACAACCAATAAACATTTAAAATAGAGTTTTATTGTAGTTCACACCTATGCTGGCCCTTGCTTTGTATTAAAATTATTCCAGTCCTTAAATACTCAACTGGGGAAATCTAACATATATGTTGACATAGGTACATGAAGAGAGAGTACTTCAGTATTGGAAGAGATATGCTACTGCTCAAATAGACCAGAGTGATATAACGGTCTTAGTGAAAATTGGTGTTATGTTATATTTTGAAGCGGCGCTCATAGCCTAACTGCACTCGGTGATTAGAAACAATCACTAGACCGAGGGTAAGCAACGACGACGCGGTCAGTACCAGGATGGGTGACCGCTGGTGACATGTTTCCATGAGCGTCTCCGTGATTCGGTCACGTTAAGCAGTCGGTCCCGATTGTTATCATAGGATAACAGTCGCGAGGCTTAGTTGGATGCCTTCGGGCGGCTTAAATCCAACGGCAAGATATGTAGCCACAACGTATTCTTGCTAGTCCCCAACCCGCACTTGGCCAGAGTGGGGACGTATGGCCTTAACCCTCTCCTGAGAGGAGACCCGAGCCCAGTATGGGACATTATGGGTTGTTGATGATATAAAGAAATGTTTTTTATTGTTTTTCACCATGTAAACGATGTCTTTGGAAGCCAACACGCGAGAATATTCAAAAGAAACTTGTCACTCTTGAGTTGGTGACCATGGGTGGTGATAGTCACTTCTCACACTTTCGCCACTCTGTATGTAAAATAAACAGTGGTTACATTTGAAAAATTGAATTTACGTGGCAGACGTCGGAACATAGAGTAAAAATTAACAGGTACTTCCCCAGTTCAAGTAACAAGTCTTGTCTTTTTTGACTTCGTAACGCATAGAGACCTATTGAAAGTTTTTGTCGGTAAGTTTTTATTTATAAGTAAATAAAACATCAAACAAAAATGTAGCTTATTGATACTGTTATTATAAAAACTATATATATTTTTATACCTCGTCCCGAGTTATCTACTTTCGAGATGAAATTGTCTCTCTGAATAACATATTTTCTGCACGTATCTTAACGCGACTTTTTATGATGTAGGGGGCAAATGAGCAGACAGATCAAAAGCCTTTAATCATTAAAGGCTATTGATAGTATTTTTTATGGAATAAGGGGCAAACGAGCAGACTTATCGCCTGTTGGTAAGCGATTACCGCCACCCATGGACACCCGCAACACCAGCGGTTTCACAAGTGCGTTGTCGGCTTTGGGGGATGGGGAGGGGGATAAGGGGAAGGGTTGGATTATGGGCCTCTTGTATCCTCACTCACTCGGTGAAACACAGCGCAATCGCTGTTTCACACAATTCTCTGAGAGACCGTGGTATCACACCGATCGTGCCGGCCCATGCATGCCGAAGCGTGGCTCTCCCACGGTAAAAAGCGACGCCAGTCCAATATAGTATCGACCTATGTTGGATTGGCCGCGCCTTAGAAAGAAGGTCTACTTGCCTGATGGAAAGCATGAGCAGAATCAAAGAGTGGTGGTCACCATACTCATTGTGAATGCAGACAATGCAGCATTGTGACCCACTATGGCGGCCTATTGAGATGTTTCTTCATCATTGGGGCTCCGGTCCGGCACTCACCAACGAAACACGTTTGTGGTATGTGGAATGTCAACTTGGCTAGGGGATCTGCTTACGGGCTATGCAATGGTGTCCGTTCCCGATTTGCACATCTATATGGTTTTAGACTACACCCTTCATTATCATCAGACTTCATCATTTTAATGGTATTACTTATCGATTGACATCGGACTCTGTCTGATCAATCTGTCCAACAGTGGACTGTGATAGGCTGATGAGGATGATTTTCTTTTTATTTAGTAAGGAGTAGTAGTAAATAGATGGATTGTCCAGTATGCCTTTCTATTCGTCTGATAAAATGACAGGAATTCAAAAAGAAAATGTCTTGATAAACCTTTAGAATAAGTTTGTTTTACACAAAAGTAAGATATCCTTCCTACTAAATAAAATTCTCGTGTCGCGGTGTTAGTTACTGAACTCCTACGAAACGCCTGAACCGATTCTTATAAATTTTCTGGGTAGGTCTGAGAATCAGCCAATATCTATTTTTCATATCCCTAAATGATAAGGGTCACACCAATCTTAAATGTTTTTTTTATATATTTTTTTGTATACGGCAAAACAACGTTTGCCGGTTTAATAACTAGTACATTATTTAGTTGACGTGTCTCTATAGGCAAAAACTAGACAGTAGTGTAAAAGAACCATTAATTTTTACGACTATTGACTTGACTTATCATTATTTATTTGCATCAGTCTTGAGGTTTACGGTACTTATTGCTCATAAATCGCTTATTAATTGTCGACGCTGATAAAATACCAGCTCGAAGATAGAAAACCGCCATTTGCCACCCATGGACACTCGCAACACCAGAGGCGTCCCAAGTGCGTTGCCGGCCTTTGGGGATAGGGATAAGGGGAGGTGTTGAGATATTGGCCTCCGTTATCCTCACTCACTCGGTGAAACCTAGCGCAAGCGCTGTTTCACATCGGCTTTCTGTCGAACCGTTATATCACTCTGGTTGAGCCGGCCCATTCTGGGCAAGTGCTGGTTGGGGATTGGCAAGACAACGTTGTGGCTACGTAATCTTGCCGTTGGATGTTTTTAAAGCTGCCCAAAGGCCTCCAATTAAACTTCACAACTGTTACCTTATGATAGCAACCGGGACCGACTGCTTAACGTGACCTCCGAATCACGGAGACGCTCATGGTAGCATGCCACCAGCGGCCACCCAAGGCAATTCAAATGTATTTGAAGTAGTAGTATTAATAAATAATAAATACCTATACCTAATTGAAATTGTAAATGAATGTTTTGTGTTTCCGATATTTGTGTACGACTAACTGCACCCTATCACTCTTCTATGTAGACATATTTGATGAAGGAATTGGAAAAAAATATCTTCGAAGCGCGTTTTGTACGATTCACACACCATATCAAAATTTAAACTGAATCAGTTAAGAACTTTTTTCAATCAATCAATTTGTTGATTTATATATATATATGTATATACTAGTTTTTCCCGCATCTCCTTCCATATGTTGGTCTGTCGGTTATCGCGGTAAATAGTAGTCTCAATAATCAAATGATCTCCTGATTATGAAATTGTATATTTCATCCAATTAAGCTCAGTGATTTAGCCTAAAGTGAAAGTATAAAAAACAGATCGAGTTACTTTCGAATTTATAACATTATAGTATAGAACTATCGATATTAACATACATTTACATAGACCGAAGGAGTTACATATTGAAAGTTGTAAACATACAAGGCTAATCTTCGTAACTCTTACTTGTTGATTCTTATTTTTAACGTTTCTATTTAAAATGTTAGGGACAATATCCATGGACGAGAGAATCGCTGCGATGTTATCGCCACTTCACACAGTTCTATACACTCGGCAATTGCTTTACGGGACGCGACGATACCCAGAAGGAATAAACCTTCATTCCTGGAGATAAGACGATGATAGAAGCGCGGATCCGTCGCTATTGTATCGCTTGTGGAGACGGGCCTAGTGTTAGAGACAGAGAGGAAAGAGGAAGAGCCCATGGACATATGGACCATCAAGATCGCATCGATACCACCCTTAAGCGTTCAAAAGCAATGCTAAATAAATTCTTAATTTCTTTTTACAAGCAGTTTTCTTTCCATTGGGCAGAGTCATCTTAGTACAAGACTCTTATTAGGTTTGAATGATATTTTAAGTAATGGGTGTTTTATAAAGTACTTTTAGTAATGTTTTTAATTATTATTTGTAACTGAAAAACAGTTTACCATGTCCTTTGGTTTATCAATTTTTAAATAGCTCAAAATGTTTTTACGTGGCTACTTCAATTTTTTGTTTTCGCATTTCTGATATTTACGTGTAGAATTTACGTGTAGGGAGACGAATATTTTCTAAACACACTGCCATTCAACTGACAGCCATATTCTATTTCATTGCGATACACATTTGTTAATCAAATTCCTATTTTAAAATCATTAACTATCTTTAATTTCTGGGTCCTCTTTAAAGAGGACACTCAGTAAAGTCCCTAAATAAAAAAGTGAATAAATCTTGACGAATACTGTTTTCTGAGTATGAGTTTTTTGTGACACCTTTTTTTTTATTCACATTGAGAAATATAAGAAGTTTCTCACTTCCACTAAACTTTTGCGTGAATATTCTATAACTCGCTATATGTGTAATGTAATAAATAATTGAAAAAATACATTTAAAAATTAAAATTCAAAATAACCTGTAATGCACATCTCCAGCGAGAAAGACATAGTTGGTGGCGTACAGCGCAGCAACAAACACGGTGATTACAATCATACAATAATTATAAATATGGAACCGCTTGAATTGGCCCAGTTCCTTCATGAGATGTTCAGTATCCACTCCTGCACTACCCTTGTAGTCATCGGCCATTTTTTCTTCGGCAGCTTCTGTCTTAGACATGACAGCACAATGAAAAATTCACCACTTATTCAGTACAGTAAAAAAATCGAAACAGTCTAAAATTTAAAACTAAAATGTTTTTCGTTTCGCGCGTTTTTAAGTTCGTATTTTAAATTACGCGCGCTGGTTGTCCATTAGTAAAGTCGCGTGTGCCACCTTGAGCTGCGCTCGCGCCGGTTGTGATACCGAGAGAGATGCGTGCACGACTGTCATTTGTCGTGCAGTAAGCTGGCCTCCGAACACTATTTGCACTGTGGACACCGGAAGTAGTATACTTCCAGGAAAATTTGGGCAATGTCTAGTTTACTATTCTGAAGCGAATAGAATTGAATTTAAAGAGGTATGATGTTTGAATGTAAAGATGTGTGCTCATTTTGACATTTAGCGATATATGTCTATAAAGCCCTGGGTTTAAGTTCCTGTTGTAATTCACAAAACTAAACGAAGTCTGATAACCTCACTGAAGTTCATGGCAATAAACTTGTTTCCTCTCCTCTTTCTCTTAGGGAGATAACAGACTAAAACAAAGAAAATATTTATAAGAGCAATATCTATAAATAAAAGTTTTATTACTACGTTAAGTGGTACATATGTGACTGCTTCGGTGGCGCATTGGTAGCGTATGCGACCGCTGTGCTTGAGGTCTCGGGTTCTCTTCCTGTGTCGGACCAAATGTTTGTATGAGCTGCAAATATTTATGTCGGAGTTTGGGTGATTTCTATGTATAATATGTATGCATTTACCAAAAAAAAGTATATAAGTATTCTATCAGTCAATCTCGGTATCATAATACAAGATCTGTATAGTTTGAAGCTAGAAAGCGTTGTGCGTAAAATGTTCGATATATTAAAAAACATACACACATATTTATAAAAAAAAGAAAACGCATTTCTTAACATACTTGGGCCTCGGCCTAAATTTAGGTCGTGTTTTATGTTTCTTTATTATTATTAGAAATATAACTGTAACCAAATTATATTCTGATCTTAAAAGGGGTGACAGCAGAGTGCCCAAGGATATAACGGTTTCAACCCCACCTCAACACTGAACTGACATGCTCCAAGTAAACAATCCGAATGCATATTAAAAAGACTTATCAGTGTTGCAAACTTATTGATTCATAAATTACCATTAAAATAATATGCAAAAATAAAACCTATAAAAAATAAATAACAAATGTTAAATAATACTTCTTTCTATAGAAGGCAATCAAAATTTTACTAATATTTGTGAAATCTTTTATTATTTAAATAAACAATGTCAGCGTTCCGTTTCTGTTTGTCCATTATAATAGTATTAATTTTCAAGTTGATAAAAAAGGTTACATATAAGAAATCTTCGCTTTTGACATTTTTTTAAGTGTACGTTAATAGATTTATGATTATTACGATAGTAATTATGTGAATCAATAGAAACTTACATTATTTTAAAGAAATATGAGCAAAATAATACAAAAGGCTATTATAATGACATAGTATTAAGTAAATGAAGTCGCTTCTGCTGTATTTTTATGGGATTAGCCTCTGTGGTCTATCCGTCTCTAAACGAGCAGACGGATCACCTGACGTTTAGTGATTACCGCGGCCCATAGACAAACGCAACAACAAAGGCGTCACAAGTGCGTTGCAGGCCTTAAAAAGGAGTTCACTCTTTTCTTGAAAGTTTGAAAGTCGTATTGGTTCGGAAATTCCACAGGCGACTGTTCATTCCATAGTTCTGTTGTGCGAGGTAGAAAGTTTCTAGACAAACGCACAAGTGTGGACTCCCAACCATCTAAATGATGGATATGGGGGATAATAGGAAGGGGTCTGTGTGGAGGAACGGGTAACATATTCCCCCAATACAAAGAGAGGATCCTCCAACCAGGCGAGGTGATCATGCCTGGCGGGCCACCGTCCAACGGTTGATGTTGGGAAGTTGTATATATGTTAATCGGCACGAGAACTTCTATTGCGCGATTTAGGATTGGTAGTTTCTTAGTTTTTCTTCGTTGCTCCGTAGTTCGATGTTTCTTCGGTAGATGGCGCTGTTATATATTTAATGTTGTTGCCGTGTATGTGGAAGTCGCCACAGTCTGTTTACTTACATCTTTTAAACTAGTCAACACACTTTTAATAAGGTTTGTGTGTAGTAAAGACACTATATATTAAAACAGATTATTTATGATCCAAGAAGAGTAAATGCGAGAAAAACGTGTGATTTTTATAAAAAAACATTTAAATCATTGTTTTAAATACTTCTAAATCAATATTTAAATTTGGAAGTTTTGCAAAATATTAAACTTAAATGACCATGGCATTTTTGGTAATTTCGGTTCAGAAAATAATAAGTCTTGTGTAAAGATATGAATTTTAATTTTTTAAATAAAAATATGTTTTGAATTAAATTTAAGATGAGCTTAGTAAATAATGGCCAAGGTTAAATATATTTTTCAAGGTGTCTGTATTCTAGACACATTAAATTTTATTTCGGATCTGTACATAGTTATTTAGTCGTAGTTTATTAACATATGAATTGCACAATGTCTCTCAAATGAGAAGAAACTGCATTAAAGTTCGTAATTCACAAATTTATTAATAATTGATAAGTTATAAAGGTCATTTTATTTTCTTAACCCTTAAAATACGTAATAACTAGGCCATAACATTATGAAATAGATCATTTTTATTTTTCAATGGCAAGTAATTATTTATAAGGTAACGTCTCAATCGATCAATTCACTACACTATTGTATTTACAATAAAGATCTTTTGATTTTTAAGGAAAGAGGTTACTATTTACCGCGATAACCGACATAAATGCAAATAGAGCCGTGGGCAAAAGCTAGTATAATTATAATTTCACAATCAAATTATAACGAATGTATAAATTTTAAATTCTATTTTTAAAACCATTTTTGTTGTATGTTTTAGCCATTCCGTTTTTAATACTGGCAAGTACTTATAGATACCATAAGTTCTGGTTTCATTCTATCATCGAATTTCAAATGATGCAACTTTTAAAACCTGTTTGATATAATTTTCCCGCCGTTCGATTTTTCACTCGACTTTTTTTCATTTGGCTTCGCACGATTTGTGCATTCAGCCAATGTCGAGTTTAGTTCACTTGACTTTTTCTATGATGTGTTCAATGATGTATACTGACACATGAGTTTTTCGATCAGGAAACTTCAAAATCTCAAAATACCTAAGACTTGATAATGAAGATCTGCCAGTCATTAATTGCATACTGTAATACTATCTGTGGTGAAGCTCCATTTACGGCCACTAAGCGATTGGTAATCACTCAGAGGGCTGTACTTAAAGTCAGCCTTTGTCGCTCTTTTCTGTTTTCAACGACTTTACTCTATGAACAGGGAGGGTGCTGAGAATAAGAGAATTGTTCTTACTAGATATTATACCAAAACAACACAGCAACTTATGATATGAAACTACTAAAGCCACTAACTAACTGGTCTCACATACCTGATTTTTGTAACAAACTTGTAGAATGTTCAGCATTCACTGCTGAACCTCTAGCTTCGAAGCTCTAAGAAGACACTTCAGCCTTTATAAATACTATTAATCCAGTACTAGCCGTTCCTTAGTACGTAAGCTTGGATTTCAATTATTAAATTAATATTTGAACTCTCAAAAGTTTAATCATTTATAGCCTTGATCATTCTATCACGTTTGCAAGCATGATTGACACATTAAATAATTATCGTGCAAAACGAAATTGCGAATATGGCAACCTCGGACATAATGACAATTTAAAATAAAGTCTAATTGCTTTAGTTATTGTGCTGGCAACATTCTAAATTTGTTGATGAAATTCTTGTTTGTAATTTATCTATTCAAATAGTAATTGGTTGTTGGTATGCAAGGTTCGATATTTAAAACATGTATTTAATTTTAATGTTGGCAAGGTTTCGGTTGAACGTTTTATATTTTTAAGTATTAATGTGTAACATCGTTCCATCCCCCAAAGGCCGGCAACGCATCTGTGCCACCTCTGGTGTTGTCCATGGGCAGCGGTAATCGCTTACCATCGGGCGATACTTATGTTTCTTTGCCCCTATTACATAAAAAAATCGATGCAGCGGCTTAGCCGTAAAAAGGTACAAGGCTCAGACAGAGTTTATTTTGAACCTATAATATAAGTATAAAGTATAGATAGATCATATATTTTATTTTATTTTTTAAAAGAAAGGTTTTTGTATTATTATTATTCAATTTGTAATTTAAGTTGTTCTTGATTATTTTAATGAACAAAATATACTTTCAAAACGGATACTTTTGCTGTTATTTGAACACCAAAGGTAGGCCCTTTAGTGTATAAATGAAAGTAAAAGTATCCTACTAGTTGATTGGTAACACGTAATATTTAGTATTCATTCATATCTGCGGAGAAAACATTAACATCGTGAGAAGTTTTGCTACGAAGTGTGTGACAGGCGTTCTTAATAAAGTAGAAAATAATAAAATCATTACTTTACGTAGATCCCAGCCTAAATGCCAAATTACCTATTTTTCCTTTATATAAATAGGTATTTTTATTATTTGTAAATTGATTTGTTATTATTTAGGTGCAATATATCTAGAATCTCACGATTACAAAAACGCAGTGTAGGGCGCCATGCGGCGCGATGGACCTACGACTTGAGGAAAGTGGCTGGCGGTGGATAGATGCGGACTGCCCAAGACCGGAATGGCTGGCGCCCTTTGAGGGAGGCCTTCGTTCAGCAGTGGATGTCAATAGATTGAAGTAAGTATTTACTTAAACAATATGCTACTAAATATAAGCCTCTCCTTAACAAGGAGGTTTTGAAATTTCTTTATAACTATATTTAGCGTGTATAGTCCAGTCCATTCGTTTAGTTAAGATAGTGGCGATACACCCGCACGCAATTGTGGTTATTAATGTGATTTAATTACATATTTTATTTTGTTTCATTTCATTTTATTTAATTTTAAGTTGATTCTTTTAATACACTTGATTTTTGAATTGATTTAACTAATTCATAATTTAATTTGATTGATGGTTAATTTATTTTTATTTGATTTATTTGATATTTCGAATTGAATCGGATCACGTATTATAGTACAGATCAATATGAGGGTGGTGTTTATTTTAGGATTTTTAACGCTCCTAGCAATTGCACAAACACATCGATTACCTGCAAAGAAAATAGATGAAACCAAAGTAAAGATCACCAATAATGACCAAAAACCTGATGCAACAGGACAAAAAATCACGCATACAAGAAAGGAGGGGGAAAAAGACTACGCAGAGCATCATCATGACCATGACGAGCAAGGTGTAAAAGGATACAAGGGCCACCACTATCACGAGAAGAGTGAAAAAGGACACCACGACAAAGATGTCCTTTGCGGTGCCATAAAGGTGAGTAGATCATGATCAAGATCTTTCATACTTTCAAGGCGCTCATAGCCCAGTTGCACTCGGTGATTGGAAATAAACACCGAGGATAAGCAACGATGGCGCGGTCAGTACCTGGATGGGTGACCGCTGGTGGCATGTTACCATGAGCGTCTCCGTGATTCGGAGGTCACGTTAAGCAGTCGGTCCCGGTTGTTATCATACGATAACAGTCGTGAAGCTTAGTTGAAGGCCTTCGGGCGGCCTTAAAATATCCAACGACAAGATTTACGTAACCACAACGTTATCTGGCCAGTCCCCAACCCGCACTCGGCCAGCGTGGGCACGTATGGCCTTAACCCTCTCCTGAAAGGAGACCCGAGCCCAGTAGTGGGACATAATGGGTTGTTTATTGATTGATAGAAGATCTTTCTTGCATCATCATACAGATGGCCAAAACAATGAACATCATAAGAAAGAAAAAGGTGAGAAATGCTATAAATACGCCGAAAAACGACGCTACAAGAATGATATCGCAACAAGAAAGGACACTCAACCAAAGAACATCGTGAAATACATACATTCGATTAACTAAAGAAGACAACTTTCTTTGTTAAAGAGAATCATGGAGGGTGCCACGAGGAACACGGCCACAAGAAAGGGGTTGATTACAAGAAAGGTCATCATCACGGTGATTATCACGTTCATGGGCCTATGCCCATGTCCTATGCCTATGAATAATACTTATCACTATTGATAAGGATTATTAGGAGAAGGGAGGCCATCATCACGAGCATAAAGAACACAGAACTTATACAATCGAATCAACTAAATCAAATGGATCTGTCTAAACTTCATTTAGTTGATTTATTTTTAATTTATTTGATTCGATTTAATTTGATTAATTTGTTTTTGGTTCATGGTTTATATTCTGTCTTTTTTGTGATATATTTTTTGTAGTCTATTGTGATATGAATTGATATTAATTTTGTGTGGTCATTAATATAATTGCTAGGTTTATCTGTTTCTATTTTTTTATCTTTTTTCTATTTCTAATTCTCTCAGCTTTAAACCGTACTAAATAGCATACTGTATTCAACCAGTAACTAGTCAGACAATTAAAAGGAGACCTCCCTACATTTATTAAAATGAAATCATATTGTTGTAACTGTTGGTGATTCTATATGAAATAAATATTTTTTTATATTAATTCATACAACGGCATAAACTGACAAATCATAGTCACTTGGGGTGGACCGCATCTAAGCGAATGGACTGTACTGTGTGAAATGACTAACCAGGATACATGAAACATCTGAAGTAGTTTATAACTAGGTATGCCTTGAACTCTCTGAAATTTGCATACACTTGAAAGATTTGTCAATATTTTTATATAATACAAAGTCTTCTGGATAACTTGGAGAACAAATTTTTCAATGCACTACTTGCTTCAATTCAATTTGTAGATTTAGACATCGATCTTAAGTTAGTAATTGAACCTGAGCGTTTACACATTATGCTGGAAGAATTTATCAATCTAAAAGGAAAATGTTTTCTTAGCACGCACGTTCGTGATTGATCAATCAATAATCATTTATTTGCGGACACATAGGACAGTTACTGATCTTATGGCTATTTTAGATGTACACTTTGTCCTACCACATTATGCGGTGTGCATATATTATATAAACAGAAACGTCAGACGTCAAATTAATCAAACACTTCTTCTTCTTTTGATGAGACGGCAACGAGCCGGATCAGCTATTTTTGCCAATGTCAAGTATTAAAGCCTCAAATTCTAAGCTCTTCATCGTGATGGAACTAATAATAAAAAAAAATGTAGATGACATGAAATGGGGACCGTCTTTCGCAAACACAAAAACGATCTCTTATCAAACACTTAAAATTATGGAAATATAACAATTCATTTAACAAATAATATCAATAGAAATCAATATTGACACTAAATCCAATAAAAAAAAGGTTTCAGATAGAACAAATACGTGTAGATAAGAAATTGACAAAGAAAATTAAAATATACAAAATATAACCTATAGTAAGTTCAAATTGTACAGTAACATTAGAGCAAATATTGTGTAGCAAATATATTTTAGAAACACATAGAATTGTGGTCGATAAAAATTCATTAACAGAGTAATAACCAGTGGTCTACTAGGTTTTGGAATAATTTATGTTTGAAAACATTTATATTACTACTCTCTTTTATGTAACTAGAAATCCTATTGCGGATTCTTTGCGGCTATAACAAACACGCTTTTGAAATATAAAAATATAAAATATATATATATCTTTTCTGTTTCGCAACATTTTGTTACAGAGAATTAACTAATCTTGAATGTTCGTAATGGTAATTGTAAAGATTAATTACTATTTAGAAATTTCAGGTGTTGAAAAATAATCTACCATTAAAAGCGAAAAGGGTACTTTTTGTCAGAACCTTTTATTAGTCTATTAATCGAAAAATATTCTTGTTTATTGTGGTAGAATGGGCGTCAAATACTTCTTTAACTTGAAGAAATCATATTAACGCTTTATGTGTTAACCCTTTTAGGTTAAAAAGGTTAAAAACTTTAACATCGCGATACAGGACTAACAGTTGGAATAGTTCAATGTATCTTTGCCGTTTTCGAGGTGTTTTTAATTGAATGTGGAGGTTACACATTGATGGAGTTCCTGAACTTGAATTAAAGTATATAACTGTGTATATCTAAATACTATCACATACAAACAAGTATGTCATACTTTAGAGCATACAAAGAGCATACATACAAAAGAAAAAGAAAGGAAATGGAATTTTTCAGCAGGTAGTAGATAATCCCGCGAGTTTCAATTAAAATAGTATAATTACTTCTAATAAGCTCCAAATATTTGACTTAGTATTCATAATAATGAGGACTCTATGTACCTTAAAGTTTGATTCTTAGTTTTTATATGTATACACACTTTTTGGCGTCGATAGGTATTTTAACATGCAAAACTATATCAATGGTGTCTATAGCTCCTCGTTGAAAACTAGATACCTACGTATAGTTTCATTAAATAATTATAGGTATTTGAGGATGATGTATTGCGATAGCCCTAGACTTAAAATATCCTATGGCCATACACTTGTGCAGAAATGGCACTTAAATTTAGTTTAATATACGTTTAGAATGTATCCATGTACATCTCAAAATGCTCCGAGTAGTATTCGAGATGAACGAGAATAGGCATTGTGATTGTACACTCATTCGTAAAAGCCGATTACGATTGAATGAACTGTGAATTGCGTAATCGATGTTGCTCATTTTATTGTGAGATAGTTTTTACATATAGTTAATGGTTAACCGATAGATTTTGTAATCAGTAATCGTCAGTAAATTTTTTCAAGGTAGTAGAGCCACGATTATTTCAGCACGACAAATCGACTGGATTCGGGCGGACCCTCTCACAGAGACCCAATGAATTCAAATTCAAATTCAAAATCATTTATTTAATTAAGACACTAAGTGACATTTATAATCGTTAAATTGAAGCTATAGCTTAAAAAAACATAGATCGACACAAACAGACGCCACAGATGTAAAACACAACACAACACAAACACTAAAATTCACTCATTCCATAGCTCCCAGTTTCCAAAATGCGTAGAGCCTTTTGAGAATAATACTCACTCACTCTTTGGTTTGATCCATGCCTAGTGTAGATCACCATGCTGTATTGTCGCATTGTTTGCATTCACAAAGAGTATGGTGACCACTACTCTTGGATTCTGTTCATGCTTTCAATCAGACACAAAATGACTCTCATTTTGTGTCAATCAGTGGCCCGCCAGGCATGATCACCTCGTCTGGTCGGAGGATCCTCCCTTTGTGTTGGAGGGGCATGTGATATTCAAAGGAGCTTTTGGCCTAATGTATCACGTCGGCTAGGTTGACAGGTTAGTAAAGAGTTTGTGTCTAGTTTTCCTTATCATGATATCGCAATAAATAACCAATAAATTTATTTGCGTTAGTTATTTCCTATTAGTTGTTTAAATTTTTCCTGAGTTAAGTTGCCGGAAAACCTTAGCTAGTTGTTTATCTTTGTACTATGACTTCATTTTTACCCGAAACGGTACACGCTTCTTTTTTTGTTGACGAGGTGGAAAATTCCTTTGGATCTCAGGCACCTGGAGGACTGAGGAGCCAGGTATGAGGTAATTTCACTAAAAACAACCCGACCGCGACGTTCTCAGACGTCCTGGTCAGTCCTCCACTGAAATTCGGATTGTGACTCGGACCATGTTATTTCAGGTCCCCCCAGGAACGACCCTGCGTCTATTCAGACTCTCTCCTGGGGAAAGCCTCGGATTCTCAATGCCAGTCAGCCCAATCCTTAAATGCTGCGGCCTGACCGCAGTTTTGTGACCAGGCCCCCTCCTGTCGCTGAGGTCCCCACTTTTGGCAGCTTACGGAGAAGGTATACCTAAGTATGTATTTCGGGTGAGAGAATGTTTGTGCAAACCAATGTTGCCATTTATCTCCGAAATAACGTTTTCAGGGCGGGGTTTGGGTTTGATTGGTGCATCTTGTTATATAGACGTTACTAGTTTAGGTTGCTATATCCGTCGAGGACCACCATTAATTCTTAAACCAAAATAAAAGTGACGCATCTTATACTTTATGATATTGCGAGTCAGGACTCTTGAAAATCTAACCGCCCGTTTCGTTTTTTGCCTAGAATAAACATACAGACAAAGAAACAGTATTTAGTCATTGTTTTTAATTGTTTATTAACATTATAAAAAATTGTATTTATATTCTCCTAGCGGCTAGCCAATTACGGCCATGGTGGCCAGTCTCAACGGAGACCACCCATCTACGCAAGAGATATTATAGTGCGCAATCCCCCTCTCTCATAACCCGAGTGGACGGTTAACCGACACGACCGTTCAGACGCACGTGCTCTCTGAGACACGGGGGTTCAGACCCTACTTCCAAACTACGAGCAGTTGTTAAGTATTTCTATAACCAGAAATACTCAATGACATTTTTGACCCGACCGATTCGGACCCGAGATCATATACGTCAACCGCTAGTCCAACGAGGCAGTAGGCTATGAAGATATTGACATGACCGGTCTGTTAATCTAGTGGTAACCGATCCTGATTGCTAAGCTGGAATATGTGGGTTCGATTATACACTATGATGATATATGATGTGACAGTGGTGACTTATAAAGGCATGGCAAGTTTAGACAAGGCAAAGAACCGAAGCATTATATCTTATTCCAATGATTAAGTAATATTATGCCAGCTTAGGTCAAGGTCTCGATCTCAATATTTGTAATGTTATTTTTTTAATGGAATAGTGGGCAAACGAGCAGACGTATCGACTGATGGTACGCGATGAACACCTGCAAAGCCAGTGGCGTCAAAAGTGCATTGTCGGCTTTTGGGCGATGGCGGGAGGGATTGGGCCATGGACCTCTGTATCTTCCCTCACTCGGTGAAACACAGCACAAGCGCTGTTTCACACCAAATGTTAGTAGGCAAATGCAGGCAAATGTAGGCAATATCTACTAATATTAAAATTTATAGGTTACGCCGATTTCAGTACGAACGGGCCCGGCTTTCCCGGGCGATACTACCCTCGCACTGTGAAGATCAACGTAAAATGACATTCGTGCTGTCGTGTTCCGTTGGTGAGTGTGAGACCGGAGGCTTTATGATGCAGCAGCATCACTAGGCCGCCATGGCGTGGGTCACAAGGAGGCAGTTTACCATAAAATTCGTATGCCTGTTTTATTATCCGAATACAGCGAAGCCAAAAAAAACAATAGTAGTTTTAGTAGAATATGTACGTTTGTATGTTCCACTACCGTCTAAACTACTGAACCGATTTAAATCAAATGAAGTGTTGATAGATTCGTAATAATAGATTGGATGACATTGGCTATATAATTTTTGAACAAAAGTTTTTAAATAAAAAAAGATTTTAAAATCTTTTTCTTGTATTTGTAATCTCAGAACTTCGATTTTTAGGGTCCGTACCACAAAAAGAATAAACGGAACCATTTTATTGAGGTTATATTTTATTGTTTGTAAGACACAGCCTCTTTGATCTGGTTTTCCTTAAGGGCGAACGTTGAGGAAGGAAAGATGCTGTTTATTATACTTCGTAATATACCATAATTGAAATCATGTTTATAAGAGTACACATTACTGTTTAGATAATAATAACAACTTTAGTGATTATAGTACACGATAGTTTTGCACTGCACGGTTAGCCTAGTGGTTTAAGTGGTCGCCACACTGCTTCCTACCGCGCTAAGTGTTATGGGTTCTAATCCCACACGAGACGACACTTTGTGTGAACCATAAATTCTTGTTCTAATTCTGGGTGTACTTTGCGTCCGTTTCATGTATGTTCGTACAGTCCCCCACGACACAGGATGTATATTCCTAATGGTAACCAATCTGTTGATAAACGTACTTGTGTTAATACACACATTTTCTAAATAATGATTACACGGTAGACCTAATTGTTTAAGGAACAGGGAGTGCGCCTGTGTTTGTACACACACTCGTGCACGATAACATTTCCTGCGTAGTTGACTGGTTTCCGTTGAGACTGGCCGCCGTGGCCTAAATCGGCTAGGAGAGAAAGCAATAAAAATTTATTGTTCATCTCCAAACCTATGCGTGTGTAATTAGATTCAAGGTGGGTAGGTAAGGAATGTAAGTATTGACGCCAGTCGAGAGATTCGAACCTAGAACCAGCAAACTCAAATGTCTTACGGGATCGCTTTTGTGTATTTACCTTTATGTTTAAGTCTCAACTCTTGCACAAAATGTACATTTAACTTTTAGGTTTTCAAAACACTAATTATTTTATTAAAATTCGTCACGTATAGTATTTTATGTAAACTAAACAAACATCTAGGGTTTATTCTCAACTGTTGAAGATATTACCACGACTGCTTGAAATTGCAAAACCATAATAATTTATAATTGCTGGCAAATAGACATAGATAAATGCTTTCATAATAAATTCAAATAAAAAACATAAAAATAATACATAAACGCATTCACTCACATTCTGAAGAAGGCAGGGATAGGATACCAAACTTCTTTTCTACCCTAAAACCTTCACCAGAAAAAAAAACCTTATGACCTAGGAAATAAGCTTTAAATTACTTTCAAATCTTACCTGTAGGGTACGCGTCCAGCTAAGAAGATATAAGTAGTATGGAGTAAACCAACTTGGATGGCAGCAAACGCGACCAGCACATATACTCGAAGATGGAACCTGCCAGCTTGACCCAATTGTCTCATAATACTATCAGTATCCACTTCTGTAGAAGTCTTCTCGCCCTCACTTATAGGTTTCGGCTTCTCGTCTCCAGTCATGATGTAACTCTTGGAATAAACCGTCAGCGGTCACCGGCTGCCAACACTATACTGCACTCTGCACAGTCGTTGCAGCAGCAAGCTCAATCGTTACTCAGCACAATGTCAATGTTGATGAATTAGAAAGCCAATAGAGGGCCAAGGTTATGCGTTTTAAATAAAATCTCTATGAAATGTTTGCTGAATACACCTGTACATGTCCACACCTTTTACAGTTCTGTTGATAATCAACTATTAGTGCCATTTATACTCGAATCTTTTAAAGAGTGTTCTTTTTAAAATTCCACCCTGATATGATTTACAGTTCTGATTTCAAATCATGGTATTCAACAATTTTAGTGATGTTTTCAGTATCCGGATATTGTCGTATCCAGCCATAAAAATATTCCTGTCAATTACATCAAGAAATCTAAATTCCAAATGAGGATCTGGATTACAGTACTTAACTGGATTACTGGACTGAGATTACAGTACTTCGAGCAGAACCAGAATCTTACGTCAGTCTTGTTGTTGAATAAGCCATGAACTGACTTATATTTTACTATTTATGTTCATTTTCTTTATAGCAAGTGATGGTATCACAGGTGTCACAATAATAAGGAAATTGTTTGTTTGTCGTCTAATTCTAGGCACAAGGGAATGACTTGTGATGATTAAATTATAGTAATGACGGTGGACACTTACACTTAGGTGAGCCATCAGCTCGTCGGCTTATGAAATATAAATTCTGAACTTTCTTCTTTTATATCGAGTTCGATCCTAAAAGCAGACTCCGATTACAACCCTAAATAACGTTTCTGTTTCAGTAAAAATAAAGTACATAATATATTCAAATGGTGTAATGACGTGTTACTAAAACTTAAAATGAAATGGTGGTAACGAGATTCGAAATATAATGTCCGGATATCCGTCAGTTCTGATGCTATCTTTACTAATTTTCATAAATATCCATTGTAATGTAAACAAGCGCTCTGGTTTTGTCATCGATTTACATACATATATGCATATTACGAAGGTGAAAAAATATTCATATTACATTTACATAGTTTTCCTAATGATAATAGCAATAAAAAACAGTTAATGATACACAATATATTAATGATACCTGTCTAGATAAGTAATGATTTTTGTAACGATTATCATCAATCGTCAACAGCCCTTAACAGTCCATTACTGGACACAGACATCTTCTCAGAAAGGTTTTGACCTACAATGCTACTGAACAAAGTGGAATAAACCCTAACGACCCTGTTTTAAGTGCTATTTTCCTACATAATTTGCTTTGCTAGTCGGTTCTTCAATACTGTATTGAATATAGATGGTTACAATCTATATTCTTACACCGTCTGCGACTGCCTCATTGGTCTAGCAGTTGACGTATGCGACTGCCAATCGATAGGTCTCTGGTCAGGCCAAAAGTGTTATGTTTTTCTGATTATATTTCTATAATCAGATCAAATATATATATTAATATCAGCTCGTAGTTCGTAAGTTGGGGTCTCGGAGAGCATTTAAAGCTGTCGATCCTGCGCCTGATGTCTCCCGGTCGTGTTGGTTAACCGTCCTATCGGATTATGAAAAGGAGGGAGCATGCATGCATCTGTGTTTGCGCACAGACTTGTGCACTATTATATTTTTTGCTTAGTTGACTGGTCTCCGTTGAGACTGGCCGCCGTGGGAGTGATCGGCTATGAGAACATCATCATCATCATCTAACTCCGTCACCACACGGAATAATTTTTGTTAATCAGATTATAATTATAGTGTTATTTCTTAATTCGGGTTTATACCTTTGCCACTCAGCGGGAGTTCTAGGAAGTAGATAGAAAATGATGAGTTTGAGTTAAGGTAAGAAAGCCTTTATTCCTTCTTTCAAAAGAGAGCAATAGGATAGTAGAATTTTATTAGGATTCATGAAAGTGATTTAGTGAAAAACTAAAGACGTATACTAAGATACTGGAGACGCTTGAAATAATTCCTTTAACTTATTTACTCCCATAGCTTGCAATGGTAAGGTTACTAAATCCCAAAACCATCCCTCCTCCTATTTGGACATATGACACACAACATTATTTAGTTTCAAACTAAACTGGGCCTGTACTATATAAACTTTGTCTGGAAGAGATTGCCGTGATAATTATGATGATAGATTAAGTATGTACTTTTATTATAAATACATACACACTTACATCATCATAATCAACAACCCATAATATGCCACTACTGGGCTCGGGTCTCCTCTCATGAGAGGGTTAAGGCCATACATACTTACAAGTCACTCAAATACATCAAGCACAACAGTCGCATACGCTATCATTGCAACCGAGGCAGGTTATTAAGGAACGGTAACATACCTACTCTACTTGTTTGCCTCCTATCCATGTCCATACTAATATTATGAATTAGGAGGTAAATCTTCTTGTCTGACACGCTTTAACTGCTTAACTGATAATTCTTGAGGAAGGACATAGCCACTTCTTACAGTTACAACCGACATATCTACATGCGGGCGGAGTGGTTTTTAGAACTAAAATACTCTGTGAGATATAGCGTCGACATGCAGACATCACGAAATTATAAGAGTTAGAATTTGCCACCAAATGAATGATGAAATGAATCTATCAGGTAAAATCTAAAAAAAAGATATTATTTACACATTGAACTTGTACGGTTGCCTTTTTTAGGAGGATACCTGAATCATCTCCATCTCCATAAGCAATTCAAGCACTATAAGAAATCAAACGCCTGATTACTTCATCACACTTCATTCTACCACTAAAAGTTTTGCTATCATAAGTACCCAGTTGAGAGGTCGATCGTGCTAGTAGCAAAGGAATTGCGTATCGCATTTCTTGCCATTGCTCTCAGCTGTTGGCACACAGCTCTTGACTTTGACGTAGAGATTAAAGTTGATACGAACCGTCATTGACTTTCATTTAAAATCTGTCAATGCCATTCGTTTCTTTCGTTTAATGAAGGTTCACCGCTAACAATATACAAGGCAATGGGTTTTAGTTTTATCGAGTACCTCGTCGGAGCTGTAATATCGTATACAACTGCAGTACTTGAGGTCTCGAGTTCGATTCACGGGTCGATCCAAATGTTCGTGTCGAAGTTTGGGTGTTTTCGATGTATGATATAGTTACATTTTTTTGCTAATTTTTCTCAAAATGAATTCTAGCTAAATCGCGATTTATTGTATTATTTATATTTATTTATTGACTGCCTCGGTGGCGCAGTGGTAGCGTACGCGACTGCTGTCCATGAGGTCTCGGGTTCGAATCCTGGGTCGGACAGAATATTTGCATGATCTGCAAATATTTGTTTCGGAGTTTGGGTGTTTTCTATGTATAATATGTATGTATTTACAAAAAAAATGTATTTATGTATTCATGTCAGTTGTCTAGTACCCATAATACAAGCTCTGCTTAGTTTGGGACTAGATGGCGTTGTGTGTTAGATGTCTGAAATATTTATTATCATTATTATTATTGTCTCCGAAACCCTGTGCGTACTAAATTTCTAATATTTTTATCTGGATTCATTATTAGAAAAACTACTAAAAACACATACCGAGCAAAGATCGATACTCCAAGTACTTACAATGAAGGGAGATCAAAAGGTAACAAGAACAGAGTCAATGGAAACCTTTTACTTTAATATAAGTTATTTTCATTATACTAGCCTTTACTTGTTCATTGGTGAACACAGGCCTGTCCTTAGAAATGAGGTTTTGGCCTTCTATACCACGCTGGCCAAACGGATTTTCGGCTCTTACGGTATCCAATGAAGGAATAGGAATGATGTTTTTGACACACCACAATCTCATCTTCCTAGTCTTTATTATTCCCAAGAATTGGGGTCGGCTAATAGTGCATTGCCGGCCTTTGGGGGATGGGGACGAGTTGGGGTATAAGCCTCTGGTATCCTCACTCACTTGGTGAAACATAGCGCAAGCATTGTTTCACACCGGTTTTCTGTGAGTTGGGTATTACTCCGGTCGAGCCGGCACATTCTTGTCGAAGCATGACTCTCCCACGGCAATGTATGTATTTAAATTCGTATGTAAAACCTTCTAAATGAAAATTATACATTTGTTTGTTTCGAGTTCGAGTTGAGAAAAAAAAACAACGTATTATCAAAATGTAAAATACTAATTTATTACATGGTTATTATCATTAAGGTTTAACACAGACGATTGTAAGGGATGGATAACAATACTTCCGTGAAGATGTCGTAGATCTGAATTAAGACATTAACAATAGGTACATTTATTTTATTTAGGGTCAGATTCACCGCTTGTTAATTAAGTCCCAGGCAGACTTATCTCAATCTGACAAATAACTACAGATTTCGGTTTCACAAGACTTGGAAAGAGAAATATTATAAGTCTGATATACATAAATTTATTAGCACGTTTTATATGCTAAATAGTATTGTATGGCAGATTGCAATCTGAAACTATATCAGCCGCTGATGACACTGGCCCTAAATGAAATTGGTAGTAAAATAAAATTCATATCATGTAGCAAAAGTCCTAACTTAATTATTTTTTTATTAATTCATATCATTACTTTCTATTAGTTCCTAGCTACCTAGCTCCTTAGTACTTCTGGAAGTGACCTGCTATGACATTGAACCGATTATTTTGCAGTAACGCAGGGAATAAGCTTCAGGATGGGATAGCATAGCCAAACGCACGTACCTTGCAAAATCCATATTTGCAATCTCGCTCTTAACTCTGGTATTTCCTGCGGCACTTAAAAAATCAATTATCCACTCGATATACTAGGGCGGGGACAGAGACTGTGTCAATAATAACAGACCTATTTCTGTACTGCCTGCCCTGTCCAAAATATTGGAGAAGGTATTAAATAGGTCACTTAAAGAAGATTCATTCTCATTTTAGAGAAATTTCAAATATTAGTGCCAAACCAGTATGGGTTCTGTCAGGAAATGTCCGCTGAGGGTCCAATATTGAACCTAACCAACTCAGTAGTAAAACATCTAGACAACAAAAATAAGTGCCTATGCATATTTCTTGACCTCTTGAAAGCTTTTGACACGGTCTTTCGCATTCTAAAAGAGAAGCTCTCGAAGATTATCGAAATTTTTACTTTGTGCATAGAAATTGCAGTTGTCCGTCTGCTCTTTCAAACTACTGTGCCAAAAAGTATACAGCAAGCAGTCATAATATGGTTTGTATCGAAAACTTAATCCCAATAATATGATAGTTTTTAGATTTGGATTCTAACAATTTGGGTGATAGAGTTTAATTTAAGATGTTGGTGAGTTAGGACATTTTAGCTTCAATGATTTGATATTGCAAATGATGTGTGTCCTAACATAAGAATCATATTCTAAACGAGAATTAAAAGGATCTACCATAAATGCTTTAAGTGAATACAACAAGAAACAGGGAGATTGCAAATAAAACTCTTAATCAGACTATCACCAATTTAAAATCATTAAAATAATTATAGAATCATTATTATAACTTGCTGACAATGTAAATTAACTAACGATTTTTATTTACGTACTGATCAGGTTTATACAAAATTAAAAACATCCACATTACTCTTATGGTAAATAAGAACAATGTGGATAAGCCAACATTAAATCACCAATACTAATAAAGTAAGGATAATCTCTAAAAAAACATTCGAATGCAGTTGTTAAGCCACTCTTCACAATAATATATCTTAAGATAGACAAATGGAGGGTTATATTTTTTAAAATATTTTTGCGACTTCAATAATTGTTATTAGTGCAAACTAATCATAAATTTTCGATGGACAAAATGGCAATGATTGTCGTAAAAATATATTTCCAAATTTTAAGCACTCAATAAAAAAACGATTGTATGAAATGTAAACGAGATTGAAGGACTACGTTTGAAATTAGAGAGGGCTAAGAAATTTACATTTCAAGCATGTTACAATGATTACTTGTTTACAACTAAATCAATACTTTACTTAATCTTAGTCTATTTGTTAGAAGCCACTGATACAATGTCTTCTCAATGTCGTTATTATAATTTTTTATTATAATTTTTGTACTTTTATTTGTAACTTGAAACTGCCTTTTAGACAAAAGACAACTTGAGATCAGCTATTAAATAATTGGATATTTGTACAAGATACTTATTTATGTTATTATATTCCAAATTCTTTTAAATAAAGTACACGACATTGTTTCAAAAGTTATATGCAAGCTGTTTACAAAAACACTCAATTTACTTACATTTATATTTTACAAGTTTCAAGTTACTCAAAGTGTAAAAATTAAAATTAACATTACTTGGTATATTTCTTAAAACTAAATTAATTCGTGTTCCATTGATTCAGTTATTAAATCTATTGCTTGGTCTAACCTAAACTTAATTATTAATTAGATTTCTGGTACATCTAAGACATATTCGTATAGAAGTTAAAAAATACAGAGCATTATAGAATCTAGACTTTATAATTAGAGTTTTTTCAATGAAAACTTAAAATGTCTGCTAAATATTATAGGAAAATATATATATCCTAGTTTTTTATTAAATTCTATAATGTCGTGCAAGTATCAGATTCTATTTAGGGTTCCAAGTCTCGTGACACGATCACGGGACATAACCTTTTCGAACACATACAAACAAAATAAAAAAATCTCATTATTACCTTAATATTAACTATACGGCATTATACTAACTGGCTTGTACTTTAACAGTTTAACAAGAACTCGTATAAAATTCATCGTTGAAAATCAATAATACATAATTGCTGTGCCCTGCGTTACGCTCGAACGGCACTGCGTAACCAGTCCTTCCTCCACATAAATGCATGCAAAAAAAGGTTTTTTCTAGTTAAGACGGGTATATTGTATTTAAAAATTGTTAAAAGATTATCAATGACACTACTTTGTGTTATTGAAAACAATGTTTACAATAATATAGTGTACAATATGCGTGCCTGTCGTACGTTGTTGCTATAGAACCGCAATTTAACAAGAAACTTTAAACTGTTTTTTAACTTCTGCTATAATAATACTGGTGAAAAAAAAAAGATTAAAAGCCCCGTGTCACCGGTTAAAGATATGTTTTGAATAGCTTATCTGACATATCCTCCGTACATATTCTGTTAAACCATCTGTCAGATAAGCTATGAGAAACTCATCTATATTTATTACGTGACTGTTTTAAACCAATGAACAAGCAACTATCCAAATGCCGTGTGTGCTCTTTTCATAAGTTGCACCGTAAAGTAAGTCTAATTGTATTTTTTTCTTTTTAAAAGAAATATCGCTTCAAAAGCGTTAAAATTAATTTTCCCTATATTAATGTTCTGAGCTTCTCAGTGGATTAAAAGAAATACAGAACTATGTACCTACCTTATTACGTATCGAGGAATTGGTTAATTAAAATTATGTGTAATAACATAAAAAAATGTAAAATGGTCGATCAAAATATGGGAGTATTATCTACTGGCAAGTATTACAGAAATCTGCTAAAGCTGGTATCATTATTAGTGGTTCATGCTGATAAACTTATATTTAATAATAAAAATACTAGTACATGTAAATCTCTTAAATTTAAATGTAGAAAAGTCGAAAGTTGTATTCCAGGAAAATAGCACTATTGTCTCTGTTTGCCAGCAAAGATAAAAACAGAAATATTGAAACAGTATGACTAGGTTTTAAGCCAGCTTTTGGTAGATGGAGAGGAATATGAAACTCCTAGTTAATATGATGTGCATTCATCATTCCTATTATCGAGTTATGCTTTTAAGGAGACTTTAGAACTATTGGTAGTTTTGTAAAGTAACTTAACATCATACGGAGTCTTGAACGACGTCAGAAGAGGGGTCAAGATCTGCAAAGGAGTCAGGTAGCCTTCGGTGTAGAGTGTCAGGAACCAGCCTCGTGAGAACAGCACTTATTAATGGCAGGGTCCCGAATAAAGCAGTAGGAAGCCACCACTTGTATGTCGCCTGCAATTGATAAATATTTTTTGTGAAAAACTTGATGTGCTTACTTCGCAAACTTAAGTCAATAACGTAAGAATTCAGATTATTTAAAGCAAAACAAGATCTTACAAATTGAGATACAGCATATTTTAGAATACGGTGTAATTTAAAAAAGTTATACACGAATTGTTGGACAAATTTGTACTTTAACGCTTAGCGCCAAGAGTCACTATTTCTTTGTATTTATATCTTACCAGTGCAGGCGTGAGGGGTGAAATGATAGCTCCCATACGTCCCAAGGTGGAGCAGGCTGCCAGCAGCCTCTGCCTCGCTCTGGTAGGGAATAGCTCCGCAGTATACACATACAGTGCGTTCAAAGTCATAGTCGCTCCCATCTTCCCGATTAGGAACAGTGCTATGCTCCAGTTGCCGCTAGCTGCAACAAATTTTTTGTATGACAGGTATTAATTATTTAGGTCTGCTTATGTACTATTTTTATGGAATATCGTATGGCCTGATGGTTAGCGATTTAAGCCGCTAATGGACACCCGCAACACCAGAACCGTCACAAGTGCGTTGCCGGCCGTTGGGGATGGGGAGGAGCTGGGTGGAGGGATTGGTGTATGGGCCTCCTAGCCGGCGCTAGCGCTATTTCACACCGGTTTTCTGTGAGGCCGTGGTATCACTTCGGTCGAGCCGGCTCTTGCATGCCGAAGCGTGGCTTTCCCACTGCTTTCTGGTAATTATAATAACTTGAAACATCTCAGCCACGACCATTCGATTCCCAACTAAGTGAAGGTAACTGGTAAAGAAACTTACATAGTAGTATGTTACTTTAAATGCGCTCATATTGTAAACAAACCAGTAAACGTTCTCTTCTCTCTTCTGCAACTCTTCGTACTTTGTGCAGGTTGTAATGCTGTGGAACACGCACCCACTCGAAATCAGAATGTCTACAAGTCGTGTTTCATTTAAGAAGAACGTAAAAAACTACCTCTTGACAAGATGGCAGGAAAACTTTAATTAGAAAACAACTTAGTACCTACTCACAGTGTACGTATGTAAAGTTTATGTATTAGTGTGTATCAAAGTGTATGTATATAAAGTTTATATATTACTGTGTATACATATTTATTTGTATTTTTATGTGTGTGTGTAACTTCTCGTATATTTTTTTTCCCTACCATAATGCATCTACCCCACAAAATTTCTACACCACCCAAAGATTGGCTGGTAGAGAATGCCTTGAGCATTAAGCCCGCCGTCGTACACGTGTGCATGAAGTACTAAAATAAAAAAAAGCTCAAAGGAATTAATTTTCTCAGTTTAAACCGCAACATACGGTCCATTGTTAACACGCTGAGGCCCCTCCAGGCTTCGGAAAACACATTTAACCATTGGTCCCAGTTGAGCTACGAACATATTTAGCAATGGTCACAGGTAGTTTGAGCCTAAGCCTAGAAAAATTCTTGGAGAAAGGGGCTTTGAATACTTTTAGTAGATAATAGAAGTGTATAGAGATATGTATGTAGCTATGTTTTATTTAGCGCGATGTGTCACAATGATCTTAACCTTTAATTAAACCATTGTGACATTCACAGCTGTGTAACCAAATAGTGTAAAGTAACCTTGAATAAATTGATTTGTGACTGGGCACAACACTCATATATTGAAATTAAAATTCTTTAGCACGCTTGATTTTGGGAGTAAGCTGGTGAATGTCTGACGAGAGCGTTACGAAAAGTGTGATCGGATGAGGCGAACGGAAATTAAGAAGGCAATATAAGTTAATGGAGATAAAAAGAGAGAGAGATGCGTTTCGTATATTACTGTAGGGGTGCTCTCATAGCTAATTACGTTTTCTTACTGGAATACTAATTCCTGCTTAAAGGCCTGCACTGTGTCTTAGATATACTAATATCTAAGACACAGTGCAGGCCTTGTACCCCTAGAAGTTCTACTTCAGTCGTGTAGACCACACGACTGCACATACGTTTTTTTTGTTACTCTTTCTTCGAAGTGGTGTTATCCAAGAGAATTTAATATTTTTTATATAACGGATATATATATAGATCTGATCAATAAAAGTAATTTTAAAATAATTAACGACCACTGGATATTTAACTATCGCTAACATTTATGAACAATAATATTAACTTTTTAAATTTTTTAGTATAATAATTATAAATTTAAAAAAAAATTACTAAACAGAGCACCTTGCTTCATCGAAATGGTAAATACTTGCGGCAAAATAAGTCCTGTGACTTCTTAATTGTCTTGTCTCTTTCCAAGCAGCAAGACGCAATGTAGAATCTGACATATGTAATAGTTGGGCAGAAAATGGTCAAAGCAGGCCACTATATTGATGATAGATGATTAGTTCATCATCTATCACCAGCAAAGGTGGTAATAAACGGTGACCTCAAATAAAACGTATTTTTCTTAAAAGTTTACTCACATTGCGGTAAACAAGAGATGCCGATGAGCGCAGACGCGGTGAGTAACAACGCAGCAGTGAAGAGAGGTCGGCGACCGACGCGATCCAACAGCAAAGTGTTAGCCAGCAATGCAGGAAGCTCGGCTGCAGCTACTAAAGCGTAATTGGCGTGCCGCGATCCTGCTAAGGAGTGTGCTGCCACTGCCAGCCCGTAGAACACAAACACCGCAGACATCCACCAAACGAAACATACACACAGCCGTCGCCGTAGTGCTGAGTATCTGAAAGTATAAGAGATGGTTTAATAGATCTAACTCCAAGAGAAACTCAAGTAGATTTCATGGTTATTTAGGATTGGCTTGATATTTAAATTCTAATTTTGCAGTTTAAGACCTACTCCGAGAACAAGTTATATTAAAGAGGGGTAGAGTTACCCGGGTACTAGGCTTCCATATATTATTAAATGTGGATTGTGTAATATAGTCAAAAAACCGACTTTTAGTTTTAATCAATAATAATCATAAATGTTTACATCAAAATAACATAAATACAGTCAATTTTAGATGCTCCTAGCCCAGTTGCAATCGGTGATTAGAAATAATCACCGAACGTAAGCAACGTCGGCGCAGTCAGTACCTGGATGGGTGACTGCTGGTGGTATGATATGAGTCCTGGTTATTATCATAGGTTAACAGTGGGGAAGCTTAGTTGGAAGTCTTTGGGTGGCTTGAAAACATCCAATGGTAAGATTACGTAGCCACAACGTTGTCTTGCCAGTTCCCAACCCGCACTTGGCCAGCGTGGCGACCTATGGCCTTAACCCTCACCTGAGAGGAGACCCGAGCCCAGCAGTGGGATATTGTGGGTTGCTGATAATTGATGAACATAAAAACGTCTTTCATGGTACTTACTTCAATAACGCTCTGAACAGTCCTTCGTCTATATCAGCAACTCCCTTTTCTGCCATCTGCTCTTTTTCTAACATAATCTTCTCCAACGCATCACTAGGTAGATTGATTCGGTTACATTTGGCAGCTTTCTTTATAATTTCTATCGCTTCGTCTAATCTTCCTCTTGAGACCAGCCATCGGACGCTCTCAGGCAGAAGCCAAGGGTAGATTAGGAGTAGTAGAGAAGGTGGGTATGCCCACCTAGCCCAAGTTCTCCAATATCCCGTTGCGTAATCCAGTAGAGAAAGAGAAGCAGCTCCCAAAGCGAGTGGTATGCCAAGTACCAAGCTGGCTAGGATGCGATGTTCCACACCGAGCCATTCAATCACTGAAAAAGATGCCATCCAAAATTTTAGTGAAGGTTTTGGAGACACTTTGAGGGGGTCTATAATTATATTATAACGCTAAGATTTTAAAACTTATTAAATATAGAACAATATCTAATTTACTACGAGACAGTAAATCCTACGCGAAGAAAATCGTTGCAGGTTTCCAGTAACATTAGCCTACTAACTCCTTGTTTTTCTCAAAATATTTGACCCATATACAAAACAAACCTTTTACACCTAAGATATATTCCCCAATAACATGACTTTTAATCCCTTTAAAGGCTATAAGTAAACCTTTAAAAAATCTAACCTTGGCTTATAAAAACGTTATTTTCTAGAAGATTTTATCTCGCTCCGTGGTCATCATCATTCCTAACCTACAGAAAGCTAACTTAGCATTTATTGGCACAGCAACTAACGATTATAACTATTAAAATCAGAGGAAAATCAAGAGCCAACCCCCATGGTCTGCCAACCTTTTTATTACAACATGTTCTCTTGTGAAACATGGGGTCTCATATAAGTAGGGAACTAACTGAGCACGAATGCGCAGGGGTAGACGCTGGCGCCCAGTATAGTCTCAAACAGCTCCGCCACCAGGTACGTGTAGTATGACGGCACGAAGGACTTGATTAGTCCCACCACACCTGCGCCAAAGCCACTTATCACCAAAGCCCCGCGGCGTCCGTATCTGAAACGAAATTCAAGATATTTCATTTCTACTTATTTTAAACGGTTTTAAATGAGGAAGAACAATGTTTGTATAAAAAATTAAAGAGTAACTAACAGTGTTATATTTTAAGTCCACGACTGTACACTATCCATGAGAAACTGAACCGGGCATGAATATTAAAACAAGTTTTAGGAAATTAATTTGAAAATTCACGAAAAAAATGGCGGTACGTAGTTTGCCGGATCAGCTAGTAGTCTTTCATATTTTTACGCAAAACCAACATTGAACTGATATAAATTTTTGACGCATATGTATCACAAATCGGCTATATAAACTTATAGCTACAAAATTAATTTCTAAGCAATCATTTTTTTACAAATAAACAATTTTTGCATTTAAACCCTCAGTTAACAAGAACGTTTCCGTTTTTATATATGAACTAATGTTGATATTTGACGATACAATCGACTTTAAATATGCATGAATAGACTAAATACTGGTGTAATAGGGACCCGTGCTTGTGTGTGGCCTTAACACATGGTTGTGACGTAAAACCAATATTTACATTGGAGTGACTTCGTTTTCTTGTTTTAATAAACACTACGCCTAAGGTTCATTTTACTGCCTCTATTTTTAGCATCTCATCGCTAAATAAGATATTTATTTAAGCAATTCATTCACCTCCTTTTACTTTAAAGTTAACGTTAGTCGAAAAAATAGCTGTACCATGGATAAAACTGTACATGCTTTTAACTAACATAAATCTAAATTGTATTTTTTCACTACTTTAGTGTAAACTGGCTACTAAAACATTGTATACAGACCAACACGTGTTTTATGTTTAACTTTTCGCACAAGAGCGAAGTACGCATGTCATGGTATTCTCTATTTTTACATTCCTAAGTCTTACGGGAGAAAAATAAAACAAATAATTCCGTAATAATCCAGTTTAAATAGACACTCAAGGTTGCAATCAATCGGATAGTGCTGGAAATTGATATGAATGTTGAAAACACCTTTATAAAAGAAATGTGTTCCTTTTTCTTAAAAGGCAACTCCCGCATTTGAAATATATCCAATTTCACACAGACTTTACAAATATACATGAAACGGACACAAAGAACACCTAGACTTAGGACAACAATTTGTATATTACACACAGTGTTGTTCCATATGAGGTTTGGACCCAAAACACACGATCTGCAAAATATATAATAAAGGTAGCAAATGTGAGTTAATTTGCATTTATCTGATGTAAGTTTTAGTTAGTATCATATCGCTCAGACAGAACTTGCAAATGTACATGTTAGATTAACGGTTTTTAAATAAGGGTTCCACTTGGGAGAGCCACGCTTCGAAATTAATGGGCCGGCTCCACCTGAGTAATACCACGGCTTCACAGAAAACCGGTGTGAAACAGCGCTTGCGCTGTGTTTCACCGAGTGAGTAAGGATACCGGACACCCATACCTCAACCACTCTCTCCACCCCCATCCTCGTCCCCATCCCCTAAAGGCCGGCAACGCACTTGTGACGCCTCTGGTGTTGTAGATATCCATGGGTGGCGGTAATCGCTCACCATCAGGCGATACGTCTGCTTGTTTTCACGCGATTCCATAAAAAAAACTTATAAGCTCTGCGCAGTTATCCTAAATGAAAATAACGTCGTTGTATGACATGTAGCTAACACACGTATGTCTTGATATGATCAATGATTGATCTAACATGAAAACAACTGTCGACGAAGACCCCGTTAGCAATGATGATGAGTTCATTGTGGGTCAATCGCAACGTCAAAGATTATCGAGTTAATGAGAAATAACCTCACAATAGACCTCGAGAAAAAGAATCCTATATAAATAAATAAATAATAAATAGATATTTTTGAATATTAACACACTACACTATCTAGTCCCAAATTAAGCAGAGCTTGTGTAATGGATACTCGACAACTGATATAAATATTATACATATATAACATTTTTGTAAATATATATTATACATAGAAAACACCCAAACTCTGAAACAAACATTTGCAGGTCATACAAACATTTGGTCCGACCCCGAATCGAACCCGAGACAACGTGCACAGCAGTCGCGTACGCTACCGCTGCGTCAACGTGGCAGTCGTTTGTTTAAAGATGCAGATTTACGTATATTATAAGTTACTATATTCTAAAAACTTGAAGTTATTAATAAGTACACAAAAAGATATAGAAGGGTATTTACCTGTCAGAGACAAAGCCCATGATTGGCAGTGAGATGAGCATGCCCACGTTATGGACGGTCCCCACGAGACGCTGCATCCAGTCCGCACACGCCAGGTCGAACTGGATGAGAGGACCACAATTTTAGTTATAACAATATTTAAAAAAAACCCCGACTGAGTTAATATCTGCCATCTTCATTAAAATCAGATTATATTTTTTATTTTCATGTACCCAATGTCACTCTCACGACTAAGACGAATCTATGAACACCACTCATATAAAAACACGACAAGCCGTTTAGGCTCTAGAGCGTGCCAAGGAAAATACATACATACATACACACAAAAATAATAACCCTCCTTATTTTGCAGTCGGGAAATAATAAATTTTATTTTGCCCAATTTGCATGGCTGCTTGGTTGGCATTCAAGTCATGGCTCATTACTGTCTTAATCTATTGCGATTAGAAATTTAATGAGTAATAAAAACACATCCAGATCTTAAGCAATTTCTTGAACGATCAATATTTATAAATCAACCACTTATAAGCTTTGAAGGTGAGCTCGTTTCTTATTATCCTAACTAATAGTATAAATGAGCATATGACTTTGTTTTTTTACACGTTTATGGATAAACTTTTAAATTGTATTTTAAAGTTCTTTCACCAAATGAAATCTAGATTATCAATGACACAGACTATTTTTGATCACTATATCAACCATATAGCTGTGTATACCCGCAGGCAAAAGGTTTATATTGTACGGTACTTAGTATGGCACTTGAGGTTCTGTTCATTCGATAGTTAATGAGAGTTTTACGGTCTTCCTACATGTTCCAAAGGACTGGAAAAAGATGGATTTAAAAATCACTACAAGGCAAGCGAAGCCGCCTGTAAAATTATTTTAAATTATATAAATAAGTAGTAGGCAAGCTAAATAAATAAATACTTGTCACATCGAATACACACCGCCATCTAGTCCCAAACTAAGCACTGATTGTTGGTACTAAACAACTTATTTAAATATATTTTTACTTTTTTTTTGTAAATACGTACTTACTTAGACAACACCCAATCTTCGTACTAAAAGTTAACAGATCATACAAAAATTTGGTGCGATCCGGGAATCAAATCCTAGAAATCAAGCACAGCAGTCGCAAAAGATGTACTTGCTCTCTTACTCACCTCAGCAACGATGCTGCTTCCATGCTCATAGACATAGTTTTCACACCCGACAGTCGTGTTGTCGAAATGGTCGCGATGTGCGCAAGCGCTGTATATCGACACCCTTCGCTCGCACTGAGCACCTTCAGGAATCGCCCACTGCGACCACTCTGGGGTCCACTGGTCAGGGGGAGCTACACCAATGGTGGAATTCTCTTCGCATTCTGGAACGTGACATCTGCAGCAAAAGAAAAGAAAATGTTATTCTAATAGCTAGTTCATTAGAAATCAATGATATTTTAATTGTCTACTGCATATAATTCTCGGGTCACGTTGGTGCTCACGAAGAACTATTAAAATAGTTAACATAACGCTTAGACTAATCGTAGCTGAGCAGGATTGAAAAGACATGAAATTTTATAAAGAAAAGCCATATGTTCGTGTTGACAATTTGAATTAATGACCTTTTAAATCTATATCTATCCATATAAATAGAAATGAAACACAAAATTGTATATAATGTAGTTACGATCGAATACACTAAATATTTTTTTTTGTTTTATTGTCAGGAAAATGCTTGTATAGAAGAAAATTAAAAGTAAATCAGGGGTGATATATTTTGTAAGTCCGCTTAGTCCTATACACAGCAGCCCTACTGTACGTTGAGTTGCAGTTAAATACTAAAAGAAGTTTCTCGGTAATTTAGAAAATATTCACGAAAATAAATATTGCAGTACGAAGTTCATCAGGAAATACTTAAAAAGTTATAACTCGAATTTATAAAAGATTAAATATACAGCACTAGCTGAGTCCCGCTGTTTTACCCGCGATACAACAATAACTACGGGACGCGCTCGAGGAGAAGCTGTTCTAAAAAGTAGCCATTCTAGAAATTATCGAGAACAAACAGTCAGATAAACAAAAATTGGAAAAAAACTTTTGATGTAACTATCGAATATGCTTGCACATGCATTAAATGAAAAGTTATTAATTTTAATTTACAAATAGAATTTTTTAAAGTTTTTGTTCATAACTCGGGCCATTATTATGTAGCTATTGAAAACTCAATCATTAAAATTGGTTTAGTAAAAATGCCGGTTAAAAATGTCTAGTAATCGAAACTAAAGCTAAAAAAAAACTAAAACTAAACCAAACAATCTATAATTATTACGTACGTATTTCATGGCTTGAATCTATGGTCTGAAAGAAGTGTCTACTCCTCTCATTCGACCTTGTCTCTGGTCACGCATCAAATGGTTTTAAATCGAAACAATCAACAGTAACAACCAATCTGTATCAAACAGAAATAGTTCATGAATACCGGGTAATAAGTAATGAGTCAATCGTTCATTGAATCGGTAATACAAATTACACTCATCAAGTAAAACTCGACAACTGTATTGTACTTCTGTTTGTGGGTCTGATATATATTTTTCAGGCGTAATTTATTTGCGATCAATAATATTTAAACTGTACAGTTTTAAAGATACTTGTCTTGTATACTTATTATATAAACCAGATGTTTATCATGTGATAGCACTGGATATACCAATATGTGTTAGAGCAAGGACGTGACATAATTTTCCTTATTGTTTTGGATGACCCCAAGTATAAGGGCTACACACCATGTCGCCGGCATCGTTAGGCTGCCGCGCCAACATTAAAAGGCTCTGGCATAGCCGGCCGCCTGGCGGTCGCCAACATCCATGTCAACCTAATAATATAATACAAGACGCAAGAGGAAAGTACATTGGATGCGAGAGATGAATAGGTAAGTAGTTAAAATATGGGGTGAAATTAATATAACATACACTGCAATGATCATAATTCATAACATAGATAAAGAAATAAACTTATTTATTTGGTATGCCGATGTGGAGTTTCTAACTAAACATTCTAAGATAGTCATTGTAATAACTATATAGATAGATAGATAGATAGAAAACTCTTTATTAGCACACTATAATAATACAGTTAGAAGGGAGTACATAAAATTTGAGACGGAGTGTACAAAGGGCGGCCTTATTGCCAAAAGCAATCTTATATATGTATAATACCCAACACCTTCCGCGTCTCTTATCAATCATACTCGGCTCCTATTGGTATAAGCGTGATGTTCACTATCCTATCTTAGGCACGCCAGCAATACGTCCATTAAAAAAAAATATAAAAAACGAATAAAGGTTTCAGCAGGTCAAGGTATCTCTCACATCGAGCCGACTGACATGTGCCTAAGCATAGTTCTCAATTATTGAAACCCAAATGAGGGATCATTTCCAGTCCAGGACAGTCCAGGAATGAAAAGTATGAAATATATGGGTAAAATTACGAGAGGAATACATGCAAGAACTGGTATGGTACTAGAGGACAGGAATGAAAGTGTTTGAGTAGGAATAAAGCCCCCTAAGGGCAGGGCTAAAAAACTGCTGATGGAAAGAGATAGGAGTAGATTGCCATAGACCCTGGCTATTGTCACTTGCTAGGGGTAGAAGAAAAAAATAGCATAGCTCTCCCTTGTTGTTGATTTATTTGGTTAATAACTGCGTTTAATATTCACCTGAAGTTTTAAATAAAATCGTTCAGGCACATAACCTTCAGAAAACTACTATAAGGATATTGGATAATGTTATAAGGCGAAACCGCTCAGAATTAAACTGAATAAAAATTGTGAAATAAGTAGAAGTGAATTTAATTCTGTGTATGGATGTATTTCAACAAGTTCCATCAATTGCCGACCATCCAGAGGATAAATTACTTAATAAAACGATAATGAAGACTATGCCTACGTTGTATAAATACTTATAAATATCATATTCTTTGTGTGCAAGTTGTTTTATGACTGCATGACTGAATAGCAGCTGTGGTAAGCATGAAAACGTTAACCCGTATAAAACATATGTAGCCAGTATCCAAACCCGTGGGGATAGGTAAGGGAAACATGTACACTTTCGTTATCATCCGTGTTATCAGTCCTGACCTGTCGTGTAACACTGGCGATTAATGAAAGTATATTATATTATTATTTCTCAGGAATATCTTCACCATCCGAGCCTTAATCTAACGACGGCCAGGTACAGTTTTCAGACTCTCTTCTACTTCTCATAATATTTATTTTTTCTTTTTCCAAAAAAGACAACTCCCGCATTAGGAACGGATCCCGTGGTCGTTATAAATATAAATGAAATGGACATAATGAAACACCAAAACTCAGGACTAACATTTATGAATCACTTCGTGTCATTCATAAATTTTAAGAATATGAAAAGCACCAGGAACCAAAATCGTCGGATCATCGAACCAAATGTTTGTATGATCTGCAAATATTTGTTTCGGAGTTTAGGTGTTTTTTATGTATAATATGTATGTATTTACAAAAAATATATGTATTTTTATTATATTAAAAATATATGTATTTATAGCAGTAGTCTAGTACCCATAACACAAGCTCTGCTTAGCTTGGGATTAGATGGCATTGTGTGTGTGTCCGAAAAAAATATTAAAGATTAGCCAGAACAAATAGACAGACAAACAAAAAATAAACATGAATTTTAAAATTTGATTGTTTGATGTAAGTACTGTACATACTTGCATTGTGAATTTTATGAAGAGCTATTAATTTGAAATAACAAACAGACACTTCAATTTCCATTTATTTGTACAGATGAAATAAATTTCAAATAATATTGTAATATACATCTGCTGCATACAACTATATACTAGCCAAAGGTTTACTGGTTTATTGTATTTTCAAGATGTAAATAAAGATTTGTTTATATATGAATACACATTTTATTTAAATAAAATTTTACCATAAACGTATCCTCTATAGACTCAAAATCTGTAGGTAATCGTAGAATTGATCCATAAATGAATGACTCTATAAGAGAAACCGTTAAATATAATTCTATTAAAATTGTTACAGTGTCCCATTTTTGAAAATAGAAATTAATTTCACTTGAAGTATGAAGTATCACGAACAAGTGCGCTGGCGCCACATGGGTGGTTGGTAGGGTTGCCACTCGTTGCCTCTATTACCATTAATATATTTATAACCTAAACACCCGTGGCGTAACATCCATACTATCATCAACAACGTCCCAATGCTGGGCTCAGGTCTCCTCTCAAGAGAGGGTTAAGCCATACGTCCCCACGCTGACCTAGTGCGTCTAACAGACTGGCAAATCTACGTTGTGGCTACGTAATCTTATCGACAGATGTTTTAAGCCGCCCAAAGGCCTCCATGTAAGCTTCACGACTGTTATCCTATGATAACAACATGGACCGACTACTTAACGTATCGTCACGATACTATAAATTCGAAAGTTACTCCATCTGCCCGTTTGTTAAGCTTTCATGGCTAAGCCGATGCACCAACTTCAATGAAATTTGCCATGGAGATACTATGACTTTTGATGAAGGACTTAGGCTAGCGATAATAGTTATAGGGAGTGTATTTTTTTTTCTATACAGGTATTACATATTGCGAGCTACTTAAAATTGCTTTTTGTTTTTTCAAGTTTAGGAATAATTGATTTTCATACATATAGAGGTGGCAGCCCTAGCCGATGACGTCAAATCGCCCAAATAACTTGTAGTGTGTATGTATTATGTTTACATGTGTGCGTGCCGCGTGGAAGTCACGTGACGATCGTTTAACCGGTCAATCGCCACGAGACTCCACGCGCCTGGGGGGGGCGTTAGGATAACCGTGTAGCTTAGTTTCATAGCACAAATGGTAATTCATATCAAACTAAATCAGAATCCATGACTTACTTTAGTAAAAATCAAATGCTATAGCGATAACTTCAAAAACGTCAAAAAAGATACGACAAATTGAAACAGACTTTTAAAGACATAATTATTAATCTAAACGACGACTTTAATGTTATATAAGTACTAGCTTTTGCCCACGGTTTCGCACGGTATATGTTGGTTATAGTGGAAAAGAGATGTATATGTCCTTCCTCAAAAGTCAAAGTCATTCCATGCCAAATTACATTAAAATTGGTGCAGCGGTTTAGTCATGAAAATGTAACATATAGACAGACAGCGTTACTTTCGAGTTTATATTATTAAATATGTGTTATAGATATAGTAATATTTAGGTTTTTTTTTATATTTAAGCTGCCAAAATGACTCTGCCCTGCCTGATGGAAAGCATGAGCAGAATCCAAGAGTGGTGGTCACCATCCTCAATGCGAAAAAGAACAATGCAGCATGGTGACCTGGGGGGAAGGGGGATGGTAAGGGGGATAGGGGGCGTTGGATTGGGGTATGGGCCTCCGGTATCCTCACTCACTCGATGAAACACAGCGTAAGCGCTGTTTCACACCGGTTTTCTGTGAGGCCGTGGTATCACTCCGGTCGAGCCGGCCCATTCATGCCGAAGCGTGGCTCTCCCACGGTATATAAATATAAGATAAAATGGTATGTAAATATAAGATAAAAAACCCGCTTGGCTGCTTTTACTGCGTAATTATTACAACTTTAGCGCAACATAGAAAAAGGCTTCGTATATATACCTAATTTTATATAGGCATCAGAAAATATCGAATTTTAAAAGTTGGAATAAAATAAAGTGTCCGAATGATAATATTATGTACGATGGTGCATCTAGTCAGGACAAGATCCCACTACCATTACACATATGCGATAAGTGCGCAAGCGCCGCAAACTGCTTGCTTAGTTAATTCTTATTACGGCTTTATTTGTCTGCATTAATAATAATAATTCCTAGTCACGACTGAGGGATAATCTTGCTTGTTTTTTTGCCATTATAGTACATTTAAAGCACCGTAACTCCATTCATTAATTTCTAGTTGATATCGTTTTGAATTTGAATATATTTAAACAAGTAATGAATTATTTTAAAAAACCCCGACTGCGTATATTTTTTTGTCTTTTTTTATTTGGGTGTACCCAGTGTCACTCTCACAACTAAGATGAATGTATCGACACCCCTCATATAAAAATACGACAAGCCATTTAGGCTCTAGGGCGTGCCAAGGAAATATACATACATACGTACATTTGAAAAACATAAACCACCTTCTTTCGCAGTCGGGGAAAAAGACTCTTGGATTATTATCTTGCTTACACAATATACTAAAATGTAACTTACAATATAAACTACATACATAGACAGAGAATTTCATCAATTGCAAGTACTGAAATGTTTATGGGTTTTTAATAGTTCGTAACTAAATAGAAAAACGTAACAAACAGCTGTACCCTGCTATACTTTTTTGTGGTAGATTACGACTGCAAAAATAGATAAAAAAAAATTTGAATCGTGTTGTATATCATGCCAAAATTTGAATCGAATTGGTGTAAAACTTTTTAAGTTTTTTAAGCGCACACAAACCACACACCCACACACAAAATAACTTGTCATTTATTTATGTATCAATGCCGATTAGTATGTATCTACACTTAAAACCAGAAACGCGATAGTAAGTATCGCTTGCCTGACCTTTTCATTAGCGTTTTTTTTCGTGATTTATCGGAAAGATAAATTAAATTAATAAATAAATAAATATTTCGGACAACTAACACACAACGCCTTCTGGTCCCAAACTAAGCAAAGCTTGTATTATGGATACTAGATAACTGATATAATAACATGTATACATTTTTAAAATACATACGTACCATACATAGAACATTAAAATAATCCCAGCGAATTACAATTACTTGGCCTCCCTACTCATTCCAATTCTCATCTAACGCTATTTTCACTTGCTTGTTTGTCAGATTTCCTGTAACATGCTTCCGTTTCTTATCACGAAATACTCCTACAGGAGAAGATGGAAAGGAAAGGAATTCAGGAAAGAGAGAAAAAGATGTAAATGTGAATAATAGAGCAATTCGTTGAATAATAAAATTATTAAAAAAAAACCCGACTGCGTCAAACTCTGTCATATTTTGAAATTCAGTTTTTTTTCCAATAAAACATATAAGTTATATGTATTTGTAATTAGCGTTAAAAATCCTTTATTTTGATATCACATACGATGTATTTAGAAAAAAAAATTTTGATATAGCTTATGCGCCAAAAATCCGTAATTTTGCTTTTTTAAATTTTGATGTACCCAGTGTCACTCTCACCATAAAACCGTATCAATTGACACCACTCACATAAAAATACGACAAGCCGTTTAGGGTCTAGGGTGTGCCAAAGAAATATACATATATACACTCGAAAAACATAACCCTCTGTCTTAGCAGTCGGGTAAAATGTAGGTATTATGCGAGTTTGTTTTTCAACCAATATAGTTATGGAAACTTACCTATAATAATAGGTATTTATTCAGATACCTGCCACTGATGCGTCACTAAACGCGAGTAAAAAAAACGTTAATTAGTTGTTTGTGAGTATTTATGAACAAGTGACGCATTAATTTTAAAAAAAACGACTGCGTATATTTTTCTTGTTTTTTTTTTAATTTGATGTACCCAGGTTGGGTTATGGGCCTCCGGTATCCTCATTCACTCGGTGAAACACAGCGCAAGCGCTGTTTCACACCGGTTTTCTGTGAGGCCGTGGTATCACTCCGGTCGAGCCGGCCCATTTATGCCGAAGCGTGACTCTCCCACGGTAAGCTCTAGGCTCTAGGCGTTTAGGCTCTAGGACGTGCCAAAGAAATAAAGACACATACACTCGAAAAACATAACCCTCATTCTTTGACAGTCGGTCATTACCACTTATTTCAAAGAAATAAATTATATTTCAAAAGACGATTCTTGTCAGACATGTTGACATTAGAAACGACCATCGTCACATGATCGTGGCACATAAATTTTAATTTGTTTATGAGCCTAACGGTTTCCGCAAGTGAATCGCGAATTTAAATTGAACGTGAATAGAAAAACTTAAACGTTTACTTTAGCTGTGGGCCTAACCAAACTTAAATAAATATAGAAACTTATTGACATCACTTATTTCACGACGAAACAGCCCATATGTTTATATGGGCTGTTTCGTCGACAGTTATGTTAATAACAAAAATGTGTGTGTACTGTACACGCGTTAGAAGTTATAATTCTCTGGCGTACCAAGCTAAAATTTGAAAACCTAAAACGTTCACTATAGCAAACTTCGGGGTATCGGTTTTTCGTGACGGTGTGCGCGCGCATCGTAAAAATTTACTCTCATCATTTTCCCCTAACGCGCCAAAAGAAGTATAACTTCAATAATCGATGGTTTTCAACACTAAGAAAACGGATTGTCGACACTCCTATGGGTATCGAAAGAGGTGAATAAGGGAGGAAACTCTACAGGACTACATCACTGCTAAGAGAGGGTAAACTTGAGAGAAACCCATTTCTTACGTGTGGCAACCCCTCGGGCCCTCATCCAACTGTGGTTTGCGGCGGCACGGTGTGTCGGAATCGAACCGACTAAAACCACACGGTGTGCCACTTTGCGCCGGAGACGGGAGGGATCAATGAATCGTTTTATTACGACATCCAGTTGAGAAAAACCCTATACCAACGACTGGCCAGATTGCTATAGCAGGCTAAAACCTCCTTTCGAGGGAGTGACCTATGACCAGCAGTGGATAATTAGAGACTGTTGCCTATGATAACGATAAGGCGTAGTTATTTAACATCATGTATAGGCGCTGGCACGTAACTTGGCCAGATTTCAAAGCAGTGGGGGTAAGTTCGAGCATGGTACACTTATTAAATCATAATCATCATCATAAATATGAATCATAAACAAATCAAATAAAAAAAAACGAAGTGTAGTCGACTGACGCTCCAATCGCTTGCTTGGAACGGTGCTACTACAATCCCCGCGTCCCTCTATCAACCAAAGGGACCTAAAAACGACTTCTGCGCATCTAATGAATCTGGCCAAGTTACGTGCCGGTCTATATACTAGCGACATAGGATTATAGGTACGTGTTAATCACACCACAAATTACTTTAGTCTTTACATAGTATGAAATGAAGTCGCTTCCGCTGTTTGTTCGTTTAGATCTTTTAAACTACTCAACATATTTTATTGCAGATTCAAAAGGAAGGTTTATTGTCTAGTACTGAGAATTTCAAAGACTTCCGTTCGAAGCCGAGTTAAGTCGCTAGTAAAACTTAATAAACGGTTTATACAACATATCTATTTAACTAAAGTGATAAGTTAGTGGTGTCCGAGGGGATTTCCAAACAAAAAAAGGGGTGAATATATCCTGTATCGCGGGGGACTATACAAACACTCATGAAATAGACACAAAAAACACCCAGACTCAAAACAACAATTTGTGGCTTACAAGAAGAGTTGTTCGAAGTGAGATTTGAACCCAAAACACTTGGCACTGTAGGAAGTAGCGGTACGACACGGCCCTTGCCATAATAGACGCATAATTCTCAAGGTTTCTTGCCATTAGACTTTGGACTACATGGAATATTCCCATTACTTATCTTTCCTATACCTAACATCGGATTAAATATTGTAACATTTGGAAGATACAATGATATCAAATTTGATTTATCGTTTGCTTCCCGCTTCCGTTATCGTAAATTTAAACATATGTACATAATTTATAAATTACTGTCAATTTTTTATGTGGATTGACAACGGAACGTTTGGACGGACTTTGGGACTAACTAAACAAAAAAAAACGTGTTGCATGATTGAGACTAACAGTTCAGTCTAGACTTGAGACTTAAAGATCTGTGATGTGATCTTCAAGTCCCGAATTAATAAACAGATATCAACAACCCATAATGTCCCACTGCTAGGCTCGGGTCTCCTCTCAGGAGAGGGTTAAGCCCATACGTCCCCGCGCTGGCCAAGTGCGGGTTGGGGACTGGCAAGACTACGTTATGGCTACGTAATCTTGCAGTTGAATGTTTTTAAGCCGCTCAAAGGCCTCCAACTAAGCTTCACGACTGTTACCTTATGATAACAACCGGGACCGACTGCTTAACGTGACCTCCGAATCACGGAGACGCTCATGGTAACATGCCACCGGCGGTCACTCGTCCAGGTACTAACCGCGCCGTCGTTACTTACCCTCGGTGATTGTTTCTTATCACCGAGTGCAGCTGGGTTATGAGCGCCTCATAGTAAACAGATGTTTATTTTATAAAATATTCACGTTGCGCCAAATGAGGTTTAGATGCCACTTACATTTTTTTTCTTTTTTTTTCAACAGAGGCAACTTCAACATTAGGAATATAAATTCCTGTGTCGCGGGGATGTTTACAAACATACATGAAACGGATACAAAGTACACCCAGACTTAGAATAACAATTTATGGATCACACAAAGTGTTGTCACATGTAGGATTTGAACCCACAACACTTGGCGCAGTAGGAAGCAGTGTGGCGACCACTAAAACCACTTTTTTTACGTGTGGAAACCCCCTCGGGCCTTCACCCCACCGGGGTTTGCGGCGAGGCGGTGTGTCGGAATCGAACCGACTAAAACCACACGGTGTGCCACTCTGCACCTGAGACGGGAGAGATCCGGGAACCGCTTTCTTGCACCATCCGGGACCACTGAAACCACTAGGCCAATCGTGTAGTCAAATTTATTTGTATGTTTGCGTTTATACCACAAACGCCACTTACACCACAAACGGCTAAGTACGTTACTAATGTGGACAATGAATATGGTTTAGTATAATATAAGTGGGGCCTACTACCAGACATATATTAATTAATAAAGGTACTCAAATATGTCTCAATCCTATATATTACATGCTTGCTTTTGCCCATGGCTTCACCCACGTGTATCTGTATGTCGGTTATCGTGGAAAATAGTAGCCTGTATCCTTTCCTAGACTCTAGACTATCTGTGTACCCAACTTCATTTCAATCGGTCCATTGGTTTTGGCGTGAAAACACAGACAGACAGAGTTACTTTCGCATTTATAATATTAGTAAAGATTACACTGACAAATAATGTGTATTTCTATTGGTAAAATAAATTTAATAAACGTTTCTATAGATTAACCAGAGAATTCCAGAGATTAACTCCTACAACCTAACGAAATGTACCTTTTTATTAAATTAAAACACTGACTATGACAGCCTCGGTGGCACAGTGGTGACGTGTGAGACTGCTGTGCTAGAGGTCTCGGGTTCGATTCCTGAGTCGGACCAAATGTTTGTATGATCTGCAAATATTTGTTTCGGAGTTTAGGTGTTTTCTATGTACAATATGTATGTATTTACAAAAGAAAAGTATATATGTATTAATATCAGTTATCTAGTACCCATAGTATAAGTTCTCTGCTTAGTTTGGGACTAGATGGCGTTGTGTGTTAAAATGTCCGAAAATATTTATTAATATTATTATTATTAAAACTCTCTCTCTTGTAGAAAACTCTTTATTTGTACACCGTATTACAGATTTAAAAGAGAGTATGTGATTTAATTATAATGTAAGCTATTTATTTGCTTAAAATATAAACTGTTATGCACGTTATATGAGTGTGTTAATTATATCTATCGACCTAATAAATAAATAAATAAATAATAAATATTACCTATATCTAACACACAACGCCATCTTGTCCCAAACTAAGCGGAGCTTGTATTATGGGTACTAGACAACTGATATAATACTTATATACTTTTTTTTTGTTTTTTGTAAATACATACACATTATACATAGAAAACACCCAAACTGCGAAACTAATATTTGCAGATCATACAAACATTTGATCCGACCCGGGAATCGAACCCGAGAGCTCAGGAACAGCAGTTGCATACGCTATCGCTGGGCCTCCGAAGCAGAATAAAACAGAAGAGTATGTTTGTTTGGTTAAACGATCTGATCTCAGAAACTATAGCTTCGAATTGAATCGAATTTGATTGTTAGATAGCCCATTTATCGCGATGTATAACATCACGCTAATAAGAGACATCCATTAATATACATATACAGTGAAATGTGAGAACTATTGCGTTTAGAAATCTTAAGAGGAAGAGCGCCGTCGTCTAAAATACAGATATTTAGTTATCTAGTTTAGACGCGGATGTTCACTGATTTGTGAATTTGTTAATGTGTAAGTATCTGAAAACGATGAATTATAGACAAGAATTTATTGGTTAAATAAATATTATTATTATTATTAATGACAAATGATGCAAAAACAGGAAAAGAATAAATCCTTTATGAGAGACGCAGTCGAAGTGTTGTCATATAAGGAAGTAAAAAGTAATAATATTATAGAATATGAATTATTAATCTATACAAATAAACGAAATTGGAGTGTTTGTTTGTAATATTAACATAACCGCTAATCGTCAATACACGGTACAAATACCAAAATAAATATTTTTTACAATTTTTATCTGTCTGTCTGTCTGTTTGTTCCGGATAATCTCTGGAACGGCTGGACCGATTTCGACGGGACTTTCACTGGCAGCTAGCTGATGATGTAAGAAGTAATTTTTTTACACTAGCTACGCCCCGCGGCGTTTCCCATGGTTACAACAACATACGTGGGTAATACCGCTGGGCTCAGCTAGTACATAATTAAATTCATCCTGGCCTGTATCATATTTGGAGTCGTCTATTATTTATTATAATACATTTATATATAACTCCACGGTTGGCCTAGTGGATTAAGCGGCCCTGGGAGGGGTCCGGATGGCGTAAGAAAGCGGATCCCCAATCCCTCCCGTCTCAGGCGCAGAGTGGCACACCGTGTGGTTTTAGTCGGTTCGATTCCGACACACCACCCCGCCGCAAACCCCGGTGGGGTGAAGGCCCAAGGGGGTTTCCAAAAGTAAAAAAAAAAAACAGATTAAGCGGCCCCCACGCAGCTTTCTACTGCGCAAAGTGCTCAAATCCCACATGGGACAACTCTTTGTGTGATGCACAAATTATTTTTCTGAGTCTGGGTGTTCATTGTATCCGTCACTTTCATGTATGTATGTAAAATCCCGTGCGACACAGGGTGTATACTCCTAATGTGGGGGTAATAAATAGAAGAGATCCGGGCACTGTTGTTATTAATACTGGATCATTTTTAAAAGCACATCATCCTAAGTTTTAAAGCTAAGTTTTTGCGCAACCTTCTTTATATAAAATAACTACTTTTATATAAACACGTATACGCGTCTTTTAACTGTCTCGTTATGATAGTGGTTAGCATAAACGACGGCAGATCAAGAGTAATTCCCGGGTCGAACTGCTGTTGGACACTCCTTGCAAGAAATTCTCAATAGCACAATAGCAGCAATAGGAAGATGGCGTTGTTTCCCGCCCGTGCCTCGTAGAGCACGTTAAGCCGTCGGTCCCGGTTTTCATGAACATCTATGGCAATCGTTATTGAGAAGTCAGTACCCTCGAATATAATGACAACTTTTTTTTTACGTGTGGAAACTTACACGGGCCGTTACCCCACCGGAAATATACTGACAACTAGTTCGACTTTCGAATTCAGTTCACCCTCAGGGTTGCGGAGGTCCGATGCCAGTCGCTCCGTGTAAAAACTGATATTCAAGCAAAACCGGTTGAACTAGTAGCCGACCCCAAATCCTGGGAATAATAAAAGCTAGGAAGATGATATTGATAATATTTACGCGTCTTTTAACGTCTGTAGAATATTGTGTTTATTCTTAGAAACATGTATTTTCTTATTTCTACAGTATTAGTCATCTTAACTGCTTACGTCACTCAATTTATATGCCACTAAAAAAAAGATAGGCAGTCGTCTTCCGTTTATATGTCTTGCAATAATAATTCCGTGCAAAAACATGTCTCGTTTATCTTCAAACTCATAGTGAAGATGTGTTTGTGGTTTTATTTCTAGCTGCCAAGGTCCATTGGATGCTTAGCTTTAAGATACCGGTTTTTTATATCTCAGATTCACGTGACTTGTGCTCATGATATTTTTATGTGTTTATGTATACTAATGAGGTTATTAAATGCTATCTAGTCGGGGAAAACACACTTCATTCGCTTAATGTTTATTGTCAATGTTGTTGGTACACGCAGTCAATTCTAAGTGGATTGACCCTTGCATATGGCAACACTTTGTAAAATTCATAAATTGACTGTCTGATTATTAATTGGTATTCGAAATACAAACGCCTGTTTTATAACGCTCATAGTCTTTTGTGGGATATTGTCGGTATGAATTTTTCTATAATACAAACTGAAACTGAGGTCGTTTGCCCCTATGTTATAAAAAAGAAACATATCATTCATGTGTAGGTCAGAATAGGTTTTAGTGATGATGATGGGGTACAAGAGCTTTTGTCACTATCACTGTCAGCTTCAATGTTGAAATGTTTGGAATAAATGTAGTATGCTTGTATCGATTGTTATGTAGGCTGTTTATATACCCATAATTCTTCGGCCAATGTTACTTGCCCAGATAACTTTAATAGTTCGTTGACCGCCAGTTTCGGTAGCTATACTTGATCTATTCAGCGCTTTAAATAATATGCTGATTTTACTTTATTGGTACTACCAATTGGTAATACCATCACCATGTGACTATGCGGGTGGCATCGTAGTTACCCACGGCTTAAACTTACTGTGTTGCAACACTTTGTGTGACCCACAAATTGTTGTTCTGATTCTGGGTATTCCTTGTAACCCTTTAATGTATGTTTGTAAAGTTTAAGATAGTGTAGAAGTCCGGTTGCAAAGATAACACCACACGACTATTATCATCTACTGAATCACTATTGTGGTTATTTATTCTTGGTTAGTTATTCTACTGTTGCCCTATTAGGTCATCATCAATCATCGTCATCAACAACCCACAATGTCCCACTGCTGAGTTCGGGTCTTAGTAGTCTTAAGTACGCGGCCGCAAAATGTTAGAATGATTTACCTCCACCTACGCGGAAATTTAAAACAACTTTAACATTTAAGACTAATTTAGAAGAGTTTTTATTAAATCAACAAATTGAATCCGAATTTAAAATAGACAAGTATTTAAATCATGATGGATGGACATTGTTAACGATATCAGCTCATTCTCAATGACACTCTATAAATTATCTCATAACTTTAAAAAAATAATAGTTAAATGTAGTAAATTTGTTTTGAAACACAAATCTGGAATTTGACTGTTCTGAATGCGCGCGCTTATCACCATCAAGGTTGAAAATCAGCGCTGTACCGATGAAACTTTGCAGCAAGTGTTTCTACTGTATTTCTAATATGTGTAATGAGAATTTATAGAGATTTATTTAAATTGTTTCAATAATAACTTTGAAACCACAAGTTTTACCTACTATTATGTTTAATATTAAACTATGCTTTAAGTTATTGTTTCAATACTATATTATGAACTAATTCTTTTTATAATTTGTTATGTAGCAATGTCGTTAAAATAAATTATTGTTTTATCTTCTTTATTCCTTCTTTCTGCTAAGCCAGAGATCAACTAAGAGGACTCACGACAATAAGAGAAGCAACAATCCTGTGATGGGTTCTATTCCTACACAGAACTTAGAAACTTTAAACTTTGTGGTAAATACGGTCATTTGCTCTGCATCTGGGTATAATTTATCAGCAACTAGCGACCCCACCCGACTTCACACGGAAGTCTTTGGAATTTTCAGATTTCCTGTATTATAATATGCATGTATTTTCATTTAAACCTTCTTCTTGAATAACTTTATCTTTTGCTGATAACTGCATTAAGATCCGTGGAGTAGTTTGAAAGATCCAGGTGAATAGAGAGTGGAAGCAAATTCATTTCATACTGTGGAGGAACGGGCCACATGTTCCTCCAACACAAAGGGAGGATCCTCCGACCAGGCTAGGTGATCATGCCTGGCGGGCCACTGCCCAACGGTTGATGTTGGGAAGTTGTATATATGTTAATCGGCGCGAGAACTTCTATTGCGCGATGTAGGATTGGTAGCTTCTTCGTACACTACATTACACCGTAGTTCAGTGTATCTTCGTTAGATGACGTTGTCATAAGTTTATGTTGCCGCTGTATGTGGAAGTCGCCACATCACTCCCCTCCAAGACCGGAGGTTGATATCTGAATGAGTCAGCTGTCTGTGCTCTGTTGCGGAGCTTGCCAGTGCCAGGATTGAGTAGTTCCAGTGAGTCGGAACTGAGTGCCGCAAGTTCCAGTGAGTCGGAACTGAATGCCGCTAGTCCCAGTGAGTCGGGGCTGAAGTCCGCTGATCCCAGTGAGTCGGGATCGAATGCGGTGCGATGTGCTGCGGTGAGGTCCCCAGTGAGTCGGGGCGATTGCTGCGTAGTGGCTGGCTGCTGCATAGACGGGAGAGAAATGCTCTGCTTACATGGACCGTAGTTGCAGTGTGCTGTGCCTAGACGCTGTTGAGGCCGTAGGGGTAAACCAAGCTGGAGCGGTCGCTTCCTGCATGTGGTGTATCCCTGTTGAGGCCGAGGTTGCTGGCTGGCTGAGACTTGCTGTGGGAGTGAACATGATGGTGGCGCTCTTGCTGTTGATCTGCTCCTACGAAGGCTGCTTCCAATCACGTCGGGGTCACCACTGTGGAGGAACGGGCCACATGTTCCTCCAACACAAAGGGAGGATCCTCCGACCAGGCTAGGTGATCATGCCTGGCGGGCCACTGCCCAACGGTTGATGTTGGGAAGTTGTATATATGTTAATCGGCGCGAGAACTTCTATTGCGCGATGTAGGATTGGTAGCTTCTTCGTACACTACATTACACCGTAGTTCAGTGTATCTTCGTTAGATGACGTTGTCATAAGTTTATGTTGCCGCTGTATGTGGAAGTCGCCACAATACCATGTAAAGATATGTATGTATTAATGATATATTAGAAAGTTTATTAACTAGTAATCTGGTTACCACTTCGCTGTTTAGTTTAGAATCTGACAGGCGTGTATTGTATGTGAACTTATTATCATCATTGTACACCAAGTGCAGGTACCTACTCTTTTTTAAAAAACAAATTTCTTTTATTAATTTACGATATTTAATAAAAAGAGATGCATTTCCTACTTATAATCAAAATGTAAAAGTAAGAAAAAAAGCGCTATACACTCAAGATGAAAATTTGATTCCTTATTCAAATAGGGCAGAATCTTTCAATGGTATGAACTTTCTCCACAAGTCACTTTTCAAGGTTCAATTAGTTATAATAAGAATAAGACGTAAAGCACAGAATACAATCATAACATACTGGCTAGAAGAAGTAGGAACTTGGACAGCATAGTACAGTGAGTATAGCGCAACAGTTAATGGTACTGGTTTGTATCATTCGTAATAATATGTTATATATTAAAACTACTATTAAAATGAACGTGGGAGAGCCACGCTTCTGCATGCATGGGCCGGCTCAACCGGAGTGATACCACGGCCTCACAGAAAACCGGTGTGAAACAGCGCCTGCACTGTATTCCACCGAGTGATTGATGATACCGGAGGCCCATAATCCAACCCTTCCCCTCATCCCCCTTCCCATCCCACAAGGCCGGCGACGCACTTGTGACGCCTCTGGTGTTGCGGGTGTCCATGTGCGGCGGTAATCGCTTACCATCAGGCGATACGCCAGCACGTTTGCCCACTATTCCATAAAAAAAGAAAAATCTACAACCACGCAATTTCACGTCTACTATGGTCTCCTATTCATCTTTCTGAGTAGCAAAAAGATTTGTAGAGAAACGGTTAAGTTTTTAGAATTGAGTGAACGTTGAAGTCTACTCATAATTGTATACCAAATGGGCAAAGCAGAGATAGGACGAAAACCAAACGTTTACATGACTTGTAACAACAAAATCCTGACTGTGACTAAAGTACTTAAAATGTAAAGTATTAAAAAGTAGTAGAGGCTTGTTCAACCGGCCCGTAATGTGATCCAAATAAGGTGCATTCACCGTGTTCAAAACAGGGTCCATTAAAGAGGCATATTTAGCAGACTAGTATTACAAGTTGACTTGCCTTTCCGTAGGACATATCCCTTAGTTCTATTTATAGGAATGTTTTGAAGCCTGCTTGAGTCATAGCTATGTGATTCCACAGCTATACGCTGTATGCATAGAAATAAGATAGGCATAAAAGTACAGTCTGTAGTCGTCTTTTGGTTTGATTCAAAATCTAAATAACTATAAATAACTATAATACTGTCAAAATGCATGACTTTTTATTGAATGCTTAAGGTATACACACGTACATTTGTACATATATTATCCGAAGATGACACAAGCATAATAAATATAAACATTTTGCCAACTAAGATTCAGACTAATGCGAGTGTGAGTTTCTTAGTACAACTGATTCAAAATAAGATAAAAAATGAAGTTATCTACTATGTCTTCATATGAAGAAACGGGTGTTATATATCTCTCTAATCTTGTGATTTTTTTTAAACAGAACTCACGTGTTTGGAATAAATCTTCTGTCACGGGGAACTTTACCAACATACATGAAACGAATTCTAAGATCATCGAAGCTCAGTCCCACATGGGGGTTTGAATCCACAACACTCAGTGCAGAGTAAAAAGGTTGCACCTTCAGTACCATTACGCCATCCGTGCAGTATTTTTACAGTTTAATGGGGAGAACTCTCGAAAGCCAAGTAATTGCGGTAGGCGGATAGCGACCCAATACGGTTGATGTTGGCGTGTTGTATTTATATCGGTAAAACTTTCAGGATTATTGGGTCTCAATTTAGATAATCAGTTCTAAATCGAATGTTGGTCTAGTAATTAGTGACCCTCACTGCTGAGACAGAGGTTGTAGCTTCGATTCCCACCTGGTACAAATAATAGAGCGATAAATAGTAACACTCTGAAAAATGACATAAATTAAATTCAAAATCATTTTTTCAATTCATCAAATACAATAGATTCATTGAAGATAAGAGTGTGCAAGTAGTTGCCACCTGATTTTCATTTTATTAAAATGCTACAAAAACTAACGTACTACAAAAAAATCACAGTGAACCATTGAAGGTTTGAACTTAAACACAGAAATCATTCGAGGTGTCAAGTACACCTCGAATGAGTTCTGTGTTTAACTTTTATTCCGTTCAAAATCTTAGTAGATTTTGAACGGATGGTGGTCGATAAATCGATCTAGCATCAATCGATTCATTTTTATAAAATACACCTCGTTCTCGGTCGGTCGGTCTTACAGGTTTTAAATAACAGGTAACATTAACACATAGTTTATACACTACTTACCTACATACATACGTAGGAAGGTATAATTTATTTTTTTCCCGCACTACGCCTCATAGTATTTTTAAATAGTGTTATTGCAATTAAAGCCTCGATTATCCATATTTGTAAACAAACACCCATTTGCGGTTATGATAATACACACTTGTTATAATAATGTAATTTGCTATAACTGCTGCAAAAAGCGATTACTAATTCCTACATAAAAATATGTTATAAATAAATATAATAACGGATTCAGTCAAGAATTTTATTTTTTATCGTAACTTTACACACGTCAATGTCAGGTCTAGTCCGAAATAGGTACAGCCATATGGTTACCAGTCTGGTAATAAATATACTTATATTAGTTGTTAAAAAATTTAGGGGTGGGTCACACTTATCATTTAGGGGTATGAAAAATAGATGTAGGCAGATTAACAGATCTACCGGAATTACATAAAAATACACACAAAAATTCATAAAAATCGGCCCAGCCATTTCTGAGGAGTTTGGTAACAAACACCATGACTAGAGAATTTTATATACTAGATATTCTAGACTAGCTGAGTCCCGCGGTGTTACCCGAGGTATAACATCAACCGCAGGTTTGGCCGCGGGTCAAAGCTAGTCTAAAAATTAGCCTAATTTACTCCTTAAATCATCAGCAATAAACCTATGCAAGTTCCGTCAAAGTCGGTCCAGCCGTTCCAGAGATTAGCCGGAACAAACAGAAAGACGTAAATTGTAAAAAAAAGTTGGTATATGTGTACTTACTTACATACATAATATGCATTTGGTTAAAAGTGGTTATTTTATATTACAAACAGACTCCAATTTTATTTATTTGTATAGATGTATTTATTGTAAATAAATTATACACGGACATGGAACACGTGATTTGTCCTGGGTGGGAATCGAACCTACTAGGATTACTAGTTAGATTCCCTCTTACGGTACCCTTAGGATGAATAGTGGTGGAACCTCTCAGTATTTTTACATAATTTGTCATCACACGGGTAGAAACCGAACTCACAACCATTCGCAGTCAGGATAAATCAGTGGCCCAAAAGTGGAGTAAAATTATACTATACTAACACTACCACAATATGCCATATTGTTCTCCGATCCGTTGTCTGACCCAACTTTTACTACCCATATTTCGAGTAGTATACCTACTTATCTAAGATCTCTAACAAAAAAGTGCATTTACATGCATTCCTAGTTTGAACGTGCTGATTTCACATAAGACATTAATGCTCTAAGTTATCTCACGTTCTAAAAATGCCAATACCTGGACAGTACACTGTAACTACCTAAAGTTTTTAAAATAAATTCACACTACGAACTACCAGTCTCAATCACATACCAATGACTATAGACCAGGGACTCGACTCTAGAGAGAAAATTTACTCTATGGTACGTTCTGAATAATTCAAATGTCAAAACTCAGTTCATTTATACATCCAATGATAAGGTCGCCTCTTTCGCACATATTTGTGTACCGCAATTTGTATGCCATGCGTTCACAACCATTATCATAAGTTTTCCACGTTTAATAACAACTTGCAAGGTCACATACTATAAATAAACCATAGCGCAAAGGGATCTACGCACTCAATTTAAGTTGGTAAAATTCCGTTCCCAAGTTTTTATATAGGTGCTCGCTGACTCGGCGAACTTTAAACCGCCTTAGAATGAATAAATATTGTGTTATTTATCAGCTGATGGTGTCATACCGATAACAGCGCCACCTACCGGGTACCTACCATTGAAATGTACACACAAAGTTTCATCCTAATCATAAACCTCCGAGACAGAAATTCGGGAGTACCCCCAGTAGAATTTAATATTTAATTTCAGTTAAAATAATAGGTCAATTATAAAATTTTTGTGCAAGTTTGTGTGAGCTCAAAATTACTAAATTTATAATCGATTTGTTCAGGCTTGATTTAAGCTAAAAACAGTAAACATTTACACGACCCGCCTCGTATATTGATGACGCAGTTTTGCCCAAAATGTAGGGTGCGGTGAGTTCCTGGGTGTAAACGATTGAATCAGCGCGCCTGCGCAATAGCCCTCGACCTTGGTCAATGATTGCATTTCCAAGATTCTTAGATTTTAGGCTAAGGGAAGCCGTATATGAAGAGACTGACATAAATTACATATTGTTTTTCTACAAGTTTGAAAAGTTATTATAACATTATTTTTAACAAATAACTGATATCTAAATTTAATTTAACTGGTAGTGTGTGTTAAGTTAATTTTAAAACACCCTGAAAAATAAATAACTATGTAGATTGTTCACTATCCTTTTAAAAATAATACTCTATTTTTTTTCCAAGTTTAAAAGAATAAAAAGCTTCCTTAGAAACAAGGTTTTAGCTAATCGAATAAAAAAGAAAGCGTATGTGTTAAAACTTTTCCGTAACAAATGCATTTTAAAAAAAATATTGATGGAATCCTTTTTAATAAATACAACAAAAATAACGAAGCTAAAATTTGGCCTCTTTTAATGGGTTCGGAAATCTAAATACTAAGCATTGCTTTTAACATTTTATTGTTAAAAATTATTTTATTTATTTTAAAGAGTTATTTACTGAAATAAATCCGTAGCCAATTATGTAATTTTTTTTCTTATAAAATTCTACCAGGTTTTGCTAGATTTCATGTGTCAGTTATCGCTTTAAAAATTACCCTGTAACTCGCTGATAACGTAGCGAATGGAGAAATATTTTAGAATTGGTTTAGTGGTTTAGACGTAAAGACGTCACAAACACACTCATATATAAGACCTCATATATAAGACAGGATATATAGTCATCTTCAAATTCAGCTTTCATTATTAAGCTGTCGCACATAATACCAGCTTTGTTTTATAATCCAGATAAGATAATAATAAAACATGAGCACAACGAAAAACATAATACAAAGCTTTCAATTAACTGACAACGATAAACTACTAAATGTCAAAGTAAGAGTTCATATGTCAGATAACAGCCATCTTGTTACGGATTTAGTCTGGTAACAATGACACCATTTTAGATGTTCCGTAATTAGATGACCACTGGGTCACCTGTACTATAAAAAAGTGGTTGAAAATTAGTGAGATTTTATAGTAATTGTCTTTTATCCGAATTTTACTTATCCTAATACTACTGATACACACCTAGACTCACCAAAATCTTTTGCAAATCCATAGACAGAAATATGATTTTTTTTAATTACTTCATTCTATGCATTCATATACCGGTTTATTTCCGAATACAATACACTACTCAACTAAACAGTAATCCAACAACAGCTTTAATTTTCTGCTCATATTTTTCATGTGTATTTTTAACGTCAAAATATAGAAAATATTTAACCTAGGTAAATACAGTTTCCTATGAGGCGGCTTGCGTACTGGCCGGATTTCCGCCCTGGGACCTAGAGGCAAAAGTCCTCGCGTCGTTACATTGGTGGCGTGAGGACGCGCGGGCCCGCGGTGTGGGACTGACGCAGCGAGTAATCGAGCTGCGTCCGTCCTACGAGGTCCTGGTGGCGGAATGGCGGGACAGGCTTTCAAGCCTATCCGCCGGCACCGTCGAGGCATTCCGCCCAGTGCTCGACCTGTGGCTCGGGAGAAGGCACGGCTCCCTCTCGTTCCGTGTGACGCAGGTCCTCTCGGGCCATGGCTGAGTTTGAGTGGTTCCTGGGTCGCAAAGGCAGGGAGCTGGAAGCTCGGTGTCACCACAGCGTCGACTGTCGGGAGGACACGGCGTGGCATACGCTAGCAGAGTGTGCCGCTTGGGAGGAACCGCGCCGTGCCCAAATCTCTGTAGTAGGCAGTGAACTCTCGCTGCCGGCCGTAGTTCGTTCTATGGTCGACGGCGAGGAGTCCTTGGACGCGGTGGTGTCCTTCTGCGAAACCGTCATCTCCAAGAAGGAGGCTGCAGAAAGGGAAAGGGAGATCCTGACCTCTCTCTCAGTCCGCAGAGGGCGCGCCGGGCGTCGGAGGAGCATACGCTGACCTCCACCGGCGCTTCTTTGAAGTCTCGAGGGGAGTGGAAAAACTCACTCCTCTCGCTGACGAAATATGATCCGCAGCAGTGGGCCGGCACCAGTCGGGGATTGCGGATGCCTTTTAAGTTCCCGTGATCCCTGGCGTAGGTGAGAGACGGAACTCCGGGGGGTTTTAGTCAGTAAAAGTCTGACAGACCCCTTGGCCCTCTCTCCAGGGCGGAGGGAATCCACGAGGACTTACTTCCGTTAAAAAAAAGGTAAATACGTTTGGAAATATGGATGAAAGAAACATATAGTGTAACTACTTGAGAGTGATAATAAAATTATGCACTCATTATGTATACTGTTGGCAGGAAGGTTTACAAAATACAATGTAATGCCTAGAAATAAAAAGCTCTCTCGTATTGCGCTAGATGCATAATTTACCTCTTGAGATATGATATAATCAAACACATTCACTAGGAGTTTGTTTATTTAACTAGTAACTGCAATTTTTTTTCTTTAACGACTCCCTTTCAACTTATTTTTCGAAAATATTTTTTAGTAAGTTTTAGTTTTTAATTATAAGCAACTGATTCAGTGTCTTCTAAAATAAAATTATATTGATCATTCACCGTAATGAGTGCCAATCGACACTGTACAACTTTTACATTTACACATTTGCACAACTTACGTTTAATGTAAAAATACTACAAGCTGTAAAAGTCACTATCTATTCTAAAAAAAGTTTGTACGGTTATCTATTACTACCCTAATTTATAAAACTTACCCGTCAATTGATACATAAAAAAAAAATTAAATGGAACTTTTTATACAACGCATTTTGAAAAAAGAATATTTTATGGCGCCATTCATTTGTTATTATTGTTACTATATCAATGTTTGACCTAGATATTTTATATGAATCTTATTTTTTCCTGTTGTATAAATAAAACTGAACCAAATTCTCTCGTGCCTCCGTCCATCTCAACTTATTAAAGGATAAGATGAATCTCGTGAAGGTCTACGGGGAACAGTAGAAGACATTCCTGTGAGTAATGAACTTGGACAAAAATTTACATGTTGAAATAATTTATATTCCAGGGTTTTGCGGTCATTTGAAACTCCCTTGTATTTATCTATACCTTTTACCGAGTAACCTATTTGAAGACTTTTTATTTTATTATAATGATACTATTAATGATACTATTTTAATTCATGATATTTTTATACGTGTACATATTTTTCATTCGCGAAATAAGTCGATCACACACCTTTGAGTCGACCGAGGTTTGAACCAAGTCTGACTAACTGGCGACTAGGCTGACTAAAAATTCTATCTGAAACAGAACAGCTCAGTAGGAAGCAGTATGGTGACCGATTAAACTACTACGTATTCCATGCAGGCCGAAAATATCATCATCATCAGCCTATCGCCGCAATATAGGCCTCTCTAATTGCACTCCACTTAGTTCGATTCTCGGCTTCTCGCATCCAGTCCCAAAATATAGCAACATGGAAGTTTAAAATGTACTCAAATGCTTTTATACAAATTAATTTAAATTTTATGTCCCCGCGCGATTTTATTATATTTACATTGAAACGTTTTATTTAAATTTACAAAATTAAATTTACGATAAATATGTTAAATGGGTTACAAATATTCACACAAGAATACTCATAATAGCTGTTTCAATGCCTACCGAATAATTTTTAAGCAAAACAATCTACGTCTATTTATATTAAGGTGCTTACTGAACTGTTTAATAATACAAATCTATAGTGTCTGCCTGAAGTGTAAACTCTTGAACGGCTGGACTGATTTTGACGGGACTTTCACTTGAAGACTAGCTTCGCCCCTGGCGTTACCCACGGTTGTTGTTGTACTGCGGGACTCAGCTAGTTCAAAATAAATGTAATAACATATTTACATATACATATTACAATATGTTTATTATATCTCATCCAAAGTTGTTTGATAATATTATAAGTTCAAAGTGCAAATCTTGCAGTTTTTGAGATAACGTGGACTTCACCGTTTTTTTTTATATTGAAGATACTTACCTACTTTTTGTTGATGAATTATTAATTTTTACAAGACCACAGCGGAGACAAATAGAAGAGTAATAATTTTGGCAGTCTATGTATGTTTGTATGTTCCACCGTAACGATTAAACTACTGAAGTGATCTTATTGTGGGATGTCAATAGATTCGTAATAATGGCCCAGGTGACAATATACATATTATCTAATTTTCACGTAGTCTGGTTATGGCTTTTGATACTTTCTTGTTTTATCGTAACTGTAGTTATATGATTATATAGACGGTACCGTAGTACCTAAAGTCAATATACTCATTATGCCGAAACCACCGAATATCCGAAATAAAAAAGTAACGTATCGGAAACCATTATTATTGAAATTTTAATAAATAGCAAGAAAAAAATTAAAATATTTGATATAAATCTATGGTAAAGTTTTATCGATCTTTATAAAAGAATAAATATACAAGAAAAATATACCTAGATATCAACTAAAAAAATGCTTATTTAATAACTTAGTGTTAGAATAGATGATTTACTTTAGGAAAATAATATAACATATTACCGAAATAATTATTTTTGTTGTAAACTTAAATAAAAGTGTAAAATAACAAAAATAAAAAACGATTTCATCTAAATATTGGCAGTATTGTATCACTTTCGGTGATACTAATATTTGCGGAATAAACAATTATTATTATTATTATTAATGTCAATTATTATAATTATTAGTAACAACATTATCATAAATGAAAAAAAATGTTTTAATTACAAATATTACAAATAATTATTTATAATTGTGTATTTCTTTCTTTATAAATTTATTACTTATTGTACTTATTATCTCTTTGCATTGTATTAACGACAAAAATTTTGTAAAAAGAATATATATTGTAATATTCATATTTTTGTACTGGTTTTACAAACAGGTGTTTTTACACCTCGATAGAATTCTTTACCAGATAAATAAATAAATAAATAAAATGAAAAAAATAAATTGTTGTGTAGCTAAAACTTCTTTTATTTGTTATACAATGGAAGTTCTTTCTTCACACAATACCAACGAATTTATTAAATGTCCCGCCCCAACTTCTCGGCCTATATGTTTCATGCATTTTGTAGGGAAAATATTTTATTAAACATTTAATATGTTAACTCTTTAGTATAAATTAAAGAAAAATAATTGAGTTGCTAAAAATTTGTTCTAATTAAAGTATACAATACAGAATATTTGTACCATACAAAAATATCTTTTTTTGTAAAAATAAACTACTTCAATTCGAAAATAATCTTCCGAATAAACTTTTCTTTCAATCAAAACATTAAACTCAAAGTGTAAACGCAAACGATGAATATAAATCATTTTGAAACCTATTTTTTCTACAATACATTGCGTTCAATGTTGAATACCCGAGAAATGTTCCATATCCGCACTTATAAAGTAAAGCTGCACATGTACACAAAACTTGTATTATATTTGTATCCAAAAGTTAAAACAATATTTGTAACTGTTTTATAATTATACTGACAGTAAAATTATAATCTCATTAATATAAGAACAGTAACAAAAAAGGACATCATCATTACAAGTGAGTAATCGGAGATTTAAGTCTAAATGAAATAAAATAATCTAAATATCTTTACACTAAGTTCAAAAACTTAATTAATATTTAATTTTAATATTATACTTATCTGCGGTTTTTTATTACTGAAAAAGATGTTTAAATAAAAAAAAAACTAGTCAAATGGAATTAGGTGCAAATTGACGAAAATAGATTTTTCAATACGTGGGTATGCATATCAATATTCTAACCAGGACCAAATAAACTCAATTGTCAAATACACGTGCGTTAAAAAAACCAAAGTTATGTAGGTAAATACGAGGAATAGGTATGTGACATGTATTTACCTGTGCGGCGTGGGTGCCGCGAGGAATACGTAATTAGTCCCGTATGCTCCCGTCAACAGCACCGGCAGCGCCAGAAGCAACGCCAGTCGCGCCTGCCATCTACCCCAACCAGAACACCACTCCTCGCGCACTCCCGACATTATCTATACCACAAATATACAACGCCGGTTCTAAACTTAAAATTACTGACTCAGTATGAGTGCTGACTGTTATAAAATAGAATCGCGCCCGCGGATTATAAATCGACAGCGTTGGTCGCGTCCCTCCCGATAGAAGGTCGGCGTGGTTCTGAGCGGCGCGAGGAGCGCCCACGCGACCCATACCAACTCGTCGCCTCGCCCGCTACCCCCCTTCAGGATCACCTGTTTCAGCTTACGGCCCAAAGCTAAACCGAGACAGTACGCGATAGTTGACCCACTATGTGATAACGCGTGCTAACACAAACTCGACCTTAATCCAACGGATTTAAGCTACAATTACAATGGTGACATTAACGGAAGCAAATCTATCACCACGTGCTCGTGCTTGAACATAAACACTCAAAAATGTATATGTAGCTGACCCTGTTTGGATGTATGGCTGCTAACTTAATGTTTTACCGGATTTATTTTTTCATGACTTATTTGGCAGAATTCCAATTAGGGCAATGACACATCGGTATAGTTAATTTTTTGCCTAGAAGCACACAGCTTTAGGTAGAAAGTGATAAACGTTGTGTTAACATGTATACCGCACGATGGGATCACGTGTGCTCCCCGCCGTACATCGGCCGATGTTACCATTACATTCATAGGTTTTTTTAGATTGTACTAACTGTATACGTAAAGATCAATGTTCCAAATAAGTTTTTATTTAGTCACTAAGCACTAATCACGAGACTGGCGAAGCCGTCATTAACAATAAGTGTGCTAAACACTCGATTATATATTAACATTGTCAATATCAAAGCTAATATTTATTTATCTACTTATAACAAAATCATAAGTAAATATAGGCTAACCTACAAATAACTGTAAATTTTTAAGAATATTTAACCAAACGTTTAAGCTGACGATAATTAACAATTAAAAAGCCAATAAGAAATAAAAAATAATTTTACAATACAACTTTATAACTCGCGGTCGTCTGAGTGAGTCCTTAACCAAGCAGAACCTAACTGAAAATAAAAGACTGCTGGTAAGCAAATATACCCATAAAAAAAATACCGGACACCAATGATATTATAAAACAATATTGCCATATCATTGCCGGACACGGATCAAATGATGAGGATCGTTAACCTCTTGACAAATTCAGATATCTCGAATCAGTGAAAAATAATAAAGTATGATTTTATTTATTTACCCAAACGGAAGCCTCCTTCCGCCCCAAACCTCTTTCCAACTCTGAGCTGTGTCTATGGTAGTCAAGATGTCTGCTTAGAAAAAAAGCTAACCTACATAACCTAATAAACAGAAAAATAAATTCCACCTTAACATTATTAATTAGGATTTCGAAAACGTACATCTTAATTAGGTAAATAGTTTTTATGAATCGAATTATTTTTGTTATTTGTATTGAGACGTTTTTTTGTGTCATTAGACTATAAGTAAACTTTGCATACCTGTTCTTTAACTCATCTCTAAAAAAAAGTCTCCTAGTCCGCCTAAAAATAATTGACATTTATTCTAAAAATACATTTACACAATGTGTACACACCGGCCGCGGCGCGCCTATGAGTCTAGGACGACGGCACAGATAAATGCTTCTCTCTGTACAAAACTATCACTTATTCGTACTTATCGCTGTAAATACTTACTTTTAATTATTTACATATCTGTGTATCTATTTATCCAATACCTTAAAACGAGCAGTTCTTGTACATATATAATCTGAATTTCGGAAACAGCTCCAACGATTTTCATCAAATCGAAAATATACCAAAAAAATTCGTTTATATTAAATTACCTGCTCTGATTGATTGACTTTCTCTGAATTTGATTCATCAACGCGGATAATTAACTAACAAACTTGAAGTATAATAATCTGATGCTTTTTACATTTTAGGAACCCATTAAAAAAATAATTTTGGGAAATTTCAATTTTAATAGGGAAAATTAAGAGGTAAAACGCTTGCTATCGGTAATTCGTCATTTATGAAGTTAAAACCACGAAATAAAAAATAAGCGAAGACGCAGTCGATAATTAGTATTAGTAAAAAGGACTAATTGCCTAAAAGTCAACTGCAAAAGTTAGCACGTGTAGTCTTCTAGAGGGAAAGGTTTTTAGTTAGTGACTGAGCGCTGATTACGAGAGTAGCAAACAAGATATTTTCTTTTCTATTAATATTTAAGATTAAAGAATTCATTACTGATATGTGTAGGAGTGATTTACTGTTTACTAGAAGAGTAAGCCAGACACGCATTATGAGTTTTCCGTCATTGTTATCAAGTGCTCGCAATAGCAATAAATATTAAAGATAAAACGTTATGGGACGGTTATGTTTTACGTCAAAAAATTAAAATAGAACGAGCCTGCTGACCTAAATCAATTCTTCTAATGGTTTTTTTATATGCAATTGTATTAGACTAGGTTGAAAACAAGCAAGCTTTTCAGTCAGCAACTGCTTGCGTGAAAATCTATTTACTAATCTATGTTCTCTGATAAAACTAATTAAGACAATGACACAATTTAGGCATTCACTATCAATAGTTTAGTTTTAAAATTGTAGATAAGCGTTGTAATTCAGCGGTGTGGTTCTCATTCCTCTTGTCTACCGTTCAGTGACTTTGCAGAGTCGACACCGATACTCTTTGATAAGCCTTTTTATTTTACATTTATATACTATGAATAACATACTTTATACAATCTTAGAAGAGATACAGAACAGTACGGATTTGCTACTACATAATTCTGTATCGCACATTTTAATTTCTCGCTCGGCCGGTTCGTTTAAGAAGATAATTATCACTAAAGTTCTTAAAATATAGCTTGATCTCTTTGAAAATACCTACCAAAACGACGAAGTAAGTTTGAACAAACGATTTTATCACATGCCAGTTTCACATCACAAATGAAGTGTGACAAATTAAAAATATATAAATTTACTCCTAAAATATACCTAATTAGTTCTACAATGACAACTGTCATAGAGTTCAAGCTATATTTTGAAGACTATAGAGGAAGCAGTTACAAAAACAAACGTGGATAGCTTAGGATGTAAGGCCAAAACTGCTTGCATGCATTTTAACCACGTGCTCAATTTTAATGACCGAGCAAACGAAGGATTCGAAAAAGCAAATTGAAACAAAGTACACTAGGACGGTTTCCCGTCGGAGTTTTTAACAAATTAAAAAAGGTTGTATGGTAAATTCGGAGGAGATTCTAAACCATAGAGCTAAAAGTAAATAGGTATAATGATGTTTTGAATTTACAAACTTACTACACATGATGTTCTAAATTCAATTTACTTTATCCTCTAGCGGATAAAACGGCTTTTGTACTTAGATATCAAAGGACAAAAATACTGTTTCCGAGATGGGCGGATGAATTATATGTAATCGTATGTACTACATTTATTTCTTAATTTACCTCAGGAAAGCCACGCTTCGGCATGCGTGGGCCGGCTCGACCGGAGTGATACCACGGCCTCACAGAAAACCGGTGTTAAACAGCTCCTGCGCTGTGTTTCACCGAGTGAGTGAGAATACCGCAGACCCATAATCCAACCCTTCCCCTCATACACCTTCCCATCCCCCAAGGCTGGCAATGCACTTGTGGCGCCTCTGGTGTTGCAGGTGTCCATGGGCGGCGGTAATCGCTTACCATCAGGAAATACGTCTGCTCGATTGACCCATATTCCATAACAAAATTATAATAGCTGATCCGGCAAACTTCGAACCGCCATTTTTTTTTTTCTATATTTCCGAAAAGCTTGTTTTTGTTTTTTATGCCCGCATCAGTGTAGTACAAACGTGGACAAAAAAGTTACACTTCCGGTTTTCTTCTAATTTTCTTAAATACAGACCTTATCCTGACACAACACAACACACACAACAACCCATAATGTCCCACTGCTGGGCTCGGGTCTCCTCTCAGAAGAGGGTTAAGGCCATACATCCCCACGCTGGCCAAGTGCGGGTTGGGGACTGGCAAGACAACGTTGTGGCTACGTAATCTTACCGTTGGATGTTTTTAAGCCGCCCGAAGGCCTCCAACTAAGCTTCACGACTGTTATCGTATGATAACAACCGGGACCGACTGCTTAACGTGACCTCCGAATCACGGAGACGCTCATGGTAACATGCCACCAGCGGTCACCCATCCAGGTACTGACCGCGCCATCGTTGCTTACCCTCGATGATTGTTTCTAATCACCGAGTGCAACTGGGCTATGAGCGCCTCTTATCCTGACAATAGTAAACATATAAAAAATAGAATTATGCCCTAAGGTGCAGTCGACCAGAAATTATGCGCGTACATTCTACTAACTTTCACAGTTCTTCACAAATATACTTGAGGGCATGCTCCTCCTGTGTACCTACGTAATTGAGTTTTTTTATATGAATTGGACGAACAACACTCGCTAGAAGGAAGCTATTTATTTTGAGCTTTTACACACTTTTATTGGTTGAGTTGGAGGAAACCTAGATCGCTTACCATCAGGCGATACGTCTGCTCGTTTGTTTCTATACCATAAAAAAAATCTAAATATTCAACTCGATTTTGAAGATGTAGTCCGCACAAGGAAAATGTTTTCAATCCTGGCAGTATTAAATTTGATTATGTTTATAGTATCTCATCACAAACTTTATTTTTCACGGAACGAAGTTGAGTAACCGTAATTAGTACCTGTATCGCATGAGATGCATCAAGTTATCTTTTTCGTTCTTCTATGGAATACTGCCATGCCTACTTAGCCTTTCATTTATTTAAAGAGATATAAAAACAACAACTAAACTGGTAGTTATTTGGATGCACTCAAGTATGACTGGAAAGCCCTGACCGGCTATTCAATATACCTTTTACCTTGTGGTATTACAGGTTCATGTTATTATCAACCCATTACTGGGCAGTGACCGTTTAAACTACATTGCGTACAAATTATTTAAATATGGTAAACAGTATTAAGTACATTATCTGCTTAGTACAAACGATCCTTTGCGTACATTTCGAATCAAGATTAACTAATTGATTTTATTTAAATATCTCTGGAATAGTTGGTATTTGGTTGTAATGGTTTTATGTTAAGTATTACCAAGTTCTCTCTACAATCGTAGTAAATGTGAGTGGAAATTGAAATTAAAAATCCATTTAAAAAAGTTAAGCCGAGTACAATCAATACTAACAAAATTAAAAATACGAGAGTATACTCTTTCGAAAACAACAGAAATTTTAAAAATCGGTCCATAGATGACGGAGTTATCTAGTCACAAACATACAAAAAATACGTTCGGTTTGAGAATCTCCTCCTTTTTTTAATTTATTAAATTTTTTTAATTAGAAACAAGTATACCAGTGTAAATATTAAGGCAACTGTCCATGGCGAACAACTGCGGCGACAGTTGGAACAACCAAAAAGCCATGATAAAATGTAAAAGCTATTTTAATTTATGGAAAATTTTCCTCAGAGCCTCAGAGAAAAACTACAAGGATTTCAAGGTTTTAAGTGAATGCTATTTAATTTTTTTATGCGTCAATCTTGAAAGCCTCTTACAAGGTCAAGGGCAAACAGCGTATCAGCAGATTAATTACTTATTATAAAAAAATAATGGCTAAACTCGGAAGCCTTGAAAACCTACTTATGCTGATTTGATTCTAGAAAACCTCCAGCTGAAAATAGCTCCGTTAATAGTGAAAGGCACATCACTGACGCAGATAATCGCTCAATACAATATCGTGTCATTCATTGGCAGTCAGTCAACCATTGAGGTAGAATCGATAGATAGATTTGGAAAGTTCGAAACTTGCCCTATCAGTGAAAAGTTTCTGCTATGTTGCTATTCAATTTCTCACTTTTATAAGCTGCCCATTACCACTTAATTTTACAACTTATTTTTGTTAATTATAAGAGATAATTATTATTAATCTAATTACTCTCTAGATACCCGATAGGTAAGTCCATATTATATATGGGTCGGGACGGCGAGGAACGTCACAGGAAGGTCTCATGCGGGGTTCCCCAAGATTCGATCTTGACGCCCCCTTATTTTTACGTGTGGAAACCCCCTCGGGCCTTAAACCCACCGGGGTTTGCGTCGGGGCGGTGTGTCAGAATCGAACCGACTAAAACCACACGGTGTGTCACTCTGCGCCTGAGACGGGAGAGATCCGGAAACCGCTTTCTTACGCCATCAGGACCCCTCTCAGCGCCTACCCGTACTGAAGCGGGCACCGTCTGCTGTTAACACCTCTCATTTAGGCGACGCACGGCACAAGCGTAACGTCGCCTCCTCGCGGCTGGGCTCTGAAGCGGATGGAGGGGAAAACCCGTCCTGACCATCCGCGGCCACACTCAGGGCGCCATGAGGCGCTGATAAGTGCGCCTCCGCCGCCCGGTTCGCCGGCGGTGGATCGGGTCCGAGTGGAGGTCTTCCCCCCGAGCCTTCTCCCCGCCTCCTTCTGCGAGATGACTTCCTCGAAGAAGGTCATGACCGCAGTAAAACTGCTCTCGCTACCGGCCATGGAGCGTACGACGGCCGGTAGCGAGAGATCTCCTCCAATGACTGCAGTGAGGGCCCGAAGTTGCGGCGCCCAACACACCGACAGCGTTTGCTGGGCCGAGTCCTCACTGCAGTCGCAGTGCTGGCAGGCAAGACTCAATTCCCTCCCGGCGACCGAGTACAGGTATTTCCCGAAGCAACCGTGCCTGAAAAGCACATGCGTCAGTCGGAAGGCGGTCTTAGCACCCCTTATATGAGCCTTGTGTATGATGCAGTCCAGGACCAGTCTTTTTTTCAGATTGATTGCCGTGGTCACGATAGCAGATACATAATGGGTTTATCAGCCTACCATGCTCCGATTGAGAGGGAGGGGTTACTTCCCCGGAACAGGGCTTGATAAGACATGGCGTCGAGTCAAGTAGGACCTGAAATAACATGGTACTGATCCTCACAGAGGAGGGCACTAGAGGCCCTAGCAACAATTGCAACGTACTTAGTTAAACGGAAAATCAACAGATCTTTAGTAGAAAATACATCTCCGTTTTACTTGCTTAACCTGCATTCACGTTCAAACCTAAAGACGTCGAAAACATTTCGTAAACTCAATTCTAATTACTTCCAATTAACTCTCTATCTCGCAGATACCATAAAAGGTTTTTTCTAACTTTAATAAGATGATGTCGTATTGTAAACCCCACCTTTAGGATTGAGCACTTACTGACATCATGCTTTTAAAACGCGGGTCCTCTTCGTATCTTATGGTTGCAAATCTGCATAGGTTGTCGGGATCGAATGAATATACGAATTCAATTCGATCCAGATATCCCTAAGTTCTTCACCTTGTAACTGAACGGAATACATGTATTATTGCAACTGATTTGTGAAGTCAATTTTGGTGATCAGCAAGATTAACCCATGATGCCTGATCATCTGCGTGTAGGTGGTAGGTTGAAGATCGATCACAAGTGATAGTGTTGATAAAGACTAATACTACGGCGTACCTCAGGGTGGCGTGTCTCTGCACGCCACCCTCAGGTACGTCGGTTGTAGTACTACACCAAGAAGAAACAGTGTTTTCTATACTTACACGCTGCCGGCGACCAGGCAAGTAATTGTGAAACCAGACAATTGTGGTTGATATATGTTAAGAGAACGCAGTATACACAGCAGAACGTCACAGTCAACGATGTTAAATGCAATGCAATACGGTTCACCGTTAAAACTTTACCGTTCTCCATAGCAGATCTGATGTCCTTCCTAATGTTGATTAGGGTAGTAGCGATGCTGTGCCCGGGTCGAAAGCTGAACTAGAGAGGATTCAGAAGCAGGTTTCTGGATAGGAAATTCGATACTTGAATATGGATAAGACGGTCAAGAACTTTGGATAGAAATGGGAGAATGGAAATGGGACGGTAATCGCTGAAAGAATCGGGGTTTTGTTTTTGGGTATATGTATAATTTGAGTATACTTCCTTTGAGTACATAGGTATAGGAGATTGAATATTTTAGGATATGGTATGTTTCATCAAGGATTAGGAGGATCATGTTATGGCTTAGACAATAACAACATACTGCATTCGAACTTATATATACTACGCTTTTCCTATCATGACAATCAGAAATTTGACTAAAGACAAAAGAGAACAGTCAATTAACTGGGGCAGAAGTATGACATTTCAGTGTTGTGGATTTTGTAGTTTTATCAAAATTTGACGAAAAGAGGTATTGATTAAGAAGATTAAAGTTGACATTTTTAAAAACGGAGTTGCTAACAGATTTGTCTAATCCTAGTGACTTCAGAAATTTCTAGATTGTAGCTGGATCTCCGTTTTTAACTAAATAAAACTACTTAATTAAGGAAACAAGATTTTATACTTTTGTGCAAAACAGAGTAGTTACTTTGGAAATTAAAATAAAACCAAATATGTTTAATTCGTTTATATAGATGGCAAGTGATAGCAGCAAGTAAAAAGGATAGGGTTTTACGTGTTACTCAAAAGTCGATATTATGTTGTGTTGTTAAGCACTTTATGAATATTTATAATGAACACAAGACAGACGAGGAGAGAGTGCTGCGCTAGCTTTCATTATAAATAATATCCTAAAAATTAATTATTAGACTTTCTTAGTTCAAATCAAATAAACTAGCTAATTTCCTAGCTTCAAATTGCACTAGCACAACCCTTTTCTTCTATTTTTGTTACCTCGCGAACAACAATCACTGTAAAAAGGTAAACTATACAACCGACTATCAAAATCATCATCAACAACCCGTAATAGTCCATAGGTAGACATAGACCTCTCCTTAAAAAGAAGGTACGTAGGAAGGAAGGTAAGGAACTGGCAATAAATATCCATAAATATAATAGTGACATTTTACATTGCACATTTGATATAAGCGACTGACGTGACTGACTGATTTGTGAGCCTGACTGTCAAATCAGAGGCCCATGGGTTTGATACCCAACCGGAACATAATTATCTATCCTATGCACTTATGTGTTTAGAAGTATATAAGTACGTTTATCAGCAATCTGGTTATAAACACTGACTTTATTTTCGGGTCAGACGCTTATGTTTGAGATGACAAAATTTTTCTATAAAATAACCATTTAAACCTATCTAGACTATGACTAACAAATAAACAGCATGTAAATACCTAGATTACTCATAGAATTGTATCAGCTTGGCATTCCATCATTATTGAATAAATAATTCAGGGTACATAGGTATTGAACTCTGTACCCGTATATAAAGTCACGTCAAAATATATATATATATATATATATATATATATATATATATATATATATATATATATATATATATATATATATATATATATATATATATATATATATATATATATATATATATATATATATATATATATATATATATATATATATATATATATATATATATATATATATATATATATATATATATATATATATATATATATATATATATATATATATATATATATATATATATATATATATATATATATATATATATATATATATATATATATATATATATATATATATATATATATATATATATATATATATATATATATATATATATATATATATATATATATATATATATATATATATATATATATATATATATATATATATATATATATATATATATATATATATATATATATATATATATATATATATATATATATATATATATATATATATATATATATATTAGACTTTTAGATACTCTAGAAATCTATCAATATGTATATTCTAACCATATTATAAAAACTACGTCATATATTATAAAAACATGGGCTTGTCATTCAAAAACCTGAAACCCACATACTGAACATGCATCTTGTACCTATCACACATACATATCAGCTAAAAGCCTAATAACTATTATTGAACACGCTATTTACTTCTTCACGCTGTCTCATAACATTATTTGCTTCAGTCAGTCGTAATCACATTTAAATTGGAAAAGTAAAGTAACCTTAAAATGTTCAAGATATTAAAGCCACCCTAATTTCAGCATGAACGGGCCCGCTCGACCAGGGCGGTATTACTAGCACAGAAGACCAACTAGTTGTTTTATGAACTGCACATGTCATGAAAGAAATTCTAAACTGCTCAATTTTCAATTTTACATCTTATTGCTCTTAACAAAATAACAGGCTACGTAAGACCAATGATGTTCACAATTAACGCTCTACTTAGCACAAATAAAACGCTTTCAAACAACATGTTTTATTGACTCAACAATAGACTCATAGAGTCAATTAAACGATAAATTGTCTAATGGGAAATGCCAGTACTTAATAATTATCTAATCGACTTTAATAGCTTGGGTAAGTGTAACAGAGTTTAACCATTTGTTGGTCAAATATTATAAGCCTCTTTAACCCGCCCCAAAATGGAGAAGGTTTTCTAGTTTTTTGTGTAGATGATAACTACGGCATTGGTAAATATTCCGTAATTATATTTTCTTTTCATTTACATCGAAATTAACATTAAAGAATGACTATCAGTAGATGCAGAACATTTATAATTGTGGTCGTAATATGCTTTGATCAAATATTAGTTCTGACGATATAAACATCCAATGTTGATTGAATGTGATTAAAATGTATTGTGAGTTTGTGACTGAAAATCGAATGGGTCCTAGTCTAATTAATACTATAATAACAACTTTAACACTTAGTTTACAGTTAAAAATAAAATAGAATCGTTGCTTAAAGAAAAATAATGTTTATGAATAAGGCGGTAAGAACATATCTTTTGTGATATTTATGGGATAAAATTATATAGGAATTGAATTTATGAATTTGTAAGTAATTTTACTTATGAGATGGCAATTAATCTGTTTGTTAAAACTCGGTCTAGTTTTATACTAATACCTACCAGACAACAGACAACAAAATTCATAGGCGGCTGGCATTAAAAACATGCATACTCTAGAACCGCTTAATTGACCCCATGATTGAATGAAACTCATAGAGTAACATATTATCTTTACGTTTATTTGTCAAGAACTTTAATCTTCCTACCATTCAAGTACTCCTTTTAAAAATATAGAGAATGTATACCGGAGATGAGTGGCAGGAGGTACTAAACAATAGATTTAGCAGATCAGACTTGTCATATAATCACGTCTTCATCATTATAAGCTTGGATATTTCCTCATAAAGATATACGCTAAATGGGACCCTGCTATTTACTTACAGTAATTTCACTTCCATTATTATCGTACTAGGTACATCACAGAATATGGTTTTCTACAGCCATCGAAGTGACTCAATTTTGAGACTTAGACTTAAAAGACCAAACTCCATAGTGGGAGTGCATTGAAATAAAAGAACGTAAGAAAATAATTGATTATAGTAGTTAATGTTGTTTGACATAACAACACTATCACATTCTTCTGAATCGAACGAAGTTTTGATTTAAAAGTTGAGTATCGTGTGTTCAGTATCTCATTTTATAATATTTAAGTTCATTGTCTCACGTTCTAGCATAATAACATTGTATTTTAATTATCTCAGTTCTCAACAAAGCATTCACCACAAAGACGCTTGCGAAATGACGACACACTATCATAACGAGCTCGAGCTGACTTCAGTCTGTTTCATCAAGCATTAGGTAATATCATTTAAAACAACTTATTCATTTCATGAATACAGTCTGCTACAAAAACCGCATATTTTTTGGAGGGTCCTTACCTTGGAGGATGAATTACCATTTAAATACGATAGTACAGTTCAATGTAAAATGGTTTTATGACAATGATATAGCAAAGCTTATTATTATTTATATTTTTTAAACTAATGTCTGTATGTCAGTTTGTAATTTCAAGTACTTACTTAAATCAAAATGACAATTTTTAAACATTAGTCTATTCCAAATAATCTATTGAACTGCTGGACCGATTTAGACTAGGTTTTTACTGGTAGATAGCTAATGATATAAAAAGTAAATTAGGCTACTTATTTAACTAGCCTCGACCCGCGTCGTTGCCTTTGGAGGAACGGGTAATGTGTCCCTCCAACACAAGGGAGGTTCCTCCGACCAGGCGAGGTGATCATGCCTGGCGGGCCACTGCCCAATGGTTAGTGTTGGGATGTTGTATATATGTTCATCGGCGCGAGAACTTCTATTGCGTGATTTAGAATTAGAAGTTTCTTAGTTTCCTTCGCTACGCGGTAGTTCAACGTATCTTCGTTAGATGGCGCTGTAGTGTATTTCTATTGTTGCGTTGTATGTGGATGTCACCACATTGCCTACGGTTATTATTGTACCGCGAGTAAACCGCCGGACTCAGCTAGTTGATAATAAATTTACAAAAAATATAAAAAAGTGCATTACCCGATTAACTTTCAAGTATATATGTATCAACGCAGCCTCTAAAAGCACTATTTTTTCTAAGTGTGGAAAACTCGTACTGTTACCCTGCTGGGGTTGCAAGTCGGTGGCTTGTCCGAATCAGACCGACTATCAGCTCACTAAGTAGTGAAGCTGCAATTAAAATTTGACGACATTTGGTGACAGGGACGATCCATTCAATACGAAATGACCAAGTGCAAGTATTTCCCTAAGCAACTATGTCCTGAAAGAACCTGCCTTAGTGGGAAAGAAAAAATGTTTTTGGATATGCAACACACACATGTGTTTTTCTTCTTTATTGTTAATAAAAGATTATTTTATGAAGCAAAAGTAAGTAAAACTAAATGCCCAACGACAGTAGTCTAATTTAAAGATTAGCTGGTTTATGCTATAGCGAATTTTATACGCTTACTCACACAATTAATGAAAGTTTGATTGACCAACTGACATTGTTAATTGACGATACTTGATCGTTTGTACCCGCAAGTCACGTAAACTCACGTAGAAACTATAGTCATACGTATCTTATCAGCGCGGGAGACGCCGCGTCCGAGGCTCAGTGGTATAGCACGTTATACGCTATGTACAGGTGACAGTAAGCGCGCGATCATGGTAGAGACGGGCGCCGGTAGCGCCCGCAGCGCCTCTGTCAAACCGAAAGATGCGAGCGACGCGCTCGAGGCTGCTCTTGCGCAGCTCGGCCCGTTCGGTTTCTACCAAGGATATGTGCTGGTGATGTTGTGTATCCCTAACCTGTTCGCTGTTATGTACTCCCTGAACTATGTGTTTGTAGCTGACCAGGTTCCCTTTCGGTGAGTATAGTAGTGCTCCACAAATTATTATTCGAAAACGAAATGATTAATTACATTGTTTATTTTTACACTATTTTTATTTAAAATATTATAATTTAATTATGATTAACACTATTTTTTTAAATACGTGCCAACTTAAAGTATATTAACTTACTTAACGTGCTTAAAACAAGAGTTTCGAATGTAAAAAACTCTTATAATTTACAAATTAACTTTTTATAAATTAATTGAAAGTGTAATATGTATTTATAAAACGTTTTTCGTCGAGTATTTCCATTACAAAACTGCGCTGTGTGATACCATCATTTATATTGGAATGTTGACTCAACTCATTAATTGATACAAGGATCCTACACATTGAGATACAACTATATTATGATTCATTTCACATCTGTTTTTAATGTAACAATTTATGACCTAAAGTTACACGTTAATATGATAAACATCAGTGAGAAAATCTTTCTGAAATCCCCAGTCAGTATCTTAGGTCTATCGCTAGGTATATCTAATCTCAGGTTTTCCCAAAGTTGTTAGGTGCAAAGTTTATTATGTTATATTGTCGAAACGTCGGAAACATTGTACTGGTAGTGGAATGATGGTAATTTCTGAATATTTTGATAATAAAATTTAAAAAAAGATATTAGTATATTCAGACCCATTTTAGACAGTATACCATTAACTAAACGTAACTGTTTTGTGAAATTGTTTCATTTAATTTATGTACGCCCCCCTTAAACTAGTTTTTGTGATTACCAAGTTACCGATACTTATCTAAATACGTGTAAAAATCTTAAATTGGTTTATGTACACTTCAAAACTAAAACACAGAGGTTCTACACAGATTTACTTAAAATTTTAACCATACAAAAGAACCGTTTTAAAGATTCTTTAATTTATTTTAGTCTTGGTTTGTGTGTGTGGTAATGTATCAATCAATTTGAATCTGACCAAAAGAAAACATTTATGTCGACACGACTCGAACCGACTAAAGGCCGTACGCTGTCTCGGGTACTAGGAGCTGGGGAATTAGGAATACTCTCGAAAGAAAGTCCCTGGTAGTATAGTAATAGTGAAGTTCCTCGGGCCTCTTACGGTTTATGGGTGTGTAGGAATCTCGATATTCTTTTTCAGCGCTCGCGCCCCCACCCTGTTCTGCTTCTGCTAAGGTAATCTGTTACCTTAGCAGAAGCAAAACAGAGTGGCGGCGAGAGCCGAGGCTACAGGTGAGAGTTGAAGCCATTTGTGGCTTCAACTTCAATAGGCTTGTGCCTGGATGGAGGACGCCTGCTGCCCGAATCGGCTAAATATGTATACCCTATCAAATAAAAAAGATTTTACAAAACCTGTTCGTAAATGACAGGGCACAGACGTACAACATTTAAGTTAGCTTATACAATCGAGAACGAACAATAAAGTAAATATTGTGTTAGGATTTTATAGCTCAAAATCTAAAAGGCATAATGGGATCCCAAAATATCTTACGTTGAGATCCTCTCTGTTCGATTTCGTTGTCCATCAGATTCCCTACTCGTTCAAAAGCTCATGCAGATATTAAATTGTAATTTTCTCAGCAAGTACTTACATCTGAGTGATTTTATTAAGATACAAATTCAATATATTTTAAGGTCAAATTAAATTCTCTTCGATCCTTCCAAACTATGACTATAGAACAAACTTGTCAGACTCATCATAGACTTTTTATCCACCGTACAAATTGAATCGGAGTTCAAAACATTTCCTTTCTAGGTTACACTTTGTTCTCTAGCTATACGTCGTCGGTTTGAGTCCTATAAAAACACACAGGTGAGAGATATCCAAGGGGATTTATGTACAAAGCAGAGGTGAAAATCGAAAACAGACCATATAGTCAAGGTCACCAGATGAACAGGGCAGTCTGTATCCAAAAAATCGCGTCTCAGTAATAAAGGTTTGTTATATCGTCTTATGTATGGATTAGGTGGGCACTTTTGTATACGTGTTTGTAACATGCTGTAAAAGATAAATTGACGCAGGCTTAATTTTTTTATTACATCAGTCCCGCCAATAATCTCACAATCACTCACGTGGTTTAAAGATTTAGAGTCTAGAAATTATTATTACATTGATATCAATATCTAGAGATTTATATTTCATACAATAATATAGGTGCATATGGTGACGGATTAAGTGTACGAATCGCCATCCCTATTTATTCAATGAGTGTCGTGACACTCTTCAGAGTGATTTAAGGAGCAAACTGCACAGGACAACAGCTCTACCAAGAGAGGAAAATTTGAAAAAAGCCTTTACCATAAAAATATGTAGATATAAAATATATCGGATAATATACTTTGATATTGATATCATCAACGTCAACTGTGGAGAGCCGCTTCGGCACGAATGGGCCGGCTTGACCGGAGTGATTCCACGGCCTCACAGAAAACTGTTTCTCCCAGTGAGTGAAGATACTGGAGGACCATACTGCCATCCGCGTCCCCATCCATCAAAGCCCGGCATCGCACTTGTGACGCCTCTGGTGTTGCGGGTGTCCATGGGTGGCGACATCCCTTAACATCAGGCATAAGGCATTTTGCCCATTAAAAAAACAGTCATCATCAGATTTTAATAGTCCACTGCTGAACAGGCCGGCATTTCCTTAGAAAGGCGGTTATGGCTTACTATATTTCGCTGGTCAGACGTAGATATAGGGTTAGGTTCCAGTTTTCCAACTCTTTGCAGTGAAGTTGAACTGTTTAGCAAACATACATACACTCGAAAAACATAACCCTCCTTGCTCTAAATAAATTTCCATTTTTTCTATTTCGCACTAATATATTCTCAACTATCGTCCTTATTGTGTATGATCTTGTAACCAGCATAGCAAATTTTATAAAATGTTTTTTTTAATTCTCAGAAAGTATCGCTCCCACTAGATTCATAACATCGAACATGAATATTAATACACACCCATTAGTATTTACTGCTTTGTTATTACGACAGCGAATTGACAGACGATAGTGAGGAGTTCCGCATTAAGCGAATGTTTAGCCAACACTAGACATACATTAGATGCATATGCATACCAACACTTTATTTCCGTCCTGGTAGGTAGAGATCCATAAAACATGAAAACAATATCTTACAGTAATTCTTTGCACATAATTACTTTGAGATAATGTTGAAACACAATGCTTGTGACTTACTCCATAAAACTTCAAAATCTTACAGAAATATTGACACATGCATTCAAGTGTTTTCGCATTAATATTTTTGATCTCAAGAACAATAAGTATGTACAGAATAATAATTAAACATAAGTATTTGAACTGCTATGAGATTTCACAGGCTTATGTTTCAAAACACAAAACAGTTATTTGCAACGTTATTCTTTTAGACACTCTCACTACGGTAGATATACCCTCAAGTATAGTGCTGCACATTTAATAATCTCTATGGGTTTCGTTGTTACTGATCTAAAATTGTAGTTTGATTGAATTCCTACTCGGAATGAATTGTTTTATAAGAACAATGAATTGTTCTGTATATGTAATTTACACCTTGGTATAGATAATATAAAAAATTTCCGACCGATTTCGGTCACGGACTCTTCCACTCCGTCTAGATTGTCGAATGCAAACAAATGAGCACACCCTTGCAGTAATTATATAAACAGCACAAAACGGGCGTACGGCCAGTTCAGAGCAACAATTGTCCTCCTAAAAGCTTTCAACTCCTGTCCTCACCAAGGCAAACCGTACCGATCGTCTACCAGCAGTTTTGCTCCCACTCTGAAGGGTCAATGTTATGGCCTAGTACACGGTTGGCCTAGTGGTTTCAGTGGTCGCCACATCGTTTCCTACTACGCCAAGTGTTGTGGGTTCAAATCCTTCATGGGACAATACTTTGTGTGATCCATAAATTGTTATTCTAAGTCTAAGGTGTACTTTGTGTCCGTTTCATGTATGATTGTAAAGATCCCCGTGACACAGGAATGTATATTCCTAATACAGGAGTCGTGTTCAAAAAAATTTAAAAAAAAAAATTGGATATTCAAGTAGAAGTTACTTAAATTGTTAGATATATGACAACCGAACGGCGCCCTTGAAAAGTTGTTTGTTCCACGTTGTTTAGTAAGCGAACACTATTACAAGGGCAAGAGATAGTCTCATTTAAGCAACCCAGAGACTACATAGGAAGATAGATTCCGATCCAAGATATCATCATCGATCAAGCCCTTAAAATAACGTCACTTAATTTTGAAAATTCATTTTTTTATGTATAGATCTTCCTAAATGAGTCTACTCTGCCTGATGGAAAACATAAGCAGAATCCATGAGTGGTGGTCACCATACTCCTTGTGATCCACACTCCTTGTGGTGATCCAAACGATGGCGACCTAATGATGCTTCTGCATCATTGGGCCTTCAGTCTCGCACTCACCAACGAAACACGACAGCACGAACGTTGTCATTTCGCGTTGATTTTCTGTGCGACTTAAATTACAATCTTTATCTGAAAAATTGCGACATGTAGAAGGCGAAGGCGCTTGAAGAAACCGTCCGAGGTTGGAGTATTATGAAACGTAGTACCGGCCTTCAATGACTGTTGTCTCAAATCTAAGTAATTGTATATCCAAAAAAACATATGATCTCAATCTTCGTGTCCTATTCCAATTTTTATTTGTAGACAATAAACCATACTCCAAAAGAATTTCGGCCTGCAGTTATTTCGAGTAGGAAGCCCTCTTCCTATTCGAAATAACTGCAGGCCGCAAAGAAGTTTATTTTAATATCACCTAATAGTTTCATAGATTTGCGGACAAATGCGTTCTTAATCTATTGTGCTCTTTTGAATATGCATAGTGTGATTATTATTAAAACAGTACAGACACACAACAACGTATAGAACCGTTCAAGGATAAAAACAGAAATAGAAAATTTACATAGATATTAAGAATGGGTGAAAGCAACAATTTTAAATTACTACTTTACCGAAAGTGTGTAGAACATAATAACATATACGTATGTTTATGATGGATGAAATTGCGATAACAACCATATGTTAAGACGATGTGAAATGTGATGAATTCATTTTTACGTAAGTAACTAAGAAAGTAGTGTGCAATGTAAGAACAGAATTTTCATGTATATGGTCTTTTGTTACTTGTGGAAACTTCCTATTGGCGTCACCACACCGGAATCGAAGCAACACGATGTGCCACTCTGCTCCTAAAATAGGAGGGATCTGAGTTTTTTTTTTGTACTTAAGTAGAGTTGATATGAAGATCTACCAGATTATAATTTATATTGATTGATTGATTTATTGCTGAGGAATAAGAGAACCAGCTCTCAAGTGTGTCCTATGAAAAGAAACAATGCCCGGATGACAAAGCAACTCAAAGGCGTCCAAGTAGTTGGGTATAATTTAATTAATGAAATATTTACAGTCCATACATCGTAAATCGACTTAAGTGAAAAGAGACATCTGTACAAAATATCACTCATAAACTATCTTATCATATTTAGATAAACGTCCAACAATAGTCTCAGCACAAATCTGCAACGCGTTTTAAAACATTCCTATACTTGTTACGACATCGGCAATCAGTGACATCATACTGAGCCAAATTTTATCTCAAATAAAAGAAACGGCTGTTTCTTAAGACAGCATACACACGATACCATGGCAACCTGATTACTGATAAATTTTTACATTACTTAGTACGTATTACAGATAAATAAAAGTCAAGTATGTATAATCAACAACTTAGGAATCGAACCTTTATTCTGCATACATACTGTTTGCCTCCTTTCATTTCATACTAACACTATTGTACCTGAATAGCTGACTTTTAAAAAGAGTGGCCATGAATTTCTTGGCCAGTATTCTTCTCATAAGACTCTACGCCCTTTGGAAACTGGAAGTTTTACGACACAAGCAGGCAGTAGATTATGGTGTTCTCACCTAATTTAACTCGACAATAAAGTACATACTGTGGCATATATATGTGTTGATCTATGATTTTTACCTGTAGCTATTCAATGTCACTAAGTATATTAATTAAATAAATGATTTTGAATTGAATATAAAACAGGCCGTTTGTTCAGCGATCAAGATTAATGACAATTGTACGTCCAACAACAATATTAAAACGCTAAAGTAAAGTGTTTACTACAGATTGTTCAAAACATCAAACTACCACTTATCAACGATGATAACATTGAAAAGAAACCGCAGTACAAATCAGTAGTCCAAATATCATTTCCTTTTCACTTACAGAAATTATCTCAACTTTCTTTTGACTTTTAGCTACTCATTACAGATTATATAGTTTATAATTTCATGGAAAAACGTAAATAAAACCCTAAAATACAGTGTGAGGCTTGTCATGTTAAGGTGATAATGAGATGATCCTAGAAATCCGATCCGGATGGTAATGGAGGATACATGCAAAAGGAAATCATCATCATTTTAGCTGGAAGACTTCCACTGCTCCAAATCTCCACAATTTCGAGAAGAATTCTCAAGTATTTTTTGGTTATTTGACAACAATGTAGTAAATTAGTGGCACTATACAACGCTATTGTATTACATAATCGACACAAGAATAGTTCAACGATTCTTAGTATTACAAATCAAAATATTAAGCGTAAGTAAACGGAATTTATCGACATTCTCTTTCCTAAAGTATATACACAAGCATGATTACAGTTATACCTATCGTCACAATTGTGTATGTATTTTGCAAAATACTGGCCTCTGCTCTGACGCACAATGAACGCATACAAGTACAATACTCAAACATAACAATTCAACAAAGTCAAATTCAAATATTATTGAATGACAGTACGATCAATATAATTTAACGAGGGGAATATTACATTGCGGAAATCAAATCAAATGATAAATCTTTTGTTTGTTTACGAAGTGAAGTGCAAAAATACGTATCTATTTAAAAATATTGCTTGAAACATCTTTAAACTTCCCAAGACGGGACTCAGCAACTGCTTCAATGCTTTTAATCGACTAAGTCCAACCGGGGATTGCGTCTACCACAAAATTTTCACTCGGTTAAAGCAATCGATTTTCTGTATTTTGCCCGACTGATATATAGACGAACTAGGAAGTGATCCCATAAAACTTTATTATTGCTCGAATAATAACATCCTCAAGATACAATCTAATTTTCAGTTCTATGTATCAATTAAACACTTTCCAGTTGCGCCTAAGTAGTAGTTTGCGTTATAGTCTTTAGTACTTCACTCGCTAGACGTAAGCCTGTACTTATAAAGGAGCATTTAGCTAATTTTACCACGCAAACCAGACGGATTGCAGTTGGTACCAAGTTTTCCTTGTATTGTCTTCCTTCTATTCTTCTTCTGTTATCTTGTTTAGTTTGCGCTCTTGATCGTCATGTACAACCATGGTATGAGTATTCTTAATCCGTCACCACACAAACAGAAGTTAACAGTTGTTACATTAGGCCTTGTTTGTTTAATAACGTGTGCGTACAGCGTGTGATAACAGTCTTATCTTATTTAGGTTAAGTTTTCTTTCACTAGCGGCTGAACGAACCACGCTTTGAAAACATTTCAAGTTGTGACCTCCAAAGAACATAATATGCACTTGTATGTGTAGAGTTGATTACTATACTGAAAGGTCAAGCAATTGATTCCTGAGTGCACATATTTTTATGCACAAATAATTACCATAACTTGTGACATCTTACATACGGCCACCATCTGATCTCAGACTAGGTAGAGGCTGTACTATGGTAATATAATAAGCCTGCCAAAAAACCTTAGTTACGAAGAAAGATTACTATGGAACACCACAGGTTCTCGTTAATTTCTTGGGGCACAGAGGAATGAATCTTATTTCGATGTACATAGTGTCGAATATAATTGCCGCGCGTTTGTTTCGAGCGCATTCGCCGGCGGGCGCGTTCTTAGTTCCGATCAACGACCTTGTATGTACGAGGATGTACTAGAACGTAGTAGAATAACGGCATGTGCAGAAAGATAAAAATCTGAGTGATATCATCGAATAACCTAGCGACCTCCACGATAATTAGGGACTCCTATTTATTTATTTATTAGAACCCTAACACGTAACAATACTTATACATTACTAATTACATGTATGTTCATATCGATGAATTGCACTCAATAGTAAAACAAATGTATTTGATTCCATTCGTGTTTTTATCTTGGCCATTTGTTGTGACTAATGAATGATTAAACGGTCAGAAACACAAGAAAAACAGAGCAATAATAATTATTCAAAAGAGTTATTCACATTCACCAATGATTTAAATTTTGTAGGAGGAGACGGGGGAGCCATAGATCAAACTAAGTGGCGTGAAATTGGAGAGGCCTATGTCCAGCAGTGGACTGCGATAGGCTGATGATGATGATGAGACGGGGCAGATAACTGTAACGTATATTGAGTGCCCATGTTTAGTTAATTATAATTTTAATCTTAGTTATTGAATAAGATGTAAGTCTATTGTCATCTCGCTCTCCGGACACTTTAAGAAGTGAAATTATGTAATTATATTCTAGAATTCAAATCACTTGTTCTTATTCCACTATTTTATTCATGTTTAAACCTGACCGGTTTCGCCTTAAGCCATCATCAAAGGTTAATAAGGCGAACCGGTCAGGTGTAAACATAAATAAAATAGTGGAATAACTATAAGTAATTTTAATTCTAGAATGTATTACAACAAATTCCATCAGCAATCGAGAGTATAAATTACAATGTAATTATTAATAGTGTTTATAATCACACAAGCAGGTCAATCAACTTGTAATTCGAACTGGCTGTAAGAGGAAATCTAGGCCCTGATGGCCTTGATATTCTGGAATCACAAACCATTCAGTTATCGCATGCAATGACTCTGCCTGGTGACTGTGGACTTATGTAGGTCGTCGTTAAGAGATGTATTTTAGTTAAGTGATGTCAAGAATATGAGCCTAAGGAAGAGAGAGAGACACAGACGTACGAAAGAAAACCGACTTTGAAATCCGAATGAACTACTCAATCGGCAAAAGTCGATTGGAAATGAACAAGTCCAAATATTTTTTTCGCGTCGGTGAATACCATCGTTCGACCAGCCCCTACATAGCAACACTAACAAAATACACAAGAAAATCAGTTAAGGAAGTAAATACAAGCTTTATAGTTTATTTTGATGACTTCACTATTGTTACATTATGATAACTTCTGTTATTAACAAAGTAAACGGAAGTTTCCACACAAATAAAAAAAATGTAATTCGCAGTAAATATTATGTCCTAACACTTTCACAAACATATAAAGTAAGTTGATAATTATCAGATTTAATGAAGCCTTATCATATCGTGCCATAATTGTTCCACTATACTTTTTTTATCTTCATTAAAACCCTCAAAAGAAAACACACAAATGATACATGAATCAGGACAATTAGTCTAATACCCTTAGTAATACTTTTATATTATTCTGTTTGTTATTACAAAGAACAGTGCCTACTTTAATCTGTCGTGTATCAGAGTCTATGAAAAATAACGATATTTTATCTATAAAGCAAATTCTTTGTGTCTTTTTAAACAAATATGGCGTTCGGATAAATTTGATATTACTGAATACTGAGTCTCCCTTCAGGGTGGACACTTACCATTTCCATATATTTGGATATAGAAAGCATACAGTAACTGATGATAGAATAACATTTTTAGAGGATCAGATGACAAAACATCATAAACTTATATTAATATCCATCTACTCAATACACATGTGGAGGACTGGGGTTTATATTCTTCCAACACAAAGGGAATCCTCCGTCCAGGCGAGGTGATCATGCCTTGCGGGCCACTGCCCAATTGATGTTGGAAGTTGTATATATGTTAATCAGCGCGAGAACTTCTATTGCGCGATTCAGGATTCGTAGATTCTTAGTTTCCTTAGTTATTCCGTAGTTCGACGTATCTTCGGTAGATGGCTCTGTAGCGTGTTTCTGTTGTTGTGTTGTATATGGAAGTCGTAACACACATGTTGGGATCACTGGTTTCGTCGACCGGTTTTGAATTTCTAACCAGACAGGATACTAAATTAGATTGAGGAAAACAGATAAGGCGTGAGAGTAAGATGTGTGTGTGTGTGTGTGATGTTTCGCATATGTCTGACCATGCATAGAATTTAATTAATATTATTTTTCGTCGATTTGATCCGTGTATTTACATAATAGACGGTTGAAATCGAGGAAAAATAAGTAATAGTGATAAATGACAAAGTATCATGTTCATAGCCCCTGCAGTTTATTTAGACTGCGTTAAACAATCAGCCAGTAAGTCTGAGAAGCAGTTTTATACGTATAGACAGTACCGTTAGCGTTCAAACATGATTTATAAAAACAACAGTGATGCTATCTTTCCTTTCAGATGCGTGGTCCCGGAGTGTGAGCGAGGAGATGTTCACTTCGACAACGAGCTCGCAGTAGCTCTGCTTCCGAACAGCTCTCAGTGCCAACGGTACCAGCCGGTCCAAGACGACGCCCAGTGCGAAAGAGAACACTTTCATTCAGTCGAGACCGTCACTTGCCAAAAGTTTGTCTATGAAAACTATAACACTGTCTTTGCTGAGGTAAGAAAGATCAAACATGCCTGGGAAATTTGTATACATATATAATTATCCTGTCTGAACGTCGTGCTGTAGAAACCTCAAGAAAAATGTAATCATCAGTTATCATCAAGATAAAAGATATTTGAGATTCTTTCTTTTGCCCCATAAATAAACTTCTCATAACGACTGGCAGGAGCTGGATGCGAGAAGCCATAAATCGAACTAAGTGGCGTGAAATTGGAGAGGCCTATGTCCAGCAGTGGACTGCGATAGGCTGATAATGATGATGATGATGAACATCTAGGAGTAGAGGAAACAGTAGTAGATTCTGAAATACAGACATTAAGCTCCCAAAAAGCCATCAAATAATGAACACAGTCCTGCTACATGATTTTTTTTAAATTCATTATTCTAATGTTCTTCTTTATCGTCTTACGGAAGTATATTCGGAATCTCGTTACAACTGATGTAAATGATTTTTTAAATATTTACAAGAATAGAACATAAAGTATTTGCTACGCCAAGATGCAAAAAAATATGCTCAAATTTCGACCATGGGTCCACCACTAGTGAGATATAATAACATAAGTTGATATTAAGTAGCAACTTAGAGTCCAAAAAACTATACATTATTAACAATCTATTTTTAAATGTGGTGCGCTAACCTGACGAAAAAGTTCAGTTCAGGGCCACATTAAGTAGACCCCGCGTTAGGCGTGAAATTAATCAGAAATCTATACAAATTAAATTAGTCGGTTTAAGTAACTGATTCATAAACGCAATGCCTAAAGTGCTGCGGCTAGCGATTAATAATTAGCTGTAATATTAAATAAGGAAATGTTAATAGTTCAATTAAATCAGTTGCCCAGACTAACTGATTCGTGACCGCAAAGCCAACCACTGAGTCGGCATTATAATAATAAAAATTTAGAATATTGGAAGTTTTTTGTTGTAAACTCCTGCTGTGTTGCCAAGAGAAATAAAAAATGACTTTTTACATATTAGTTGCAACTTTTATTAAAAGGTGAATAAACATTATGAAACTGTTCGTATTCCAGTTCGATCTTGGATGTCGCGAATGGTTGCGAACTATGGTAGGAACAGTGCGTAATGCAGCCCTCCCACTGTCCCTCATCCTCACCGGGTACACATCCGACACGTGAGTATCTTATTTCATATTCATCATATTCAGTCACAGAATCGTTTTCTTCAAACCATTGTATTCGTAGACTGCTATTTGTTGATCTACGAATTAGCGTAAACGATTGCCGATCAAGTGGTTTCGTTTCGAGTTCCGGAGTCCGAATCGAGTCCACATTTTTTGCCCGACTCCGAATTCCGAGCCGGCAAAAAAAAGTGTTATTGAGTTATTCAAGTTATAGAAATGCTTATCCATGCATGCGTTCATGCTGTTATTCAAATTAACAGCCCGGAGTTTGTAAGTTGGGCTCTTAACCCCCGTGTCTTGGAAAACACGCAAAGTCGTCGGCACTGGTTCTGATCTCTCCCCGTCACGTCGCGATTATGAAACTGAGGGAACAGAGACTGCACTTGTGTTTGCGCATACATATGTGCACTATAATGTCTCCTACATATTTGTCTGGTCTCTGTTGAGACTACCTAGAATGGCTTGTAGTATATCATCTTTAAACAGCCTACTCACACAATCAATAATGGAGCAATATACTTTTTTACAAAATATGTGAATTTAATCATAGAACACTCTATAACTCATTGGACTCTTTGTCAATCAAACTTTTATGTATTTCTTTTGCCAATGAGTTTTTTCACAGGTAAAACACATGTTATAGTCTTTTCTTTATTTATTGGTATCCTTTTACTTTAAGAAATATATGCTAGTAAAGCATGCGATCATCAACAACCCATAATATTCCACTGCTGGGCTCGGGTCTCCTCTCAGGAGAGGGTTAATGCCATACGTCCCCACACTGGCCAAGTGCGGGTTGCGGACTGGCAAGTCACATGACCTTTAATAATTTACACTACAGACACCTACACCTCTTAAAATTTGCTATTGTATTTACTGAATCACAAACAGAAATTCATTAGCAAAACGGTATTAAAAAATATGTAGTCACGTGAAATCGATAATATTTATTATAAGAATCTTTACACATAGCATTTATAGTCACAACACAGATAAATTTCTTCAGCCTTTTTTGTTGTTTTTTATGTTTCCAGCTTGAAATGAGTATTTCTTGAAAGAGTTTTTCTGTAATATTTTGTTTATTTGTGAAATTTGCAAGGCAACAGCGTTTTATAACATTTACTTTCTCAAAATGTATGTACCAAAACGAAATTCATGGATATAATTCTTGCAGTACATTTTATCAACTTTTGCTCATTGGCTAATTAATTAAAGTCAAGATCACGTTGTTAGCTACAGGAAATGATAGAAATCTTACAAGTCTTTTTCCCCGAAGTGGTAGACAAAGGTATGACAAGTCACGACGCGATGCACGTAAAACGATACTGTTTAAGTCATCGTTATATACTACATCCTACTAATATTATAAACGCGAAAGTTTATATGTATGTTGGTTGTGTTACTCTTTCATGTAAAAACTACATATCGGATTTGGATGTAACTTTACAATAATATAGCTGATAAAACAGAATAACACATAAGCTACTATTATAACCGACATAACGCGGGCGGTACCGCTGCTCGGGAATAAACTAGTCATTGATAAACGATTACCAACGTTATGGTCAAATAAATACATGAACAGCCTTTTGTAGTTCAGTTCTGGACTTGGAATTTTCTTGAGAAAGAAGGTTTTGGCCTCTCTATATCACGCTGGCCAGATGCTTAGTATTTTGTTATTATTGTAAGGAACATCAACAATATACATATATTAAATCGATTTTCATTTGGAGTTAAAACTTATATGTATATCTATAATAAATGTACACAACGTCATTTGTACATAATAAAAAAAAAACGATTTAAGCATGAAATATGCCTAATGCGAATTTTGGGGTATTGGCCTCCGGTATCCTCACTCACTTGGTGAAACAGCGCAATCGTTGTTTCCGAAGCGTGAACAGAAGCGTGTCTCTCCCACGATATAACGTCAAGGTTAAACTCCCATTTTGAAGGAATCGGGACAGATATGTGGTTTACTATAAGTTTTTCTTCATTTTAGAAATACGAGTATTGTTCAGGTCATATTACTTTAAAATCACCGTCGTCTAAACTACATATATTTAGCTATCTAGTTTAGATACGGATTTGTCAATATGTTTCTGAAAATAATATAATATATAATAGTAATTTATTAATTAAAGAAATTATTATTATTACTTATTTCTTAGTATACAATGATGGTTACATTGAAAGGTAGCATTGTGATAAAACCTTGCTCATCTTGCTACTTATCTTCTTATTCATAACTATGTATGCAAGTTAGATATATCCTTTTTAACATTATGGAGTTTCTTCTTGTTTTGATGATATGGCAATCAGCCGGATCAGCTATTTCTGCCAATGTCAAGTATTTCGATTCTTCAATTCTAAGTCTTCGAGTCTTCAAGTCTTCGTCGTGATGGAATTAATGATAAAAAATATAAAAAATGTGGATGACATGAAATGGGGACCGTCTTTCGCAAAAACAAAAAACGATCTCCCATTATGGAGTTTATTGACCCTGAATCAATCCGCCATTAGGACCAATGATAAACAGCTATCATGCTGAAAAGGGTGTGTCATTAGGCTTTCAAAGAAGGTTCAAAGTTACACAGAGAGCAGTGAAGAGGTCAATGCTCGGAGTTTTTCTTCGTGATCAAATCAGGAATGAAGAGATTCGTAGGTGAACTAAGATCACCGACATTGCCCGGAGAATTGGCAGACTAATGTGGCAGTGAGCGGGACACATTGATCGCAGACAAGACGACCAATGAGGCCGAAAAGCTCTGTAGTGACAACCACACTTGAAAGATGGAGCTTGGGTATGCCCCCTACACGGCGCCAAGCACAAGAATGTTTGCTGTCTGGAGCTTTGGGGGAGGCTTATGCGTCTTTCTGCTGATATGATAACAACGATTGACTAAAATTTTGTTTTGGCGTGTCTTAGCATTGAGATGACGTCATTCATATACATTTGTTACCATTCCATTAATGTTTACGTTTATAGAATGTCAACTTGACTAGGATGTCTGGTGATGTCTTACAAATTACTACCGTACTGGAGGTTGTAACTTTCTCCAAGATCCACCATAACAATCGATCCTGTGTTTTTCGTATCCAACGAAATAATGTTAAGGAGAAAATAAACAAGAGATCTTGAGAATTTGTACAAGAAATTGTTGCTAAAAGAGAAATAAGGTTTTCTAAGGAAGCAAAACTTGTAACACCACAGGAAACCACAATATTAATGAAAGTAAATTTACCTATATTTCTGTTCTCAAATTCATAACTGCGTAATTATATAGTTCTTTATGTATGTATGTTCTAGAGTAAAGAAAATATTGAACAATAAACATTAATGACTACTACAAAAACTAAATCTACATAAAAGTGAAATAGCAATATTAAGATCGAATCGCAGTTTGACACTGTCGTTGCCACTTTCACGCAGCACAATTTTACCCACGGCAGCCTTCCTAACGTCTTATTAAATTCCTTACGGGTTCTAAGAGAACAACTTTCTCCACTGACTGCAATAATCAAAGAAAACCATAAAGAAATTTTCTTTGTCGTCGTTCGAAATGTACAGTAATTATAGAATATAACTGTCGGTGCAGAAGTTAATGCAATATAATTTACCTACTTTATTATCTAATGTTGAAACTACGTGAGAATAAAAATTTTCTGTTGGTTTACCATATATCCTTAAATTATGTCTAGATAGATTGTCAAAACTGTGAAAAGGTCGAAAAAAATGCATCTAGTAGCTCCTTTCTAATTATGGAGGTGGCATTTTTGTTTAGTTGTATTGCAGTGCGCAATGCGATACTCCATCTTGTTATTTAATTGTTATAAGTCTTAGTAAGAGTTAACCTAAACTAAACTTACCAATGTTCAACATAGTAAGTATACAATATTCCAAATTTTACTGCAGCAATAAATATTTCTAACAATAAATCTTTTCAACATTTTAACAAATTTAATAGCCTGTTGAAAACCAGTTTAACAACAATTGTGGAATTAGATAATAATGCAACATAAGTTTAATAACAACAACTTGACCTTTAACTTGGCCCAAGCTGTGATTCATTAAGTTCTGTAAAACATATTAAGATATCTGTCTGAAATATTCTCAATTTGATTTTGTTCTTGAACCACACCTATTCATTCCGTGGGTGTTGTGAAAGCAGACTAACTAATAAGGAAGCAAGCTCCACAGAAAAAGGACTGTAAAGAGAGAGAGAGAGAGAGAGAGAGAGACTGTCTCGGTGGCGCAGTGGTAGCGTATGCGACTGCTGTGCTAGAGGTCTCAGGTTCGATTCCTGAGTCGGACCATATGTTTGTAAGATCTGCAAATATTTGTTTCGGAGTTTGGGTGTTCTCTATGTATAATATGTATGTATTTACAAAAAAAAAGTATATATGTAATAATATCAGTTTTCTAGTTAGTACCCACAGTACAAGCACTGCTTAGTTTGGGACTAGATGGCGTTGCGTAAAGAGAGAGAGAGAGAGAGAGAGAGAGAGAGAGAGAGAGAGAGAGAGAAAACTTGACACCCTACACTTATACATCTGGCCAGGAGTGGCCTATGTTCAGCAGAAAACTATTAAAGGCTGTTAATATAATGTGTGATGTGAATTATTAGGCACAGCCCGCTTCACATACAAAGACCAGTGGCGCCCGTGTATAAAATGAGTTTCTGTTGGTTCTTCTATTTCAGTTGAAGTATGGCACACCGTGTGGTATAATCCCATTGCATTCCAACTTTGAAGTATACAAATATGAGATATTTTCGACACAGACAACAAATGCCCAGTCATAGAACCCTGTGTCGGAATATTGTGAAATCGAGTAGATTTGGATAACATCTTGCCGACAAATGACAAACAATTTGAGTTAAAACATTTCTAAAGTATTTTTTGTGTTTTAGTTTCGGACGTCGAACTGCTTTCTGCATATTCTCGGCGTTCGCTGGAATAATGGGAATCATCAAGTCATTTTCACTAACTTATGAAATGTACCTCGCACTGGAGTTCCTGGAAGCAGCCCTTGGATACGGTTTCAATAGCGCGGGATATGTTCTAAGTAAGTTAAGGCTAAATTATATTTAACTTTGACTAAACAAAACTTTTTAGAATCATAATGTATAAATGACTAACTGAGAGTTAATGACGTCATTTTTTATTATTGTAGCTCAAAGAGAACTGGGTTAAGTATTTAATTTCTGATTGACCAAAATAGATGATGTATATACAGACGTATTTTAGACTATAAATACTATAAAGATACATAACCTACATACAGACTATATTAAAGTTAACACTGTTTCAGTGAATAATATAACACATAAATTATATAATAGTTGTCCAAATAATTTCTTAGTTCCGAGTTTCTGTTAAAAGCAGCTAAATGGTAGTTATAGCAGCTAAACTAAGTGCCAACAAAAGTACAGCTGAAAAAACATTTCTTATTATTCACCATGACATATTCTTGCCATTATCAAGGACTTTTAGAAAACAATCACATTATAATCATCCACTTGCAATGATAAAGCTTAAAAACGTTTAAAATACATAATATTTTACACTCTGACGGGGACTGACAATTAAATGCTGATAATTTATACAGCACAGACAATAATTTCGCAAAAGTTGTGACTCAGTGTCAAAACAGGTTTTGGAAGATCTTTAGGGTCAGCGCTGACAAGTTATTTAACAGCATGAATTCATGTTTAAGGAATGTATATGCCTTTTCTACTTATTTCCATTGAAATCTAATTTCGTTTCGCAAAAATTAAAAGAAAATGGGAACTCGATCTAGATGCACACGACCTTATCACCGAAGTCAAACCCCAAATCCCACTATTTCATGGGCAGGGTGTTTAAGTTGCAGGTGTACATCGGTGGCCGTAACCGCTGACCATCAGGTTGTTTGCCTGATACTACAAATATTTCTCTTATACAGTGTTGGAAATGGCACACCCGTCTCTCCGTGGAGTCTTCGCATGTGCAACCGGAGTCGCGTACGGAGTAGGCGGCGTACTGTTTGCCTGGATCGCCTGGGGAGTGCCGTATTGGCGTCATCTGCTCTGGACGATCCATTCCCTTGCGTTGTTGCTGCCGATCTACTACATACTGCTTGATGAGAGTCCACGGTGGTTGCATTCCCAGGGAAATATTAAAAAGACTGATGCGGTGATTAGGAAAGCGGCTGCGTGGAACAAGGTACTTTTATTATGTCTTTGTCTCTATTTGACTGTTAATTTTTCTGTTTCTAGTGGTTGGTCAAATTCCAGACCGACAATAAAGCCAGTCCTGGAGTAAGAAAAAATCTTCAAGATAAAGAAAATAATAAAATTAAATGTATTTCCATAATACAACTTTTTTACAAATTATATTGAGCTCCCTGATCTCTGAGCAAGGTTCAATGAACTGTGCTACAGAGATCAGTGTCCTCTCTCGTTGTTAGATTACATGTGATTCATGGAAAAAACACAAATGCAGAGGTTAACCATAAATAACAAGTAATACCTATATATATAATATAATTAAAATTACACTTTTTATACTAACTCAGTCCTGCTTGCCATCCCAGAATTGTTTTTATAACTTATACAAACCCAATCGATAGCTTTTTTTACACAAATTAGTGTTTTTACTTTCTCAAAGGACAGTAGAAGAGTTTCGGATAGACGACCATCCATATAATAAGCTTAAAAAGATGGCACCAACACGAATAAAATCGAGAAATTAGCTGGAAAACGATAAAGATTTGCTCTAAGACCGGCTTGTATATTAATGACGAGACCTTTAGACTCGCACTTTATATACCTACCTTTTTAAATTAACGTAATACAGGAATTGACATAAAATCTTTGGTTTACAGGTGATAGTAGATGAAGAGATAATGAAACGTCTCCACGACGATGTGCGGAATGAAAATGAGAAAGAGAAACAGACCCCTTGGAGGAGTCTGTTTCATTCCCGAGTCCTTTTAATCAGGTTCGCGGTGTGCTGCTGGTGTTGGATAGCCTCAGCGTTCGTGTACTACGGGCTGACAATCAACTCAGTGTCCCTCTCTGGGAACAAATACGTGAACTTTGCGCTCAACATGTCGATGGAGATCGCTGCATCTCTACTCATCATGATGGCTTTGGAGAGGATTGGGCGCAAGCTCTGTATATCCCTGGCGTTTCTTCTGTGCGGGGTTGCGTGTGTGTCGCCATTCTTTATAAGTAAGGAACCTTTTGTTACCTTTACAGGCAGAAATACATCAAAATTATACATTATATAAATATGTAAGATCTTTTAACATAATATCATCGATATCAATGCGACTACATCAGTATGAATTTTATTATAGTCAACTGTATATTTTTATACTTTTTTTGCCTCACGATGTCTTTTGCCTCACGCCGTCACAAGCGCGTCGTTCGCGTAACACGTGACCTCGACTCGAACGCAGCTCGAAGCACTCACTCGTAGCCAATGGTCTACAGGAGGATTTGACAAACTTAGAGGCAATTTTTTTATCTTTAAATTGAAAATATTATTAGCATCCAGAAAATGTAATCCGAAACTATACAATTTCTTATTTTTTGTGAAAGCAAAAAAAAACGGAATTGAGAAAACCTTTTCCTTTTTTTGATCGTTTAAAACATATTTAGAGATACATTTTATCTTTTTTGTACTTACTTTTACTACTATGTATGCAAAATATCACGACAATCCGTAAGATAGTTACGAGTTGAAAGCGGAACAAACACATTCACTTTTGCATAAATAGCATGTTAGAATTGTATAAGATGTATTATAATAGCCATAATACCTATTATAAGTATAACAGTATAGCGAGCGCTCCACAATCGTTTTCTCGACAATTCATAGTCGCTTGTGACACACGCACAGTAGATGCTGTATAGAGATAGAGATATAAATATAATTACTAGCTATGTGGTTCACCCTTACCATTTAGGAGTATGAAAAATAGATGTTACCAGATATGCACATAAAATTTCATGAAAATCGGTCCAGCCGTTTCGGAGGAGTTTGGTAAACAAACACCGCGACGCGAGAATTTCTATATATTATATTAACCTGTACCCAGCTGGCTTAGCATATATTTAAAGTTGTTTAGTGCTGATTTGAAATGATGAAATTGAAAAAGGAAAGAGCGTGAGGCCCGCCAGTATATCCTACATTAATAAATATATGTGTCTCAAGCAGGAAGGGAGGAACCTGTAACCCACGGGACGATAATGTAATGGTTTACGTATTGGTATTGTATTGAAACGATTCAAACGATAATCAAAAACTTGTAACAATTAACCAGAAATATATATTAATTAGCCTAGTACTGGTTATCCTGTTGTCTTCTCCTGAGAATCCTGTTGTTATGAGTTAAGTCTAATAATTCATCATTCATCTGTTTAAACAGGACGCAGACTCGATTTTTTACAACACTACATGTGATATAATTGGACATATTTTATTTTGTTCTTACAGACCACTCCGGAACGAGCTTGGGCCTCTTCTTTCTGGGTAAGCTGGCCATCACGTTCGCGTTTAACTCCCTGTACGTGTTCACGGCGGAGTTGTATCCCACGTACGCTCGCAGCTCTGCGCTGGCTGCTTGCTCGCTGGTGGGAAGGTTAGGATCTGTTCTGGCGCCGCAGACGCCATTACTGGTACGTATAACTATCACGGTTTTCTCCACTAGACATAGATGGGGCCTACATAGTAGAAACCCGTAGCGTCCTTTCGATCGTTGGAGTGTCATCCTTTGGTATAAATTGGCCAGCTCCATTAGGGTTGAGTTTAAAAATATATGTTTTTAATTGTAAACTTCACTTAGTCATCAACAGCTTAGCTTAGCCCACATGGTTAGCAAGCTGAAGTGACAGTGGGCTGGCCACATTTGCCTTAGAACCGATAACCTTTGGGGTAAACGAGTTCTTGAGTGGAGACTGCGTCTCGGCAAACGTAGTGTAGGACGTCCACAAGCCAGGTGGAGCGATGATTTGCGCAAGACGGCTGGCAGGAGCTGGATGCGAGAAGCCATAGATCGAACTAAGTGGCGTGAAATTGGAGAGGCCTATGTCCAGTAGTGGACTGCGATAGGCTAATAATGATGACGATAATGATTAACAGCTTATGCTAGTGGCTTATTGGACACAGGCTTTTTCGCGAGAGATGGCTTTGGTATACAATACCATGCTGGTCAAACGGATTGCTTAGTTTTCCATTCTTTGAACAGTAATTTTATCTGAAGTAATTTGCTCCCTTAGTTTACCTCTTACGACACCCACGAGATGAATAGGGGTGACACTCCGTATTGTTAATCCACCAAAAAACGTTAACTGCGCAGTATGGCATTCCAAAACCTCCTTATTAGGGAGAGGTATACGTCCACCAGTGTACTATACAGCTTATTGTTCGTGTCAATAGGCGATATATAGCTTCGTATATAGGCTGTTGTCGATGATGATCTACTTTTTAGTTCGACTAGAAATGTTAGGATAGGTCTTCTAACATTTCTAAAAAATACGAAACAAATAATATCCTACCTCAAGACTCGGCGGACTCAGCCGGCCTGCTTAATCGGGTCGGACCTAACCTTCTCAAAGGAGACCAACCTAAAATGACAGATTAGTGCTGCCTAGTTACGTTAGAGGTCCAATGATGCAGGAGCATCTCAATAGCGCGTCATAGTATGGGTCACAATGTCGCATTGTTGCATTGTCTGCATTCGCAATGAGTATGGCGACCACTGTTTTTGGATTCTGCTCATGTTTTCGATCAGGCAGAGTGGAGTCCGTTCAGCAGGCTCATACATAAAATATCGGTATGTGTAGAACATGTACGCGCAAGCGGCGCTGTACGGCGCGAGCTGCGTGAGCGCGGCGCTGTGCGCGCTGTGCGTGCCGGAGACGCGGCGCGCGCGCCTGCCGCAGCGCGTGGGCGACGCCGAGCGCATGCGCAGCGACCAGGACCGCCTCGACGACACCTTCAACCTGCCTCCCCCTCGGACACTCACGCGGTACTTATCTGCTGACACCTGACCTCACCTCTGCCGTCTCACCGTGAAACGTCTAAAGAGTTCATCAGTGATAACTATTTATGAGGAGAATCCAGCAGCTGAATGAGAAATCTCCTTTTTTTCGAACTTCGGACTTGAGCCGTTGCATCCTGGAAAGGAAATCCCTGGAACTTGAGAAACCTCTTGACGCTTGCTGAATCTTCCGTCATACTTAGGGTTGCCCGTGTACACATGATTCACATTCTAACAGTACGTATTGCTTATTAGTGATGTTTTATGAAATTGTGGTATGTAATATAGGAATATAAAACAGAAGGAAAGATATATTAAGACGTAAAACAAATCTATGTACCCATTTTTACGAAAATTATGGGAATGGAGTATACAAATTTGGCGCTGATAAATGCCAAATTTAAGAAATATAAAGAAAGAGATAAAGCTAAAGCAAAAAACCAATAGTTAAATACAATATGGTCGAATTTCTATCACTAGTAGAAAATATAGTTTAGAACGTTTAGTATTAAAATTACTTATTCAATTAAATTTATCCAAAGTACGTATTTACACTCTTACACATAATTTATATTTTAATGAATATACTAAATACTTAATTTTGAAACAATGGTGGCAACACTGATCTCACTACATAATCTGAAAGACCCAATCTGCAAACCTTTTCCGTATTTAGGTTACAGATTTGTTACTACTAGAAAAATCGTGGTGTTATTACCATGTTGCTATAACTTGAGTGTATTACAAAATTACTTTACATATAATACTGTGGGGGAAAGGGTGTCATGACCCTCCAACACAAAGGGAGGAACCTCCGAACAGGCGAGGTGATCATGCCTGGCGGGTCACTGCCCAACTATTGATATTGAGATGTTGTAAATATCCTAATCAGAGCGAGAATTTCTGTATCGCGATTTAGGATTAGTAGTAGCTTCATATAATTCGTTACTCCACAGTTCGGTGCATCTTCGGTAGATTGCGCTTTCTGTAAGCTGTGTGTGGAAGTCACCACAGTATCTTATGAATTTTATTAATTGTAGCACAATAATTTTAAAAGCAATGAGATTAATGACCGCAGATTGAATTATATGCAATTAGTTTGTTTTCATGTCAATAAAATATTTTTTAAATATACTTTATTAATTGAGACAATAGACAAGTTGATTGGTAATAAATAATAATGAGTGTAGCTATAAATATCTTAATTTTAAATTCCTATTTTTAGTTTTTATTTTATATTGATTTTATGATCTGTGATAATAATGTACTTACTGGTCAAATATAGACACAATATAACATATTTATGTATTATAATTATAATTTTATGAAATTTATTTTTATACATTTTTGCGTGCATAACGTAAGATAATAGTTTTGGGAAGATGACCTACTTGGGGCCAGTTTTACCACTTTCTGATAAGGTACATGATAGAATATTTTGAACTTATCTGCCAAATAACTATAAGTTTCGGTTTCGCAAGTCTAGAATAAGACAAATATGTCAGATAATCATATACATATCAGCGACTTTTATCAGTCATATAGAGCCAGATAACTATTTGAAACTTTAACAGAAACTAGTGAAACTGGTCCTTTGTATTTCAAACTTACACGTAATTAAGGTTCACACGATACTTTTATAAGCAGCATTTTTGTTTTTACTTAATTAATGCCGTATGGGCATATAATACAATTGTATTTTATTTAATGTGACATTATTAGTATTAATAATTTTAAAGAATGTCACATAAGATAATCAAATTCCACTTTTTAATTGTAATATGCAGAACTTTAATCGTAATATATTTTTTGTGTAAGATATTTTATTGTTTAATTTTGCATACCCCATCGAGTTACCAGACAAAGAGAAGTATTAACTAAACGCACACATCACTCATTTGGAACGCCATTGATACAAGCGTAAAAATGCCAAATTGAACGAATTACGCCAAAATTTTATCCATGCGACGTTTTGAGCGCATACTACGTTGTTATATATACAAGTACGCAAGATTATACCATAACAAACACTCCATCCACAGATCACACGCACAGAAACATCCGAAAGTTCTCGCTGATTTCTGAGGCACAGAATAATGAACCTTACCTTATAAACATAGCGTCGAATATAGATTGATTGTTGCGTGGTTATTTCAAGCGCTTTCGCCGGCGCGTGCGTTCTGGTTTTGAGAACGACCTTGTATGTATGAGTAGTTACTAGAATTCACTAATAATAATAATAATAATATGGGGATAAAAAGAAACTCCCGCGAGTTATAGTTCTGTTCAGCTTGGGCCACAGTTGCGACAAATATCTGAGTGATATCTGTGATGAATATAGCGGCCTTGGTGATAAGCAAGGACCGTTATTCTAAGTGATATTGTGGTTTTAAGAGTGTTTTTAATGAGTCTATTTTACACGTCAGAAAGTTTATTTCTCAAAACCATTAAACCTAACCTAGCACGTAACAATACTTCAGCCTATTCTCGCCCACTGACCTGAGCTGGCTGTAATGAAGACTCCCCAAACCAGTGCCAACCACCCCTGTCTGGAGTAGTCCTCATGTTTTTTTTATATTAACATAATCATAATTTAGATATTATGGAGCCCAGACTTACCCTCAAAAGCCATCTACAGTTGTAGGAAACCGGCTGAGACCAGATCGAGCTGACTATACAATTCCTTTCTTACCTACTTTTCTCTTCATATTGCACTGTAATTTTTTATTTACTGAAATATCCCAATTATCGACAGGTCTTTAAATGGGACCACATTATAAAAGGCAAGATGTTGGTGTTTACCTTTGGGGAGTATAGGTGTGACTGTACTTTCTGAACCGTTTGCTCATAGAAAGAATTATTACACTTCGTCATTTGAATTTTTTTTTGCTAAAAACATTATCCTCCTTCTGAAGCAGTCTGGTAAAAGGTATCGTTGATAAATAAAATTTTGTGTGAATATAAATAAAGTTTAATATTCTTTCAAAACTAACATATAAAAATATTTATTATTGCTCCTTGCGAGAACTACTGCTATATTCGCAGTATTGAGCATTTTATTATTTACAAAAGGCAACATTTTTGGAAGACTAAAACTGCGGCAAATAATTTGCTAGACTAACTGATCTACTTACAACATCGCGCAAATACTATTTTACATGCATATCAAGTTATTATTTGTTCAGTTTCGAAGAAGCGTTTTCATATTTAGGAATACATACTTACATACTTATTAATAACAAAATTGGAAAAATAAAATATTTTAAGTTACAAAAAATCTTTATAAAAATGTTTACTGTTAGAAAGAACAGATTCTTTGACCTGAAAAGGCAATCACGTCAGGAAAAATTAACTATAACAAGTTTAGTCGATGTCGAGGCCTCAAACTGAAAGCGCTTGCATTCCAATCTCCTTTGCGCTTCGGTAATACTTATCCGTCAATGTTACGTCTAGTTTCGTACATTGTCGGAGTTAACGCCCAGAGTATCTTCATCCAGTCAACGGCAACCTTACAAGATTTCTACGCCACCGCAGGGTAGGCGCACAGAGATGACACTATTACATTCCATATTTCTTTCCAATCAAAAAGGATAACAGTTAGCAGCAAATAGTTCGCCTAGTGTTCACAAACTTTGAGTCATATAATGTGTACGTCAATAATAATGTAATTACGGTAAACAAAGATTACTCTTAAACCATGCGATGTGGTCTTATAATAAACATAAATGTTTCTATTTTGTTACATTCCGTTATCTTAATAAAAAACTAATTACCCTGTGCATTGAGGGTGTACTGCTAAAACCAACTTAATGTAGTCAATTTAGAGCTTACTTTTCAAAATCCGTTAATAAATTATAATAATAATAATAATAAGATTTATTTCTGAAAAGTAGCTTATTAACAACGTGTACTATACTTTACATTTCTTTGTTTTTTAACAATCACAAACTTTACGTACTACAAAAGAATTGAAGTCCTATTAAAACTAGCATAAGATTTTCTTTTGAAACATAAGTTGACGGCACTTGGTTGGTTTTCGCAGTAAACTCTCGATATATATTTTACAGAATACTTATGAACTAGGTACACAGGAAGAGTTTATCGCATAGCCATTGAATTTTTCTGTGTATTCTATTCGCGATCCAAAAAATATTGCAACTACTGAACTTACAAAATTCTTTAGTGCTGTGCCGTTTTCAATGTAACCGTTTTCAAGTAACGAATTGGCCTATTGTCCATGGAAACAATTCCCATCCAGGACAAATATTTCTAATAAATACGATCATTTGTTCTGTGGCTGAGTGTACTATACAAGTAAATATTTCGGACATCTTACACACAACGCCATCTAGTCCCAAGCTAAGCAAAGCTTGTGTTATGGTTAGTAGACAACTGATATAAATACATAAACACTTTATTTGTTTGTAAATACATACATATTATACATAGAAAACACCAAAACTCCGAAACAAATATTTAAAGATCACACAAACATTTGATCCGACCCGGGAATGGAACTCGAGACCTCAAGCACAGCAGTTGCATACACTACCACTGCGCCACCAAGGCAGTCATATATACATAATTTTCATAAATTGGTAAGTGTGTATGTTCATGAACAGTTAGTTTGCCATAGAACAAGATCTATCAGTGTCAATGTATTATTCTTTTAAAGAAAACACATTTCTGCCAATTTCAATCTTATCCTGTGTACCTACAGTCATACAGCTAACTCAGGAACTACAAATAAATATATCTAACACCTTAGATACTATATAAACTCAGTCTTATTATATTACTGACATCGTTGTTTATCATAATAGCAATTGGCAATAAAATACTATTCAATAACAATTGAGAGGTTGACATTCTAAAATATTCCATTGCACTTTTTATGAAGTCATCTTTATTCACAACAAAATGGCGGCCGCAATGGCTGGATCAGTTGTTTAATTTTTTAAATGTTAACTAAATTAAAAATAATATATGTAAATATATATTAAAATAATATTTACATGGTAGTATAATAATTGTAAACGTGTGATATGCGTTTAATTAATATTTAATAAAACTTTATGCTGTTGAAAAAGTTAAAATAAAATTAGTTTAACAGCCAAGCCTTACATGTATGTAGGTTTTTTTATGGAATAGGGGGCAAACGAGCAGACATATTACCTGATGGTAAGCAATCACCGCTGCCGCTCTGGTGTTGCGGGTGCCCACCTGCAACACCAGAGGTGTCACAAGTGCGTTGCCGTCCTTTGGGGGATGGGGATGGGGTACGGGGTTAGGGCATCGGACTCCGGTATCCTCACTCACTCGGTGAAACAAAGCGCAGGCGTTGTTTCACACCGGTTTTCTGTGAGGACGTGGTATCACTTCGGCCGAGCCGGCTCATGCATGCGGTAATATTAATTTGACTTTGACAAGAAAAATATTTCGATTAAAATTTATCCTAAGCGTGATCCAAAAATACTCTGCGATTTTTGACCAATGTAAATATTCTTTGTATTGTATAATTATTTTAATATTTAATAATTTATTTACTACCTGGTAAAACGTCTAAATTCCAATTACAAAACCAAATAGCGTTGTACCGTCGGAGAGCCACGCTTCGGCATGCATGGGCCGGCTCGAACGAAGTTATACCACCGCCTCACAAAAAACTGGTGTGTAACAGCGCCTGCGCTGTGTTTCACCGAGTGAGTGAGGGTACCGGAGGCCCATAATCCAACCCTTCTCCTCATCCTCCTCCCCATCCCCCAAGGCCGGCAACGCACTTGTGTTACATCTGGTGTTACGGGTGTCCATGGGCGGCGGTAATCGCTTACCATCAGGCGATATGTCTGCTCGTTTGCCGCCTATTCCATAAAAAAAGTAAAAAAAAATAGCACCCTTTACTTCTTAGAAAACATGATTAAATATGACACAGGGTAGAGGAAAAGTGTATTGTCTGTATAGATGTTCACTGAGTGTATCTTTCATGGGCAGCTGCAGTCAAAAGACGAGGAGAAGAACGCCAACTTCATGGTGACATACTTTTTTGAATTTATATTTACTTGGGGATTCAGTAACAATATATGTAATTTCATTTGAAGATTTTTGAGAGGACTTCACCTTTTAAATATAGCTATACAACGTTTACAATAATTTGATCTATAGTTACACTATTATTATCAATATCTTAATACTTAACTAACAATGCAAAAAATGAAAAAAGTTTATGATATGTATGTATGGAACTATGCCTGTGGTGTCATTGTTTGTAAACGGATGGACCGAATTCGGTTTAATTTTTTCTTTAATGGTTGACTTCGATGACAGTTCTTCAGTGATTATCAGCTCTTTTCTTACCGATTAAGGGATTTTTAGTCCGGAGTATATTAAGTGATGCATCGACAAAAGGGTGCACCTCACCTCTGTCCCATACGTCGAATAGCTGTATATACAGGCGAGTGACGCGACCGCAGGCGGGCACAGTGCTGCGGTCACGTGCTCTCGGCCCGCTTCAGCTCCTGCAGCTCCTGGGGCAGCGGGCGGGGCGGCGCGGTCACGTGCTGTCGGCCCGCTTCAGCTCCTGCAGCTCTTGTGGCAGCGGGCGGGGCGACGCGGGCGCGAGCGGCGCGGGGCGCAGGCGCGAGTACACCAGGCGCAGCGCCGCCAGCGCCGCCAGGGTCAGCCCCGCCGTGCTGCCGAACGTGGCGTCCGGCCCGCGCCGAGCGTACACCGTCGACACGAAGATAGGGCCCAGCGCGCGGGACAGACAACCCGCCCCGGTTAGGATGCCCATCCAAACACCCTGTTTAATAATATTTGTTTTTATAAGTTACAGATATTTTTACAAGTCGGACTTTTCAGCAAAAAGGTACGGAAATTACCTAAAGCTCACTCTGGGAAAAATTGTCGAAACAAAAAACACAGTGGTTATTCAAAATTTAAATAAAAAATGCGAGTACAATAAAGGCCTGGGTTGGCCTTTTAAAAAAAAGAACCATCGTTTTGAGTACCCCTGTCCATACAGACAGCATACGGTAAATAAAAAGAATTAATAAAAATTTTCATGTAATGTCATTTATCATAAATCGGCACAATACGGCTAACAGTTTCTTTGAAATCAATAAATTCAATATATTTTATCTAAGTAACCTAAAACTCCTATTATTGATAGAAAGACAGCGATAAAAAATGATGCAATGAAAAATATGTTACAAAACTGACATCAATTTTTTAAATAAACCAATTCAAAGATTAATTTCATATCAGGTAAATTTTATTATATTGTACCCTAGTTTTACGCACACGTGTTTATAGTTGATTAGTAACTTTACAACAAGTAGCTAGTCAAAAGAAAGTATCAATTTTTTGCCGGTGAAAGTCCCAACAAAAAGGCAGACAAACATAAAAAAATAAAAACTAGAGTTTTTGATATAAGTACTGTATATACATATTGTCGTATGCATTTATTGATAATCTGTTAATTTTAATTTACAAATAGACATTTAAATTTTATTGATTTGTATAAATCACTGTAACAACGTTCTGACCTAATTATTTTCAATTTATTTTTGTTAATTTGTGAATAATGGTGAATAATAGAGTGAGTTACATGTTCACTACATACTTCGAATATTTATTTTTATTTAGTTATGGCTTATTTTTATATAAATGTATAAGATAAGAATCTACACTGTACTGTATACATCTGTGATGAGAAAATAAATAAAATTATTATTATTAAATTATTATTATTTAGTTATGGCCTTAGCATCTAACTGTGTTTTTGTTAATAAATAAAACAGCATATAAACAAAACGGCAGTATCCAACTCACCTGAGGACGTGGCCCGAGGACTTTGGAAAAAATTGTCTGTATAAGCGTTACTCCGAGCGAATAACCAACAGATATACAGATATACCCCGCCAGGAACTGGGGCACGTTGATACCTCTCGATTCCGCACACCAAGGCTGAGTCTCCTGAGGACATCCACCACCTGCTTCAGTGGCGTTGGGTGGGGCGAGAGGGGGAGGTCCTGGACCCCAAGGAATGCAGAGTATTGATGCCATACCAGTTAACAGGAAGCCACCCCATAGGAGTAAAGCGCTGGAAAGATATTAACATATCGTAAATGATGAGGAACTACAATTAAGAACAGGCTTATGTAACAACACACTGCAGTAAGATTTAATAAATAGCGACTCTTTTGTCAAGACAATAAATTGCATTTCAAGACTCACGGAGACAATAGGCATGATGAACTTAATTTACATAACCAAGAACTACTAAAATTATGTATTTATCTGATGAAATGGGGTTCATAGAGTATAAAAATCCTATTTATTTTCATATTTTGAGCTAGATGAATGCTAGATAATATAATAATGATAAATAATAATAAAAATAAAAATACAAAATACAGCAATCCGCCATGTTAAGTTGAACACCAATCAGATTGAGTTACGTCACGTATGTTTAAAGATCACTTTGTTCGGATATAATCAACGATCACTTTATTATTTATTTATTACTTTATGCACAATTACATGCATCGGCAGACTAAATCCCTAAGGCATTATCTGTCAGTCGAGCGATTGAGCGATGCAGAGAAAAAGTGAGGTAGGTGCACTTAATAGAAATTATAGCTTATGTTTACCACTATATGGTATATTTATATATGTATATATATATATATGGTTTTCATGAATACTATACTATAAATAAGTTTAAATAAGCATAAATACATACAGCATGTATATACATGCACATATACACATACATATGTACACTTACACATATATCTAAATAAATATATACAGTAATAAGTATTTAGATATACATATATATTTATTGAAGGACACCAGAGCTATCATCACACCATCTCGAATAGAGATTGTCAACGCGCGCTTCCAGCGCTTCAGACGAGATCTTAAGATAGGAGAGCATCCACAAAACCTCACAAACTTTCGCATTTATAATATATGCTAGTTTTTCCCGTAACTACGCCCACGTGTATGTCGGCTATCGCGGCAAATAGTAGCCTATGTGTTATTTTGATGTATAAGCTATATTACTGTAAAGTTTTATCCAAATCCGTTCAGTAGTTTTTACGTGAAAGAGTTACAAACATCCATCCATACCAACTTTCGCGTTTATAATATTAATAGGATACTACTTTTTTCCCGCGACTACGCCTGCTTGTATGTCGGTTATCTCGACAAAAAGTGTCGGTTCTTCTTCAGTCCAGCGGTTTAGACGTGATAGCGTAACAGACAGACAAAGATTAAAAAAGAAATTGTTACATACCGTTCTTCAAATATCTTCGTGAGTGGTCCAATCATAGCGAATGTAATACAGGCAACGACCGCTCCGACGCTCATTAACGCTCCCATGTATTCTAAAGCCTGCCGCTTGCTCCACGCGAACTGGTCCATGGTCAGTGAAGTGGCTAATGTCTCCAGCAGTACGAAGTTGAACACTAGCACAAAGAATGCTAGTACTAGAGTCCAACTGCTCACCTTGTCTGGTTTTAATGCTTTCAAGGCTTCTTTCTCTGTAATTAAACAGTTTAAGTTTTTTATCAATTCATAATAATAATACAAAGCTGAAGTGAACGTTTTATTTGTTTAGCTCTTAGTTAGCTAGCTTTTCTAGCTTAGAAAAGGCTAATAGTTATCATATCAATATTTTTTTTATTATTATTAAAAGGGGATTTCCGGTCCCGGTGCCAAAAGCACCAACGATTCTAGTTGTTTGACTGCGAGTTCGGTCGCATTGAATTGGATGATTTGTAATAGTTATTTTCGATTCGTCTACTTTCCTATTGTTGAAATAACAAGTCTCAGTACAGAAATTTGCCATGTGTAACATCTCACCTACCATGTGACAGTCAAATCACGCACTTGCACTGATTGGTTAAGTCAAATACCAAGATTGCCTGGTTTCCTACTACATATTTTCGTCCGTTTTCAACCCTACACGTTGCGTTATACATTAAAAACAAATTGAAGCAAGGTACACACTTACCGGAATCAGTTCCTTGCGCAATCATGGCCTCTCTTGCAGCAATCTTCTTCTCTTTGAAGCACCATGGCAGAAAGAGCAAAAAGTTGACGAAGCCAAGTACCGCATTGATCCATCCAGCTGCTGTATACATATCCAACCGAAGTGGTATTGAGTAATCTCCCGGAGGAGGGTAAGGAGGACCCGGGCCTAGAGGAGCAGCAGCTGCTTGCAGCGCGGGGCCTACAACGAAGCCTAGCACCTGTGCCAGGGACACGATGGCTACTGCACGCGTGCGTTCTGAGACCAAAGTTGCTGATGACAAGTAGGAACGGGCCACTGCAACGTTTGCTGTAATAAATAAATGATTATAAATTAATTTGGATAAAATGCAGTCATATAGAAAAAAGGAGGAGATTTTTAATCTTCGGTTTTTATATGTTTATTACCTGTGAATTTCGCCATTCGTGAGCTGATTTGAAAAATTAACTTTCACTTTTAAATTTGTGAAAATCACTTTTTTCTCAAGAACGTTTGAAGGTATCAAGCTAAAATTATCATATATCAAATGCTTAGTACCATCGCGACTGTTTATTTGGCCTTCTTTCTCATAAAAAACTTAGATTTTTCAAGAACACTTACCAGAGCTAACACCTACAAGAAACCTCGCGAAGACCATCCAGTACTTTGCGTAGGGTCGCGTCAGGTGTAATTGGGCATAAAGCGTGCTGGCGAACACGAACAGCGCCAACGTAGTAAGAAGTGGCACTCGCACCGACCCTGAACGGTTTGCCCACAATCCCAGCAGTGGAGAAAATAGCAGCTGTCCCAAAGGATTTGCACCAACTGCTACTCCCAGGATCTCTTTCTTTGAACCAGGTTCTAACTGTAATGAAACGTAAAAAATGTCGTTGTACTTCATCCGAGAGATCATTTCAAATAGTTTACATCAGATTATACAATATAATTGGCCCGTAAACAACGACTGGACTTAGACATTAAAATCTGAACCTCGCCAGTCATCCATATTAAATTAAGAATATATGTGTCGATATTTACATGTATTAAGTACTGACTGACTTAAAAGACATTGCCCTGGTCGTCTTTCATTGATGTTTCCATTTGTTTCATTTGTTACAAAAATACCTACAGGTTTTTCTTAAGTTTTCCATTATGTAGTAAAAAAATTCCTACCTTTCGTTTTCTATACACTTTCATCGCACAAAAATGAATAACCTTAACTATACAGTAACGGTTAAAGATCAGCCATTCTTAAAATTTTAACACAGTCTTTAATGACACTGCGAGATATAAGATTCTTCTTAAAAAAGGTTTAGATCTACTACTCCACGTTGTTCAGATGTGTTGAAACAAACACTATACCTACCAGGTATAGTTTTTGTTTCAAGTCCTCTTTGTTTAAATTATTTATTTTTGTTTAAATTGAATAGAACTATTGTGTGTTAAAAATCGAAGTAACAATATAATTTACCTGTGGAAGTAGCTAAGTGACCTTTGTAGTGGTAGACAATTGATTTAATAACATAATGACAGTAAACATGCAATCTGATAATTTTAACCGGTTATGGCCCAAACGATAAACGGGCAAGGAGATCGTTCGGATCGGTTTTTTGTTTTTTCGAAAGACGGTCCCCATTTCATCTCATCCACATTTTTTATAGTTTTTATCATTATTTTCATCACGACTAAGACTTGAAGACTAGAAGACTTAACACGTGAAGACTTGAAACACTTGACATTGGCAGAAATAGCTGATTAGCTGGTTGCCATTTAATCACAATAAGAAGAAGAGATCGTTTTTTGTTCTGGCGAAAGACGGTCCCCATTTCATGTCATCCACATTTTTTTATATTTTTTATCATTAATTTCATCATGACAAAGACAAGAAGACTTAGAATTGAAGACTTTAAATACTTGACATTGGCAGAAATAGCTGATCCGGCTGGTTGCCATATCATCAAAAGAAGAAGACGAAGATAAACGGACAACTTGAAACACCTGCTGTTCAAGTTACAAATGCTTTCATACCATTTGACTTATACTTTCCACCAAAATCAAGGAGTTCCTTCAAGAACCACGCTTCGGTACGAATTGGCCGGCTCGACCGGAGTGATACCACAGCCTCACAGCAAACCAGTGTGAAACAGCGCTTGCGCTGTGTTTCACCGAGTGAATGAGGATACTGGAGGCCCAAACCCCAACCGTTCCTCCCCATCCACCAAAGGACGACAACATACTTGTGACGCCTCTGTTGTTGCGGGTGTCTATGGGCAGCGGTAATCGCTTACCATCAGACAATACGTCGGCTCGTTTGACCGTTATTCCATAAAAAAAATTCACGCTCAATCAAGTTTTGGAGTACCCGGCCGATACCGCCGTTTAAAAGACTATAACTCGACTACGTAAAACGTATGCAAAATTTATATCTCATAAGTCACCGGGACCATTATTATGAATCTACTGACATTTTACTCATTACCACATTTTAATTTAGGCGCTATGGTACATACAAACATACATAAACATTTTTTGGCTTCATTGTAGATGTATAAAAAGGACTATAACCTAAAAATTCTTTCTTAACAGAGAAATAACAAATAATCAACTTCGAATCTTATCGTACTTTGAACTCTAAACTCATTCGGTAAGTTGACAGCTTAGTGAAGTGATTTTTTCCGTAAGTCAACAAAAATACATGATAAGTACTATCTGATGATAAACTGGTACTTAACCTAAAAAGTAGCCTGAATTAAAAACACGGACTGTCAGCACTCTTGTTCATCCCGTGAGTATAGTTGGAGGTGACTTAAGGAGTAAAATACGCAGGATCACTGCAAAGGATAGTTTTTTTATGGAATAACGGGCAAACGAGCAGACATATTGCCTGATGGTAAGCGATTACCGCTGCCCATAGACACCCGCAACACCAGAGGCGTCACAAGTACGTTGTCAGCCTTTGGTGGACGGGGAGGAAGGGTTGGGGTGTGGGCCTCCAGTATCCTCATTCACGCGGTGAAACACAGCGCAAGCGCTGTTTCACATCGGTTTTCTGTGAAGCCGTGGTATCACTCCGGTCGAGCAGGCCCATGCATGCCGAAGCGTGGCTCTCCCACACAAACCCTATTTCGATAAATAATACGTGGAGGAGGAACCATTAATTGTAGAATTTGTTGCGAAATAACGTCTTTGAAACACACGTCAGAACCTCAGAAACCCCTGTTAATACTGTGTGACTATTTATTAAGGTTAATAACACTGGGTAATAACTTTAATCTAATTAGAAATACAGACATTCTCGACGAAAATAGTAACAACTTCTTGAACTGTATTCGGCAATAAAGAAATCTGATTTTTAAAACTGTAGGTCTTAAAATCTCGTTGTTAAAATTAAGTACTATTATAATTATAATTTTACTAAAACAAAACAACAATCTTATTAAACCTAGCTTTAAAAATAATCATCATCAGCCTATCGCAGTCCACTGCTGGACATAGGCCTCTCCAATTTCACGCCACTTAGTTTGATCTATGGCTTCTCGCATCCAGCTCCTGCCAGCCGTCCTGCGCAAATCATCGCTCCACCTGGCTTGTGGACGTCCTACACTACGTTTGCCGAGACGCGGTCTCCACTCAAGAACTCGTTTACCCCAACGGTTATCGGTTCTTCGGCAAATGTGGCCAGCCCACTGCCACTTCAGCTTGCTAATCCTGTGGGCTACGTCGATGACCCTGGTTCTTTGTCGGATCACCTCGTTTCTAATCGGCGTTTCTCTAAGGGATCGCCCCTTAGAGAAACGCCGAGCATATACCTCTCCATTGCACGCTGAGCGACTTTAAACTTATGGACCAGTCGAACCGTAAGTGTCCACGTTTCGGCTCCGTAAGTCATTACGGGTAGGACGCACGCATTGAAGACTTTCGTCTTTAGGCACTGTGGGATCGATGATGAGAAGACCCGACGAAGTTTCCCAAACGCTGCCCAACCTAGCTGGATTCTCCTGTTCACCTCGTCCTCAAAGCTGTTTCTACCTAACTGCAAAGCCTGCCCGAGGTATACATATAATTTTTTTTTTTTTTTATTTGTTTATTTCAAAAAGGGAAATAAAAATAATACACCTTTTTAATTTCAAGTGATTGTTATTTAATTTTTCCTTTTCAATTTTTAAGTAGGTACATTATATAGACCAGTGAAATGTAAATATGTAAATAGCCCCACTCTTGATCTATCTAGTACTCTTTACACGTTGTTTGAACTAGCACAGAATAGAAATTCTTACAAGTGCGAGACGGACTTACTCACGAAGGGTTCCGTACCATTAACTACACATTTTAAGCATGTTCCTGATACCGCTATTAATCTCGAGCAAATGAGGTAAAAAAACATTTTTTTTTTTTTTTTTTTAAACCCATAATGTCCCACTGCTGGGCTCGGGTCTCCTCTCAGGAGAGGGTTAAGGCCATTCGTCCCCACGCTGGCCAAGTGCGGGTTGGGGACTGGCAAGAATACGTTGTGGCTACGTAAATCTTGCCGTTGGATGTTTTTAAGCCGCCCGAAGGCCTCCAACTAAGCTTCACGACTGTTATCCTATGATAACAACCGGGACCGACTGCTTAACGTGACCTCCGAATCACGGAGACGCTCATGGTAACATGCCACCAGCGGTCACCCATCCAGGTACTGACCGCGCCATCGTTGCTTACCCTCGATGATTGTTTCTAATCACCGAGTGCAACTGGGCTATGAGCGCCACACACAAAAAAACATGTTGTATGGAAACTCCCTTAAACATTTATTTTATTCAGTATTTGGTATTTCTGTTATAGCGGCAACAGAAATATATCATCTGTTCTAAGCTATTCAAAATTCAGCTATCACGGTTCATTAAATATAGTTTGGCGAGAGAAAGACGGACAGATAAACGAAATGCGGAGTCTTAAGGGTCCCGTTTTTACTCTTTAGGTGTGGAACCCTAAAAAGAAAGGCGCTTTCTACTGTTGGAGATCAAGCCATTCTTCGGTTCGCAGAGTCAAGAAGTAAATAAGTAGGTAAGTATGCATATTAATTTACATAATTCGATGTCATAATCTTTAATATTTAAAACAAAAACGGGTTAGTTCCACTATTTCTAACTCAAGACCGGTTTAATCGATTTTACGTAGTGTGTTCAAAAAGTAACGCGAATTTTGTGTATTTTCAAGAATTATTTATTTCTTTTGTTTTCGTTTTTCACACAAATTTTGATACAAATTCTTTGTTCCATTTTTTTTGAATAGGTAAAAATCGAAGACTAACCAAAACACTCGCAAGCAAAGCAGATGTCAACTATTAACTGAACATTCAAAATGGCCGAACTTGTAAGTGAGAGACATATGTAACAACATAACGCCACAAAAAAATCGAAATTCGAATATACGTAACCCGCGACAATTCAAAATTCGCTATTTTTTTTAACACACCTCGTATTGATGGTATTATAAATTGTCCTTCTCAACCCCGAAGAGTACAAAACCGTTGAATATATTTTTTTTAATTCTTTGTGAGAAACCTATTACGGTGATAGATCTGGAATATATTTAAAAACGCAAATGAAACTGCGGGGAACTCATCATTTTTTTCGACTTTATTTGGAGGCGGTGCAACGAATTTTCTTCTTACATTCTCCTCTGTCAGTTCACTGCTTACTGCCTTCTTGGACATATCTTATTTCACGCAGTCCATCCATATTTCTCCTCTTCTTTATTTTTACACACTTACTACATTTTAAAAGCATGTTAAACTTGGAAATATAAGTGGTAAATAAACTACAAGATTAAAATTAGTTTTTAGGCCGTAATCACTGAAAATTAGAGCAGGCCTTGAGTATCTCACTGGCCTTGGCATGTGAACTCGACAACTTGCGACCGGCGCTGACAATACCAACAATTATTATTTTTCTTGTCGTGAACTAAGATAAGCTATAATTTAGCCTACAGCACTTAGTGTACACTGACTGGAACTGAACCGGTCTATCTACTCAACCCCACGTCATAACATATTAATACTTTTAAGGATATTTATCTTGTAAGAGTATTTGATTACTATTGAACATAAATAATAATTACAGATTTCAGTTTCACAGGTAGAGGTAGAGAAAGACTAGCTTTTGTCTGCGGCTCCTCCCTTGTGCAATTGGTTATGTCGATAAAGAGTAACCCATATCCCAAGAATTAAGGCATCCATCTCTATTCCAAATTTCATTGGAATTAGTGCAGCGGTTTAGCAATAAAAGCGTAACAGCAGACAGAGATACAAACCGACGAACGGACAGAGGAACAACGAAGTCTTATGAATAAGATGCCATTTTTACGGAACCCGAAAAATGATTCATGTCTTTAATTTTAAATATTATTAATATTAGTTCTAGGCGTTCCCCATATTTTTTATATTATATTTATATAATTGTCACCCCTTCTATCCTAATTTCTTTCTTTCTTTTCTTTTCTTTTTTTTTTTTACAACTCCCGCATTAGGAATATACATTCCTGTGTCGCGGGGATCTTTACAAACATACATGAAACGGACACAAAGTACACCCAGACTTAGAACAACAATTTATGGATCACACAAAGTGTTGTCCCATGTAGGATTTGAACCCACAACACTTGGCACAGTAGGAAGCGATGTGGCGACCACTCCAACCACTAGGCCAACCGTGTAGTCAAAAATGCGTAAAAAATTGGTAGCGTGATGTTAATTAGTCAACTATAACATTCCTCAATTAATAGGTACCATAACCAGTACCAGTCTTATCAAAATATTTGTGATAATTTCGAAGAATAGTGCTTTTAAACAAACGTTAATCAAAAGTACGGGACAGCTTTACTGAATATAAGTAATGAGATTGGCTGATACTGCAATAAATAACGATAAGATTAAACAATTGGCCTGGTTTTTGTTTATAAAACTCTGGCAACCATACATATATCGAAATATTTCCTTTCGCTTTTATAATATTTACTAGCTTTTGTCCGGGTTACCTCCCGGACGTAACTTGTTTATCGCGACAAAATATAGTCTATGTTTATACCGAAATTCATACCAAAATGTTGAGTGGTTATGCCGTCAAAGCGTGAAAGAGACACAAACAGTTACTTTCAAATTTATAATATTAATGACTTAAGTAGAAAGTAGGTTAAAAAAAAACACTATAGCCAATACTCGAAATTTGAATTTACTCTGGCTTACTTTCCACTGACTTATGCGCAAGCGCAATCCAAGTTCTGGATAGCGACGCCCTTCACGGCAGTCCGCGGTCGCGCGCCTCACGGCCCCTCAATAACTATATTATTTTTAGACGTAGACGACGCAGATCGTGCATCACAACGTGTCGCTTGCTAAACGAATTTCACATTTGACACTTATTGAATAAAATTCATCTTCCACCTTCTTGATGATTAGACTAGAAGTTGACTCATAATATTTTATCATAGACAAATGTCAACATCATTACGAAAAAACTATTAAAACGTAAGCAACGGTTCCACACTGTAGACAAACTTATCCTGTCACCTTAGGGTATTGGTGTGAGATCAAGAACTATTACGTTGTTTGTTAAGTCCTTTTATATATGGGCCTGACAAAGTGATACTTCCGTGCCTTATAGAAAGCAAGAGCAGAATCCAAGAGTAGCCTTCACCGATCTGATTGCGACAATGCAGCATGGTGACCCACGCTATGGCAGCCATAGTACGACAACAACCCATAATGTCCCACTGCTGGGCTCGGGTCTCCTCTCAGGAGAGGGTTAAGGCCATACGTCCCCACGCTGGCCAAGTGCGGGTTGGGGACTGGCAAGAATGCGTTGTGGCTACGTAAATCTTACCGTTGGATATTTTTAAGCCGCCCGAAGGCCTCCAACTAAGCTTCACGACTGTTATCGAATGATAACAACCGGGACCGACTGCTTAACGTGACCTCCGAATCACGGAGACGCTCATGGTAACATGCCACCAGCGGTCACCCATCCAGGTACTGACCGCGCCATCGGTGCTTACCCTCGATGATTGTTTCTAATCACCGAGTGCAACTGGGCTATGAGCGCCTCCATAGTACGAATAGTACGAATGCTGTCATTTTAGGTTAGTCTTCTTTGAAAGGATAGTACCACTCCGATCCTGCTGGTCTGTTGGTGTTGAAAGTAACCTAATAAAGTGCGTTTAATAATAACCTACCTAATTTAAAAGCCTCGAAGAAATACTTTATGACCGCTTATTTATCCAACAACTAAATCATAGTTAACAGTGGGAGAGCCACGCTTCGGCATGCATGGGCCGGCTCGACCGGAGTAATACCACGGCCTCACAGGAAACCGATTTGAAACAGCGCCTGCGCTGTGTTTCACCGAGTGAGTGAGGATACCGGAAGCCCATAATCCAACCCTTCCCCTCATCCCCCTTACCATCACCCAAGGCCGGCAACGCACTTGTGACGCCTCTGGTGTTGCGGGTGTCCATCGGCGGCGGTAATCGCTTACCATCAGGCGATACGTCTGCTCGTTTGCCATATATTCCATAAAATAATAATAATATCTCCTTGTTTCTTTTGAAGTCAGTTCAAATACAATTAAATAAACAATTATCACAACAGATAGAAGACACGTTCCTTTATCTAAATTGTATAAATATAATATTACATTATCTACATTATTTCAACACCGTTTAATTTATCAGCATACATCGCTGTGTGAATGAACAAATCGACTATGTGGATACAGCGCATGTAACACGACATCCTAACTATGATAATAGAAATAAATGTTGATACGGGTTTGTTGAGGTTTTTGCTTGTTACACTTTCAAGTCTGAATTACTCAACCGATTGCCATTTTTTTATATGCCATTTAGTATAGATAAATTACACTTATAATATATATATTAGAGATTTGACAACTTAAAAAAAGGTTGTATGATGAATTCGGTCCCATGGAGGTTGAAGTAAATAGGTTTGATGATGCTTTGAATTCACAAACTTAGTGCACACGATGTTCTGAATTCAATTTATTTTATCCTCTAGCGGATAACACATCACACATACAGCTATTTCATCCCATACTAAGCAGAGCCTGTTATCTCTATGAAAACATAAATATAAAAGTATAGATAAATTACACTTAAATCTTCGTCCTTCATGTAATCGTAAACTATGCATTTGATCATGTTATGATCTTCAGCAAATTGTTGTGCATGAGCCCACAAAGGTTTCTGAATTGGTACGACCAGCTTTTATAAATTGTACTACTTGACGGCGCCAAGAATCTCAATATAATGCCCCGCTTTGGAGGCGCGATCTCAAAGTTACCGTTGCTATCCTACCAAAATAGATGTATCAATATCGATACACGTCATTTAAATCACTAAATTATCGTAAATAACAATAAGTTTAAGTATTTCACACAATCACATTAATTAACAGATTATTATTATTATTTGTTATGGTTGGGAATCGAATCTTAATGAGCCATGCGACGCCGTGCCCGGAGCAGTTAGCTAATAAATCATCATCATCATCAGCCTATCGCAGTCCACTGCTGGACATAGGCCTCTCCAATTTCACGCCACTTAGTTCGATCTATGGCTTCTCGCATCCAGCTCCTGCCAGCCGTCCCGCGCAAATCATCGCTCCACCTGGCTTGTGGACGTCCTACACTACGTTTGCCGAGACTTTGATCATGTTATGATCTTCAGCAAATTGTTGTGAAATAGTGATCATTATTTAATTGAGCTAATAAATAGCTCGATTAAATAATGATAAGCATAAAATGTGTCTACCAGTGAATTATGTATAAGTTCAAAAGTCATTATTTCGTGCCATTGTGTTTTGGTGACTCATTAAACCCAGAATATTCATTATAGTGTCAATATACCGTTAAATTGTTATATATAAATCGTCAATAATTAAACCATTTTCTTGTTATCGAGGTGGAAATTCCCTATGGATGTTCGGCTCTTCGGGGACTGAGGAGCCGGGTATGTGGCGATTCCATTAAAAACCACACCGACGGCCGGTTTTAGACACCCTACTCTGAAGAGAATACGGACAATGTTATTTCAAGCCCCTACCTATGATCCGCACCATGTCTACATAGGTTCTCTACTACGATGAATCTGGACTTCCCGCTCCTATCAAACCAATTATTACATGTTGCGGCTTGATCGCAATTTACGACCTGGCCGTCCTCCTTTCGTCGACCGCAGGTTGGTCTCGTTCGATTTGGTCCACTAGGAAGGACTTCGCGTTCATACGCCCACGCAGTGATGGCATTTTTCCGTCTCCTCGCGTCTGATCTTATTCAAATATTCACAGAAATAATCATGTTCGGTCAGAAGGTATGATGTTAGGCTTCTTATCAGACAACTGTGCGACTCGTTTTTTTGTACTTAACAACGTACCTATCCGTGGTGACGGATTAACAACAAAGAATCATCTATATTATCTGGTGGGTATAAAAAAGGAGACTAAGCGAGTAAACTGACCGTGGGAGAGCCACGCTTCGGCATGAATGGACCAGCTCGACCAAAGTGATACCACGGCTTGAAGCACTGATTCACTGTGAGAGACAATTATGATGTTTAAGTCGCCTTGCATCTCTGGCTGCAACTGCTTGTGTTGCTTTGATTATGCTAATACATTCTGCTTGGAAGATTATGTTTAGCTTGTCTAGAGTAGTTGATATCTTGATATTTAAGTCGTTCGAGAAGACGCCAGCTCAATTCAATTTGTTGTCAAGAATAACGTCCAGACATGTTTTTTACTTCAGTTGACAGGGAGAGATTGGTGTTCAATATTTTTGGTAGCTGTAGTTCTGGTAACTTCCTTTTGTTGGTGGAGAATATGAGTTCTGTCATATTCGGATTTATTGCTGTTCGTCACACTATTCTTTTACAATCTGGAAAGCCGAACGTTTGACCTCACATAGAACATATTCCGCGCTTTCGCTTGTCAGAATCGTTAGGTCATCCGTACAACCGATAGTAGAGTATCCTCGATTATTTAGTCTCATTGTGAGGCTGTCTACTACTATGTTCCATTGGTGTGGTGATAGGACACCACCTTGTGGGCATCCTCTGTCTACCCTTGCTCTCATAATAGTATCCAGCGTTGTCTGAACCGCCCTTTTGCTGACTAGCCCACTGATCCAGTCTGTAATGACTGGTTCGGCCTTAAATTTTCCGGTTACTGCTGTTGTGTATGCGGGTTTTATCGAAAGCGCCTTCTATGACTATGAAGGCCGCCATTATTGACTGTTTGTTTACGACAGCCGACTCAATCTTCTGTACTATCACCTGTACTATGCAGGGCCGACTCTGTTGATCTGCCTTTTCTATATGCATGTTGTTGGGGATGTAGTGGAATGTTCTTGAAAACTTCTTCCCTTAGATATCTGTCCACTAATTTTCCAGTGTTTTTAGAAGAAAAGATGTGATACTGGTGGGGTTAAATGATTTGGCTAGTGTGTAGTCTTCCCAGTCTGGTTTTGGTAGGAAGACTACCCTCGTCTCTCCCCACAGTATAGGTATGTATCTGTATGCTATACATGCCCTGTAAATAGGTGTGAGATGTTTGATTGCCCCTTCGGGATGCCACTGTAGTAGTACTGGGAACACTTCATCCAGTCCCGCGGATTTAAAGGGTTCGAAGCTATTTAGGGCCCATTTGACTTTGTAAAAAAAATGTAGAGTGCTATGTAGGTATAAACCAAGTTATAATATATATATAAAATAAATATAATAGCTGTATGTGTGATGTGTTATGCGCTAGAAGATAAAATAAGTTGAATTTAGAACATCGTGTGCACTAAGTTTGTGAATTCAAAACATCATTAAACCTATTTACTTCTACCTCCATGGGACATTTATCATACAACCTTTTTTTAATTTGTTAAAATCTCGGACTCAGAACCTTCTTGGTGTACTCTTTTTTAATTTGCTTTGCCTGCGCCATTTTATTTCGACGTCATATTGTTAAAACCTTAGGTTAAAAACAAGAAACTTGAAAACAACTGAAAAACCTAAAATGAGTAATTCTAGCGGCGAGGAAGTTTATTTGACGCTAACAGAACTGACTGATATTATTAATAATGCTGTGGTACCTAATAAATATTAATACCAAAACTCGAGTGCAAAGATTTTTCAACTCGGGTTTTTTTGATTCCCTCGCTTACGCTCAGGATTCTAATTTTTGAATCACTGCGCTCGTGATTCCATTTTATAATCCTTCGCTTGCTCGGTCATCAAAATTGAACACAGGGTTAAAAAGCAACTTTGCACTCTTTGAATAACAAGTAACTATTTTCTGACATAAAAATATGAGGAAAAACTGCGTTATTAGGTAGGTTACATTATTAGGTACGCACATCGTTGTCGCGTGATTCTATGCGCATTTACACTATATTTAAACATATGTATAAAAATAAATGAAATTGAACTATCTGTTTGTAATTTCAAATTAACAGTTTCTCACTGAATGCCAGTGAAAGTGTCCGTCTATCCAGCTAATCTCTGGAACAGCTAGACTGATTTTTACGGAACTTTCACTGGCAGTTAGCTGATGTTATAACTTGGGCTGCTTTTTTTATACAGTTGTTGTTGTAAAGGTAAAACAACAACAGCGGGTAGGCGCGGGGATCACCTAATCCTATTAATATTATAAACACGAAAGTTTGTATGTATGGATGTTTATTACTCTTTCACGTAAAAACTACTCAACGGATTTGGATTAAACTTTACAGCAATATAGCTGATACATCAGAATAATACATAGGCTACTATTTGCCGCGATAACCGACATATACGCGAATTAGATAAACTAGTATTTTAATAAAACCTTAATACTTAATGCCTTACTTAAACTTTACTTGAAATCACTCTAACCACTTATCTTCTACATAGCAGAAATGCTTTATTTTACAATATATGCATAGAAATGTCTTTAATAAACAAAAGTAACTGAAAACTTTATCGTATTACTCTAAAAACATTACTATATAAATGAGCCATTAAATAGACAAATTATACACTTTATTCCAAGGAAATATTACAAAGTTGGCGTTACACGATTATTCTGAAACGTATCAACAACTGCAACAATCTCATTATAAGTAAACAAAGGCGCAATATACAAAACATTCAAAATGATAACGTACTAGACTCTACTGCAGTAACTGCATCAAGGTCGTACACTCGCGATTGTGAGGACACACGTATACTATTACTCATTTGAGAAAACAACTGTTCTATAGTTTGTCTATACAAATAAATAAAATTAGAGTCTGTAATATTTAAAATAAGCGCTTTTTACGAAATGCTTATGTATGTATACATGGCACATATGCCAAATATACATTTTTTTCAATTTTTTCCTGTCTGTCTTTTTGTTCCAGGTAATCCCTGGAACGGAGATTTTGTTTTGTTTTAAGTATCTACTACATATGCCTCGTTGGTTTAGTGGTTAGTGTAAGCGACTGCAGATCAAAAGGTTTTGGGTTCGATTCCCGGGTCGGGTAACTGTTGGGTTTTTCTTACAAGAAATTCTTAGTAGCAGTCCGGAGTATGGAAGATGGTGGTGTGTCCCTCCGTGCCTCGGATAGCACGTTAAGCCGTCGGTTCCGGTTGTCATGAACATCTTTGCCAATCGTTATTGGGAAGTCAGTGCTCTTAAATATGCTGAAAACTAGTTCAACCTTCGAATTCAGTTCACCCTCAGGGTTGCGAAGGTCCGGTATCAATCATAGAAACTGATATTCAGGTAAAACCGGTAGAATTAGTAGCCGACACTAAGTCTTGGGAATAATAAAGGCTGGGAATATGACTAAAAAGTCTCTACTATATACTTTCATACGCGTTTAGTTATAGTTTCATACGCTGTTAATTTGAAATTACAAACTGACACTTCAATATATTTGTATAGATAGAGATATATATTTTATAATAGCAATACAGCCCATACGGCAGATGTTCTATACTTAAACATGTACTGATGTTCTTCTTTTGATGATATGGCAATCAGCCGGATCAGCTATTTCTGCCAATGTCAAGTATTTCTTGTCTTCAATTCTAAGTTTTCGAGTTTTCAAGTCTTCGAGTCTTCAAGTCTTCGTCGTGATGGAGTTAATGATAAAAATTATAAAAAATTTGGATGACATGAAATGGGGACCGTCTTTCGAAAAAAACAAAAAACGATCTCCATGTACTGATGTTATAAAGAGAAAAAGAGAATCTACTGAATCGATTTTGAAAATTATTTTACGAATAGTAAACCACAGTAATTGTGGGTGTCATATGCTATATTGACCCTAAAAAGCATGTATATTCGCAATTTTATAGTTAGATGCTGCGGTTTAGCCGCGAAAGTGCAACAGACAGGTACAGACTCCCTTAGTGTGGGCGCACACCGGGTCGACAGTCTCCGACAGCAAGACAGTTTGCCGTAAATAGTGTTGTGTTTGGTGAAACCACCGTTTCTGTAGAATATAAAGTATAGATTTATTAATAGTTGTTTATTTGACCAAAACCTCCTATGGGGAGGTCTAGAGGAAGCTTATGTGGATTGTTAAATGCTATTGTTTTATAACTTGAGAGAGTTTTCCAACGAGTGAAGATTAACAGGGTCCCAAACCTTTCCAACGAATTCTGCGGGATGCAACCCAGTAGCGCATATGTGACTTACGATCAGGTGACCAGAATCATCACCGCAGTGTGTGTGTGGCGACTTCCACATACCGCGCAACAACATAAAATATATAACAGCGCCATCTACCGAAGAAACATCGAACTACGGAGCAACGAAGAAAACTAAGAAACTACCAATCCTAAATCGCGCAATAGAAGTTCTCGCGCCGATTAACATATATACAACTTCCCAACATCAACCGTTGGGCAGTGGCCCGCCAGGCATGATCACCTCGCCTGGTTGGAGGATCCTCCCTTTGTGTTGGAGGGACATGTCACCCGTTCCTCCACATGTGCATGTAGGGTATGGTGACCATTACTCTTGGATTCTGCTCATGTTTTCCATCAGGCAGGGTAGCGTCACTTTGGAAGGCTCATACATAATATATGTTTTAGTTGCCGTTTATCTTACACCGATTTCAAAAGACTGGTAAAATTGGTCGAGAGCTGATAACGTTATCTTTACATTAGTTTAAAATTAAGTCGCTTCCGCTGTCTATTCGCTTAGATCTTGTAAACTACTAAACGCATTTTAATGCAGTTTTAGCCAGTAAATAGAATGATTAAAGAAGAAGGTTTATATGTATAATGCAAGAATATTATTGTAGAGAAAATCCGAGAATTTAAAATATTACCATGCGAAGCCGGGCGGGGTCGTTAGTTTTAACATAATTATCTTAAGAACCAAGTCTATTTCTCTTGATATTTCATTACAGACTTGTGCAGTATTTACACATGCCATTATTTGTTCTCATCGCGTATAGATAGTTGCCTAGCTAGGCAAGATGACAGTACCCAAGAACCACAAAATTATGTATTTATCAAATGAAATGGGGTCATATAGTAAAAAAGTCGTATTAATTTTCACATTTAGAGCGAAATTAATGGTTAATTATGAAAAATAAAACTACAAAATACAATAATCCGCCATGTTAGGTTGAACACCAATCGGAGCGAGTTATGTCACTTATGTATAAAGCTCACTTTGTTCGGATATAATCGACGACCACTTTACTATTTTGAGAGCTATTGACACTGGTTGACAAATAGTGACGTCGACGACACCACCGAGCGTTTTCTCGTGAATTTTAAACTTACAATTTAAATCGCAATTTTTTTCTACTTAAACTTTACTTTTTGTAGGAATATAACTGTTTTTTGACAACAGGAGATTTTTTTTTTTTTTTTTTTTTTTCTTTATTATTTAGGGACTTTTACCCTATTAGGGTATGCCAGACCCATAAGGCCTTAATTTAATCAAATAACATTTAAATATTATATGCTAAACTGTACAATTTTATAGCTTTTTTTGATGTTGGTATAGCCAAAACACTTTGAATTATACCGACATCCAAATAATTCAAGTTCAACTGCTCCATTATTAAATTTCTTTTAGATTGATTCTTGACACATTCCATCAACAAATGTTGAACGTCGTCCACAATGTTACACATCTCACAATTTGGTGAGTTAGCTCTACGTATTAGATATTCAAATTTTTTTGACGGAATGTGTCCAGAACGTAATCTATGAGCTATTGTAACCCACGATCTACTTATTTCTAAGTTACCGAACCATGGTACATGAGGAGGCTCGGACTGAATAGTCTTGTACCAAATTCCTTTTATTTTCGACTGTTCATTAAAATACTCTTTCCATTTATTGTAACAATTAATTAGTATTAAATTATATATATAATAGACAACAGGAGATACTACCGAACATCATAAAACAGTTTTTAAAAATTAGTCATCATGCCTATCAAATCAAATCACATTACGTTACGCGAAAGTCATTTTGAGTATCGCATGTACTACATTTGTGTAGTTTAAACAGATTACCAGGTAAGGGGATAATCTTTGACTTTATCTAAAATATACTAATCTTTACTAATACCATAGCACTGAACAGTTTGTTTGGTTAGTTGAACGCGCTTATCTCAGGAATTACTACGTCGATTTACAAAAATTGTTCACTGTTAGATTACGAATCTAACAGTGAACGCGGGTAACCACCACTGGGCTCAGCTAGAACGTAATAAAATAAAGCAGTGATTTATGTGAAATAAATTACCACGCATTGAGTTTACCTATCGACCACTTAATTAACATTCAAAATTCATTAACCTTTTTAACACAACAATGACAATCACTTATTGGTAGTTAACTCACTTTTATTTCGGGTAACGTTTCGTTATAATAAATCTAAACACATTAAATCATGTTTACATAGACCAGAAGATATGATTAAATGTACTTTTTTAAATTTAATAAACGGTTTAATACTAATTATAAGGCGTTGATCGCTTACGATTAGTCCCATAGGCGCCTACTAAAAAAAAAGTAAGAGTGATGTCCTTTTTTTCAAGACTGAATGGCACACCTCTATGATACAAGACCATAGAGTGAGATCATCGTGCTGTATGGATTGAATGGTTTTGTAAGATATTGCCAGAAGTTATCCAAGAAGTACTCCGTGTGGTTGCGGAATATTATTCAATCCATCTCTTTATTGTACACCAGCTTATATAATTACAAGGTTGACTTAAATCTATTACAAAGTACAAGTGGCAACCTTATCGCTCTAAAGCCATATCTTACAGGCAACCATGATGATAAAGAACACAAAGTGTCTCCCGCCTATTCATTGCATGTGTCGTAAGAGCCGAATGAGGGTACAAACTGCGCAGAAATTATCACCACAAAAAAGAACTTGAAACAAAGTCTTAACCAACTCGTCAGCGAGTTATAGTGTCCAGCAGAGGATAGATAAAGGATATAATCCTACTTCGTAAGTTGTCTTTCATAAAAAAAGTCCAATTACTCAAGTGGGTGTGCTGTGATAAATGAGAAGTATTATGAGGCCTGCCGACGCTTTTTTTTTAAATAAATAAATAAATATTTCGGATATCTAACACACAACGCCATCTAGTCCCAAGTTAAGGAGAGCTTGTGTTATGGATACTAGACAACTGATACAAATACGTACATTTTTTTTGGAAATACAGACATATTATACATAGAAAACACCCGAACTCCGAAAGAAATATTCGCAGATCATACAAACATTTGGTCCGACCCGGGAATCGTACCCGAGACCTCAAGCACAGCAGCAAGTAACGTATGTGTGCAAGCACGCATACGTTACCACTGCGCCACAGAGGCAGCAATATAATCACTATACCTATTACGTTCTATAATTATTATTAATGCACGAAAACGACTAAATTTAGTCGAAATGCGAATGTTGCAATGGATGATGTATGTGTGATGTAATTCAAATGGATAAGGTGAGGAATAAATGAACATGATAGTGAGGCAGCCTGAAAATAGCATCAGTGAATGAAAACTTAAGGATTAACAGGTTATCATAATATGAACATATAATGACGACGAGCAAAATGTATTAAAGAAAGTTTTAAATAAACTAATGATGGATGAACTGCGTGAAAGACGATATGGCCAGGAAGGTAGTAAGCAGTGAACTGACGAATGATAGAGGAGAATGGAACAAGGAAACTCATTGCAGAAGTTGGGAAAAGGAGATGATGTTTTCCGTACTTTAACAATACTGTTTTTTTTTTTATTTAGTGTGCATTAATTTGTAGACGCAGGAGCTCATAGCTCAATTGCACTGGGTGATTAGAAACAATCACCGAGGAGGAGCGATAACAGCGCCGTCAGTACCTGGATGGGTGACCGCTGGTGGCATAATACCATAAGCGTCTCCGTGATTTGGAGGTTACGTTAAGCAAGCTTGGAGGCCTTTGGGCGGCATAAACTTCCAACGGCAAGATTACGTAGCCACAGCGTTGTGTTACCAGTCCCCAACTCGCAGTCGGCCTGCGTGGGAATGTATGGCCTTAACCCTCTTGAGAGAAGAGAAGACCCGTCCCCAGTAGCACAACATTGTGGGTTGTTGATGATTTTTTTAGACCTACAAGCAATCTATGCTGTTTGAACAAAACGCTCTCATTTTAATTAGGTCCAAGAATATTATAATTGTTTAAGAGAACCCATACAAACTGGGTTTGCTTCATTTTTTTTCTATTCATTGTAGTGTAGTCTTGCATAATTTACTCGTTTATTAGTCGACTCTTATATTATAAATAGGGGTGGTAAAACTTCGCATTCTTAAACTTTGAATAAATCTTAAACAACCCGTATTTGCCTTATAGTATATAGTCAAAAGCATTCAATTTTAAATGAGGACAGAAGCCTGCCTATGGACTATTGAAAGTACTTCTGGTTATAACAGGCCTACTAGCTTTCTAACTTTTCTTCTTTCTCCTAACTTTCTAAAAAGAAATGAGCTGTAGCTGCTCAATTTTCTTTTCCTTCTTTATTCTGTGTCTCTGAATGGAACCAATATATAAAATTGTTCATTACGCAAGGAGACCTATAATCTTATAGGAGAAGAGAAAATATAATCTTATAAGGATATATTTTGAGCTTTGCAAAATTCTAAATTTTACAAAGGCAGTCTTACCTTGTCCAGGTACGGCCACACTCCCGTCAACACTATGCTAAACCCTAGTGACATCTGGAACATGGTGAAATATATAATGTAAACACTACGCCAACGTTCACGGTGTTCCTGTGGCGTTTCCAACAGCGGCTGTTCAATCTCCCCTTCTGGTGGAGCTTCAGGAGACTCATCCTGGTCTACTGGCTCCTTACGCACTCGTCCCGCTAATCCTTTTAACCATTCCATTTCAGTAACCACTAATACGAACTAACACGTTACAATAAACTTTCATAAGCACTAGATTACTATATACATTTAAAACAAAGAATCATTGCAATTCGGGTCGCTACGAAATAAAGACTCATAGTAAATAGTAAACAAAGAAACGCGCGTGCTGTGGAATGTTGCGCAACACGAACGTAGACCGCCGCCCGCGCCTCGCACACCGCAACTGACTGACTGATCCGGTGTGTATTTATTTCGTTAGTTGGCATCGTTCTCACATAATCTCGAGGTGCCGTCATCATAACTAAGCTGATAGCGTTTACTATTGTCACATAAATACATAACAAAGACCTACCTATAATTTATTGGTCAGCGTGTAAGGTACACGCTTTAAACTGTAAAATGTTTATAACATTATCGTTAGAAACTATCGCGGCGTAGATATTTTTGGTTTAATCACAATTTCCGTCCGTACATTAGTGGTAATAATATGTAATTTTTTTATGGTTATCATTATAATATCAATCTGCTATCCCAAACCTCCTCAAAAATCACGAATTTTGACCACCTTAGTTGATACAGACACCTAATATTTAAAAGTTCTTCATTTTCTTCATGTTCAACTATTTTGACTAGTAGAAATAAAACTTCAGATCAAATTAGATGAAATGTTTATTTTCCGTTATTAATTGAAAGCATCAACTTAAGCAGAAAAAATACTCAAGAAACCCCAGAGTGGATTTTTTTGCAAATTTGAATGAGAGTGCGCCTCCTAAATAAAAAAAACAAAAATCGATTATAAATGAGTGATTTACGTCATAAAAAACAAGTTAAGAATCACTATCGCTATTTTAGCCAACTTCACAAAATGAGGAGAAAAATAATTGCCTGCATTTCAACATGATGTAGATAGAGATGATATGAACGTCGGTAATGGGTAATACGACTGTTTTGCATTCCAACATAACAGGTATTATGTGTTGAATAAAACACGTTGATTGAATAAAGCTGTAGAAAAAATCTGCCTATAATTAATTATCTATGGTTTGACTTTCCACTGTCTATTGCTTTATACTTTTCTCTCTCTCTTTTACCAGCATGCATCGTTTTCTAATAGGTCACATGTGTTAATTTGTAACTGACAGGTGCCATAGTCTTCAAATCACCAGCAAGAGCATTGCTGGAGATCGTTTTTTGTTTTTGCGGAAGACGGTCCCCATTTCATGTCATACACTTTTTTTATATTTTTTATCATTAATTCCATCACGACAAAGACTTGAAGACTCGAAGACTTAGAATTGAAGACTTTTAATACTTGACATTGGCAGAAATAGCTGATCAGGCTGGTTGCCATATCATCAAAAGAAGAAGAAGAAGAGCATTGCTGCAACACTGTGTGTTTTATTCAACACATAATACCTGTTATGTGGGAATGCAAAACTATTAATTATTACACAAGGCCAACCATCTTTTAAGTGGGAAATTATGTTTTTAAAGTAGATGTCCGCCAGCTACTTTTTAACAGTTTTTTTTCTGCTATTGACCAAGAGGCAACCTGGTCAGCCCACCACCAACTTTCCAGGCGGGGAGACTACACAACTTATCCACTTGAGGATGGTTGCTGCCTGTGGTCCGATCTATTAAGACCTTCCATAGGCTCTTTATCAGAAGTGGGTCTGATACTGCTTGTGCTCCCATGTCTGGTAGCATCCCCTTTGCATTGTTTAGGAGAGTTAGCACCCTGGGTTGGGGGAATGACAGAAAGCATCGCAAAAAACAGCAGAATCTTCTGTGGAATCTTATATTATTAGACAACCCTGCTAATAATTGCTCAGTGGAAGCTAAATAATCCTTGGTTTTGTTAAAATGGCAGAACTCTTCATTAATTTTGAGACCTACAAATCCAGGGCTAGCGATACATGATTGCAAGGCTTTCTTATAATGAATACCCTTCCAAGCAGGAGTGTTAAATTTTTGGAGGTGATTTAGCTCCTGTAAACGTTCCTTATTTGCCGGCGACACAAGTGTTTTTTCGTCAAACTCAGTATTTAATTCACCTAAGGAGAGTTTATACGAAGTTGTAGATGGATTAATCAAAAATTGAGATGTAGAGGGGATAGGATCGCCACTGTGCTGTTCTAAAATAGATTGATTATTAGCTGTTAATGCAGGTACTACCCGTGCGCGATAAGTTGAGACCTGAGTGCGGTGACGTCACTGACATGTACAGTTCGAACAAAAAATAGAACTAAATAGCTTCCCGCGGCGGGATCTACGACGTTTACATAAAATTCTATCGTAAAATGAATTACAATATTATGATACTTTATTATGTATCACTAAAAATTACAGCCGATACGTATTATATTAAATAAAAAAATATGTTCATGTGTAAGTATTTAATGAATCAAATTAATTAAAAAATAATTTAATCGTCATCACTACTAAGTATATCTATTCCCCCTGGTAGTTGTTGAGATTCGCTCTCACTTTCGCTGTCTGAGCTGGTGTCAGACTGCAAGTTAATAATTAATTGGGCCTCAATTTCGTCTTGCAGGTGATCATCTTCCCAGTATTTTTTTCTAAGCCTGTCGACATGGTTCACTTCCTTTCTCCAGTCACTCTCATTTATACTATTAATAGCATCCCGTGTTAATTTTTCAATATCTCTTTCTAGCTGGTTCACATTTTTATCGGCTACTCGTTGTTTGACCAGGTTCCAAATATATTCTATGGGATTGAGGTCACACATATAGGGAGGCAAACGAACAGCTTCGTGGCCATGCTCTTTTAAAAGATCGTCAATCATATATTTCTTTGGAGGTTTATTTATGTACAACACGTGATACATCTCGGCTTTTGTCATTTCCTCATCAAATGGAATGTTGTGATCTAACAACCATTGCTTGATAACCGCTTTAGTTGCCACACTTGTAGGTGGTTTTTCTACTTGTGTAGAATGGTACGGTGCGTTATCTAGTACCACTATACTATTTAGCGGCAAATTGGGAATTAGCTTCTCGATAAGCCATTTTTTAAAATTTGTTGTATCCATTTCGTGATGGTAGTCACCTATGTTGCTTTTACATTTGTATACTAACTCAGCCCCATTCACGAAACCATTTTCTCCTCCTGCGTGAACAATCACCCATCTTTGCCCTGGACTATGATTTTTTCTGATAGAAGCATCAGTACTGTTTTGCCAGCATTTGCTAACTGTATAATGAGAGTGAATCCATGTTTCGTCAATATAAATGACTGGCCTTTTATGCGCACCCAAATCTTCGTTTTCTTTTAATCGCCGTAGATATCTCGCTCTCCACGCACGAATATCTGGTTTTTGAACCAAAAAGTGTCTCGCGTCCTTGCATTTTTTAAATTTGTATCCTAGTTTCTCCACTAGCACTTTTCTTAAATATGTTTTTTCCCCTTGGAAGTTAAGGTCTCTTTTAGCTATACTTAAAATCTTGTTTAAGGTAGGTATTTCCTTCCTGACCGTATAAAAACTGTCAACAATGTTTCTCAAGGCACATATGTCGAAACTGTCTAACTGGATACGGTTGCTCTTAGGTCTACGTTTCTTGCCCGGTGTTGACAACTTTACATCAGTTAGTGCCGCAGATGTGCCTGGAGTCGGTGAAGCAGTTTGCAAGCGCTTAGCTTCAGTTTTTATTCTCATCAACGTCGCCTTGGAAACTCCCGTTGCCATGCAGGTTCTTTTGATTACCTGATCAACAGGTAAACAAAGCTGCTTGTTTCGCTTTTCGTTTTCGAAAAACTCGAATACCTTCAGCACGAGATTTCTTTCTCCACTACGCAGAGCTTTACCCCTCATTATAATAATAAGAGAATAACTATAACAACAAAAAAGTCAAAAAAATGTAACAGGAACTTTAACAGCAAAAAAACTTAACAGGAACAATAACAACTAAACTTAACACGGATTATTACAACAAAACTAACAACAATTAACGAATTCGGGAGCGCGTCGATACGTGACGTAAGCCAGTACGAGACTACTAGACAAAAAAATGCGGTGCCACCTGTACACTGCGGGCGTCATAGGGTAGGTTCGCGGGTATGAGGGGAGGGGTGACGAATTCCACGCGGGTCTCAAGTTATCGCGCACGAGTAGTAAGTGTGTTAAATATTGAGATATGTATCGTACTTGTTGAATCAAGGTATCTACTCGAACGGTCGGAACGCGTCTGAACTTGATTGTATTTACGCAATATTTTGCGTCTTTTATTGGGGGGCGGTGAAACTATACCCTTCTCATCCTCCGAGGATGAAGATAAAGAATCATCAGCTGACACCCTGTTCGACAATTGATATCCATCCGAAGCATCAACTTTCGAACCTTGTTCACCATTGTCACTAACTCTCGGGATATCTTCCGAATACATCTTTAAACACGTCATCACTAGTAGAAAACAAAAAAGAGACACAATACGCAAGCAAATGAGACTGATGCTGTGTAATATTTCAACACGTTTTTTATATTAATTTCTTTATAGAAAAATCTTATGAAAAATCTTGCTGTTTTTAAGCGGCAAAATTCACATTTACAAACGCTATGACACCTGTCAGCTACAAATTAACAAATGTGACAAGCGCCCTACTAGATAGAAAAGGATGCAGGCAGATGAGAGAGAAAGAAGTATGAAGCCATAGACAAAGTGGTAAGTTTAACCATAGATAAATAATGAATTAATCATAATTCTCAACAGGTTTTTTCAATCAACGCTGTGTGTTTAGAACGTTGGTTGATTACAATAAGTACGCGAGACGTGAATTAGAAGATTTAGTAGTCGATTAAATGAAATAAATAGGCTACTAAGATAAAGAACTATGTTTATTTCTAAGACCAATGCTATGTGTATGCAACTTTCTGTCTTAATAAAGAACATATTAGTAGCTTCTTATTAGGTACGTACTTCAAATTAAATAAGCTGTGAAGCCGTGTTTATAAACCTTTGCACTGTTAGTCATGGATAGTCATCGTGTACTAAACAAAATGAACTTGTAATAATATTATCTTAGTCATATTACGCATTAGTTCTATATTCTAGATTCTAGGACCCAATGCCCAAGGTCAGAATTGCTCAGTAGAAAGGTTTATTCCTAGTAGTTCCGTTAAGCCATTTCCACATGAAACTTTAATAACCTATTGTTTTTATGGAATAGTGAGCAAACGAGCATAATTATCGCCTGATGATAAGCGATTACCAGACATTTAAACGACACCTGCAACATCACTGGCGCACCAAATGCGTTGCTGGCCTTTGGAGGATAGGGAGGAGGATGAAGGAAGACTTGTCGAGCCGGTCCATTGGTGTTGAAGCGTTACTCTCCAATGGTGAGTTCCATATTAGTTTTTTTATTCTATACGGGTGCTATAGCGAGTACAATCAACTATACAACCACAACCGCACATTTTACAGTGCGGTGACTCAATGGAGCGACTCGGCGTTAATATATCTTCTAGTAAAAAGCACCAATTCAGTTCACGCTTTATTTTAGAATTATTACAAAGGTTCATAAATATATATTCAGCTTCATTAACATACTGGAAATCGCTCTTGCTACCTGAGCTGGAAAACCACTTCTGGCAATCTCACTTGACATTGACTGTCATTACTTTTATATTTGGACAGGTACATCACAGGCGTGAACGATGACTCTATTAGTACAGGAGAATGTGGAGAGAACCAGATCCTGAGTACGAAAGGATGTGTCCACCTCTACCACCGACGTAGACATCTCCACGTGACCGCTTTGATATGACAGAGATGACAAGTTCATTAAGTTGAGATTTGATATTTTGTTTGTGACTTCCTAAGAAGTTTTGAGTCAAACTCAAAAATTGTAATCAAAATAAAACGAATCAGTTTGCCTTTCAAATATTTTATGCGGACTTTAAATATTTCCTTTTTAATACTTTGAGATCAGACTAGAGTTTGAGTTTGAGCTCGGCTAAGGGCTCCAAACCAAACAATAAGAGTATACAATAACAAACAACCTCCTTCAAAGATAGGCTGTGGTGTTGTGACTTTCACATACAATACACCGAACGGCGGAGTGATGTTACTACACGGAGTACACGATACTATTAATAGTGAATAGCGCCATAGATATTCTTATTAACCGAAGCACTGATTAGCATATAGGTATACAACATCCCAACATCAACCATTGGTCCATGGCTCGCCAGGCATGATCACCTCGCCTAGTCGGAAGATTCTCCCTTTGTGTTGGAGGGACATGAACTGAACTCATTCCTCCAAAGAGAGGCGTACGCGCAAGGCTACATATTACACCAAACATTTATTATTTTCTTTTATTAAAAAGACATCTCCCGCATTAGGAATATACGTGTCACGGGGATCTTTACAAACTTACATGAAACGGACACAAAGTACACCTAGACTTAGAACAACAATTTATGGATCACACAAAGTGTTGTCCCATGTAGGATTTGAACCCACAACACTAGGCGCAGTAGGAAGTGGTGTGGCGACCACTGAAACCACTAGGCCAACCGTGTAGTCTTTTCTCTTCTCGATTAGCAACACAACTGATTGGTTATATCATTCTCTGATTGCTGTTTTGTAGTCACGTGTCCCACAGATGTAAAATTGCATTTTCAACGAAATAGAGAACATAAGTAATTATTTTTATATTATCTTAAGCTGTCTATAATAGATCTGTTTTATTAATTAAATTCACTTCTTGGATACAGTCAACTCTGAAATTTATAAACTTGAACCAATTGAAAAAGGAGGCCCTCATAGCCTAGTTGCACTGGGTGATTAGAAACTATCACCAAGGGTAAGCAACGACGGCGCGGTCAGTATCTTGATGCAGACCGCTAGTGGCATGTTACCATAAGCGTCTCCGTGATTCGGAGGTTACGTTAAGCAGTCGGTCGCGGTTGTTATCTTAGGATTAACAGTCGTGAAGCTTAGTTGTAGGCCTTTGGGTGGCTTAAAAACATCCAATGGCAAGATTACGTAGCCACAACGTAGTATTGCCAGTCCCCAACCCGCACTCGGCCAATGTGGGGACGTATGGTCTTAACCCTCTCCTGAGAGGAGACCTGAGCCCAGTAGTGGGACATTATAAGTTGTTGATTGATTGAATTAAAAAAGACAACTGTTTTTGTTTATAAGATCACTTGAGTTTGTCGACGAAATGCTTTTCTGCACAATTGAACTATCCATTATCCTCTGTGGTGAAAAGGTAGGTAAGCACCTGTTCGGTAACATAAACAATGCATATTTTTTAAAATTTCTAACATGCAGCAAACTATTTGAATATTTAAAAAGCCGTGAAAGAATAATAATTATTTTATGTGTATCGTATATAGCTATTGGATGACAGATAATACAGATATTCACAAGTGTGGCAACCCTGTTCATGCAGTATTGATAAAAAAGCAAAGAGGTGAATTCTTATTGAATTCCAGATTTCCGTGTATTTTAAGAAAAAGTTACCTGAAATCATGCTTATTACACGCCCTGTTGTGTCCAGGCTTTTCCAGCAGACTGGTATGTGTAGTTTTTATATTACAATCGAAATTTGAAAATTCCAATATCGAAATTCATTTATTTAGTATTTTTCTGAGAGTGCTTTTGTCTCATTCTATAGTTAAGTTTCAGCCTATTTTTATATATTATTTTTCACAGCTTAGTTAATAGTACATATTTAATACTAATCAGTTCAATTTTTGACTTGAAAAAAGTTACATAACGTTAGCAGATAACCTAAAACTGTCAATTATGTATTTTTCATACTCTCGATTGATTCGTACCCATCTAACTAGTTTTTTAATCGAATTAAGTATTTTTAAATAATTGTTTAAAGAGTTGTTGTACTATTTGAAAGAAGGTACATAAAGGGAAGCATAAAGTCTTTGCTTGAAATCCCTTATCTGTGATTAGGAGACTAGCTATGAATCGATACAAGGGCTAAATTAATGTAAGAGTTTTGCAGTTAAAAAATATTGTGTATGTTGTACAAAGTATCTATGAATATATTACACAGACACAGGTTTATTTATTAAAAAAAAAAAACTAGCTGTGACTGAGGATTGTTTTTTGTTCATACAGATTATACACATCAATTTTTACAGACTACTTTTATTCAAGCAAATTTATTAACTTATTCTAATTATTTAAGCAAAGTAGTAACAGAACCTAATGTTTTCATTCTGCATCATGCACATACTGATCTGATTGTAATAATTACAATAAATAAAATAATAATAAAAACCTGATTGTGTCAATATCTGTTGTATTGATTAAATTCTGTATTTGTAAACAAAACTTATAAGTTATATATAAATTTGTAATCACTGTTAAAATGCTCTATTTTACATACATGATATTATATACATAATTTTGTTAGATTACTTTTGTCACCAAAAATCCTTATTTTCTTTTTATTTTGATGCACCCAGTATCACTCTCACTACTATGACAAATCTATTGACACCATTGCCAAGCATTGTACATACTATGAAACAGTTGAAAATAAGAATCCCTTTACACAATTCACACACAAATAAATGATGACAGACCGGCTATAGATTTTTTTTAAGCCAACTCCCGCATTTTGGAATATACATCATGGGTCGCGGGGAACTTCACAAATATACATGTAACGGACACAAAGAACACCCAGACTTAGAACTGCAATTCGTGGATCACAAAAAGTGTTTTAATGTACCCAGAGTCACTGTCACAACTAAAACGAATCTTTTAACACCACTCACATTAAAATACGACAAGTCAATTAGGCTCTTGGGCGTGTCAAAGAAATATATGTATACACATACATACACTTGAAAAACATAAGCCTCCTTTCTCAGTCGTGTTAAAACACCCATAATTAAACAATTTAAAGGATGTGAATTTAATACTTGTATTAACTCTTAATAATTTTTTTTACTCCATTAAGAAATTAATTGAATTTTGGATACTAAAATCTTTAATTACATGTTTTTACCTGTATAACTTAATAGCTTGAAACCTTACCTTCATCTTTTATTGAATGGCTTTATGGTGTGACCACATTTTTGCTAGTGTCATGATGTCTTGAGAGTGTCCGTGGGTGGTAATCGCTTACCATCAGACGTTACGTCTACTCGTTTCCCACCAATATCATAAAAAAAAAGTGATGACTTATGTTTAATGAACTAAATACAAACTTGTGGCATCAATGTTTTAGACTAATCAATTGAGCATTATAATTCAATGTTAATTTGATTAAAATTTGTAATAGAAATGAAAAGCTGTAATAATTGTATATTCCAAGATGTTTTGTAAAATTCATTTTAAGGAAGGAGACATAATATATTTACGATACAGTCATAGCCTAGCCTAATGCAAATGTTTAAGTTTAAAGGCCACTCATGTTTTTTACAGCACATGAAGTTCATCATTCAACTTTCAATTATTTTTGACTACACAAATGGCATAGTCATTAAATAAGTCACTACACTACTTCACTGCCTGTTTTGAGAGTTCAATCTTCATATAGGACATCACTTTGTGTTCACACATTTTTGTTCAAAGTCTGGATGTTTTTTGTTTCTTGGTTGTAGAAAGTACAATCTGTATTGAGATATGAGATTTCAGGTATTTATATCAGTTGTACTAGACAACTGTACCCATAACTCAAGCTCAGCTTAGTTTGGGACTAGATGGCGTTGTGTTAGATGTCCTAAATATTCAATTATTTATTGATTATATATTTATTTGTTGATTGATTTGTTACAAATCAACAAATAGTTGCAAAATTTTCTCAACTTAAACTTTTTGATTAATCTTTTTGGCTTACATTTGAGCAAATGTTACTATTTACTGATTTTGATATTAATCTACACTTTTATTAGTTTGTAAGAATAAGAATTTGTACACTAGTAATAGTTTTGTTTCTTTCCAATATTTATATTATGTTCTCAATAAAATATTATTATAGTGCGCCGTTATCATGACAACCACTTCAAGCCCCCCACGATGGATGACCTGCCCGTCCCCCGTGGCTCATGGCAAGCGCAATATGACGCCAAGCAGCGCCGTTACAACGCTGCTCTGATACTAGGCGTTGCTTTCTCTATTGGCACTCTTTTTGTTGTAAGTATTATTGACACAAGGTATTCGTTTGTTTTAGTAAAGAATCAATGAACATGGTAAATAGAAAAACACAATAATTTATCAATTTATTTTTGATTATAATTTTTTTTTGGATTTTTTTTAATTTAAGCATACAGGCTTATTTTACGGGATATTTAAATACACCCAAAACTTTTAGGGTATTTTTCTTCAAATAAGGGTCTCATCTTCAAATATCTGAAACTAATAACATACCAAATAAACATGTAAACTTATAAATGCCCATTGGCTACCAAACCCAATTTCATTTTGAAATTAAAGATAGCTTTGGCATTTTTTGCTTTTATGCAATCTCTTCTTCCCCATGATTATGCTGATTCCAGTTATCTAGATCTTACTGAAAACCAATTGTATAAGCTTGAAAGCCTCCAAAATTTTATAACGGTCATAGTTGGATTACGCAAATATGACCGTTACCCATCCGCCTTCGCCGGAATGCTCACATTCTTTCTCTTCTATATAATATTCTATTCAATCCTTTTACTCTATGTTACCTCTATGTTGCGGTTTACAAATTGTTGAGATGCTTAGAAAAACCTGAAATTAAATATGCCTGGACACTCTACACAAATTTCTAGACTATTCCTTTTCCGTTCGGTATGACTGTGGAACGCCCTACCATTTGCAATTAGAGGTGCATAAACGCTAACCACCTTTAAGAGACTGGTAAAAGAACATCACTTGGGAGCAATGTTACACTGCACCGTTTATTTTCCTTTCCTCTAACTACTTACCAGACTAGAGTCTAGTAGACCCTGTACCCTATACATCCATTAATTCATTTCCATCCCACGGTTCCCTGGAAGAAATTGCACTTCGATCAGTATGATGACTTCGTTCGGAAGTATCGCCTATTGTCAAAAACAGTTATATTTCTACAAAAATAAAGTTTTTGTAGGAAAAATTGCAAATTCAGGCCAAAACGCGCGTTGCTGTCATGGCGTCTGTTTGTTGTCACGTCACAGACCCGACGTCACCATTTGTCAACCAGTGTTAATTATATCTTAAGAATAGTAAAGTGATCGTCGATTATTACCGAACAAGGTTTTATACATAAGTGACGTAACTCGCTCTGATTGGTGTTCAACTTAATATGGCGGATTGCTGTATCTTGTCGTTTTATTTTGTTGATTAACTATTAATCTCAAGATAAATCCGTATACTAATATACTCTATGAACCCAATTTTATCAGATAAATACATAATTTTTGTGGTTCTTTGTTACTATCATCATGCTTATTGTAGTGTCATAGTACTAAGTCATATACTCAACTATCTGGTGTACAATAAAGCTATTTATTATTTTTTCTTGCAGGCCAAGGCATCAGGATTGGTTTATCTTAACTACTCGCCACCCAAGTCTCTGGACTAAGCGCCGCTGTGAATAGACAACACCATTCAACTTTTATGAAATACGAATATAAGTGATATATAGCTAGAAGCAACTACATTATGTACTCGATTGTATTTTACAAAAGTTGAATGGATACTAATAAGATAAATAATAGTTAAATTAATCAATAAATAGTGTTTTTTTTCCTCAATTTTTTTTATGTTACTACTTGCTACCTCGACAGAATTCGTTCTGTCAAAAGTGGTCGTTGTCTTTCGCAGTCCAGTAATCTATATACATAAAAAAGGAAGATGACTGATTAAGATACCCAGAGATCAACGCACATCCCAAACTGCTGAACCTATTATCCCGAAATTTTTCATGTAGTTTATATGATGTAAGTGAGTACGAAGAAGATAATTTTGGAAATGCCACCCGTAAAATAGGGGATGAAAATATCTATATCCGCGCGAGCGATCCCAATAAATTTGACCTCAGACGAACTACCCACGAACCTAAAATAATTATCTTCGGTATATTAAAATACTGTAACGAACGGAGTTTTTTATTTTATATAACGAAAATAAGGTTACAAGATCACAATCTAAGGGGTAGTTTAACATCGGTCCAGGATTAGATTATGAAGGGCTGTTGATCAAACCAAAAATATCATAGGTAATAAGACAGGCGATCTTATACGAAACAAGAAAGAGACTATACTATGTTAAATAGACTTGATAGGCATGTGGAGAAACGTGTGTTATGTTCCTCCAACACAAAGGGAAAAACCTCCGACCAGGCGAGGTTATCATGCCTGGCGGCCACGGCCCAACGGTTGACGTTGGGAAGTTGTATATATGCGCGAGAACTTCTAGTGCGCGATGTAGGATTTGTAGTTTCTTCGTAGTTCAGTGTAACTGCGGTTGATGGCACTGTAGTATATTTCTGTTGCGCTGTATGTGGAAGTCGCTAACAGGCTCACTCATATAATTAACTAACTGAGCCACGCAACCTCATTTGCGTCTCCTATTGCCCTTAGCATGATAATTTTCCCCGTGTTTAATAATAATAATATGTGTTTGAAACATTCTTCATATGTGCTTGGCTCCTATTGATCTAAGAATAATGATATATAGCCTTCCTCCAAAAATAAGCTATCTAACGCTGAAAGAATGTTTCAAATCGGACTAGTAGTATATATATTAGTATAGATTACACCCAAACAAATAATCATGGACTGCAACGGCCTGATGATGATGACATGATCATATCCATTATACTATTTAATTTGTCCTGGGCTTCATCTGTCCTGTGTAGGAATCAAAACCTCGAACTCCATCTCAGTAGGCAGAACATAGAGAAAGGTTGCAATTTGGTTTTACTCTAATTGCTATATTGTTTAAATACTCTTTATTTGCAAGCACCAGCTTTCAAATAAAATAACAATTATCAAAATCGGTTCACCCCGTAGAAAGTTATGAGGTAACAAACAAAAAAAAATACAATCGAATTGATAACCTCCTTTTTTCAAGTCGGTTTATAAATATTTATTAAAATAATGTATCATGATAACAGGTTTATAAGAATTAAATTACTTTATACACAAGAAATAACTCTAAACTTAGGAAGCTAGTTATATAATATTTACTATATATACTTTCTGTAGGAATGTATATTTACATTAAACATTTAATCGACCTTCTAAATATTAGTCCGAAACAATTTCACTGAAGTGGCTAAACAATGACGATAAGCGGTCAACACCACAGAGGTAAGCCATACTACTTTTAAAAAATGGTAAAGTTATTCAAGATCCCCGAAGAAGATGTGGCTTCACTCTACTGTCGTGGTACTATTTATTTTCTTATTTTTTTATTATTATTTTCTTTTCTTCTTGATTATTGTCTTCTCTATAGAAGACGTAAGTCAGTCAGTTTTCTTACCACACTTTTTTATGTTATAGGGGGTTAACGAGCAGACATATCGCCTGATGGTGAGCAAGTATAGTTGCCCATGGACACCCGCAACACCAGAGGCGACATAAGCCGGACTTGTAAGACCTTCAAACCTTCAAGAAAAGAGCGTAATCATTGTACACTCTTTTCTTGAAGGTTTGAAGGTCGTTTATTAGCTTTTTTACATATTATTACACTTACTGCTGTTTAACAAATAAAAGCATTCCTATTTTACCTTCACGTATAAAACGTAGATAGTAAGGAGCTCATTTCACGTACATTTCAAATAAGCAATAAAAAAAGCGACTGCCTTTGAATTAACGATATAACAAAACTTCATTGTAATTATTATTATTAACTTTTAAAAAGTTCAGTTTCAGGCAAAATTGTCCAGATTGAACTTGACACTGGCAAAAAATACGAAAACTGTATTGCCAATAAAAAAATAAAAATAAAATTGTCCAGGTGAAATGTACCACAGTAAGCTTGGAGTCGTAGATGTTTGAGATCAGTTAGTGCTCTCGTGCAATGTCGGAAAAGGCGTCGAGGATGTGCTGTGTGGTGAGCGGGAGAGACAGCCCCGCCGCCGGGTAGCAAGATGCGATGCGAGCCTGCGCATATTTACATATGTTAATACTTTAAAATAATAGTAACTACACATCTAACGCACGATCTTCTGAAGATCTAGTGTGAGGTTATTCCATATCAACTGGATCGTGACGAAGTGAACGCGTTCGACGTTGTAATTGTTGAAAATGCCGGAATTGTTAAAAATTCTAGTGTAGAACTCTCTAGAATTTTCCGGTTTTCGCAGTCAAGAGCAAGTTGATTGACGAATAAACTCACACTAGGCCTCCTGATTACAAACTAGTTAACCCTTTTTTTTTACGTGTGGTAACTCCCTCGGGCTTTCACCCCACCGGGGTTTGCGGCGGGGCGGTTTTCGGAATCGAACCGACGAAAACCACACGGCGTGCCACTCTGCGCCTGAGACGGAAGGGATCCGGGAACCGCTTTCTTTCGCCATCCGGAAAATAAGTTAACCCTATGCTATGGTAACCAGACTGTTGATAAACGTACTTATGTAATTTATATACATAGAATAGACTAGTACATACTTACATATTATAAACTAGTTTATGCCCGCGGCTCCGTCCGCTTATATGTCGGTTATCGCGGCAAATAGTAGCCTATGTGTTATTCTAATGTAACAGCTATATTATTGTAAAGTTTCATCCAAATCCGTTGAGTAGTTTTCATGTGAAAGAGTAACAAACATATATCCATACAAACTTTCGCGTTTATAATATTAAGGTAACACCTAGTCACAAAACAAAATGAAAGTCCGTGGACATCCCACAGTATTTGTACTGGATATTAATTAGACCTATTTTATTACCTTTGATTACATACTTTTTAAAGGAGTAGCCTTATTATGCTGAACTCAAACAAAATTGGGAACACGGTAAAATATTTATGGTGTCGTTCGAAGCAGGTTGGTTAAAAATATATCTTGATACCAAAGTACAGCTCATTCGCGTTAAGAAAATAGCGATCGAACAAGCTCTGCACTTTGACGCATTCGTGTTATAAGAAATTATCGTTTCATAAGAAAGCTTAAAATCTAATTGGTCAGCTAGCGGACTCACTTTCTTAACTCGAAATGAATATAAATCCTTTTTTGAACAGTGTTTAACACATTTTAAAAGTGACTAATTTGAAGTATGTTTAATCAAGAATTGCTGGTTACAAGTAATGATCATAAGCTGTCTCATTTTGCTATCGATTTATTTAGATATAAGATGTTCCTTCACAGTACCTGTAGTGCAACATGTTGAGCGATAAACTCTTCCTGCATAGCGCGCCACACCACCTGCAGGAGCCCCCCTTCCTCGCTCAGGTGCTTCTCAACCGTCCGGTATAGCCGGTGCAAAGATTTGCGAACTGTACCAATATACGATTCACAATTAGTATATAGACACGGGTATTATATTTACACGTCAATTTTATAGTTATAAAGACGTGGAACCTAAAAGAATAATAGCATTCTATTGTGTATCTCAACGCAATTATGAGTTAGATTCCTCACAGTAATCCCCCAATAAATAAAAATATTTGCAGATCATACCAACATTAGGGTCGACCTGGACATCGAACTTGAGATCTCGAGGACACCAGTCGCATACTATACATACGCAGCTCGTGCTCGCTGAAGGTTGGGGGTTTCATCGCGAGCAGGCAGCGCAGCTCCCGATGTAACGAGCAGTAGGGGTGGGGGTAGGGCCCNCGCTCGCTGTAGGGGTGGGGGTGGGGCCCTACCTTCGTGCGCGGGGTACATGGCGAGCAGGCGGCGCAGCTGGCGCTCGCTGTAGGGGTGGGGGTGGGGCCCTACCTTCGTGCGCGGGGTACATGGCGAGCAGGCGGCGCAGCTGGCGCTCGCTGTAGGGGTGGGGGTGGGGCCCTACCTTCGTGCGCGGGGTACATGGCGAGCAGGCGGCGCAGCTGGCGCTCGCTGTAGGGGTGGGGGTGGGGCCCTACCTTCGTGCGCGGGGTACATGGCGAGCAGGCGGCGCAGCTGGCGCTCGCTGTAGGGGTGGGGGTGGGGCCCTACCTTCGTGCGCGGGGTACATGGCGAGCAGGCGGCGCAGCTGGCGCTCGCTGTAGGGGTGGGGGTGGGGCCCTACCTTCGTGCGCGGGGTACATGGCGAGCAGGCGGCGCAGCTGGCGCTCGCTGTAGGGGTGGGGGTGGGGCCCTACCTTCGTGCGCGGGGTACATGGCGAGCAGGCGGCGCAGCTGGCGCTCGCTGTAGGGGTGGGGGTGGGGCCCTACCTTCGTGCGCGGGGTACATGGCGAGCAGGCGGCGCAGCTGGCGCTCGCTGTAGGGGTGGGGGTGGGGCCCTACCTTCGTGCGCGGGGTACATGGCGAGCAGGCGGCGCAGCTGGCGCTCGCTGTAGGGGTGGGGGTGGGGCCCTACCTTCGTGCGCGGGGTACATGGCGAGCAGGCGGCGCAGCTGGCGCTCGCTGTAGGGGTGGGGGTGGGGCCCTACCTTCGTGCGCGGGGTACATGGCGAGCAGGCGGCGCAGCTGGCGCTCGCTGTAGGGGTGGGGGTGGGGCCCTACCTTCGTGCGCGGGGTACATGGCGAGCAGGCGGCGCAGCTGGCGCTCGCTGTAGGGGTGGGGGTGGGGCCCTACCTTCGTGCGCGGGGTACATGGCGAGCAGGCGGCGCAGCTCGTGCTTGCTGAAGGCGGCGCGGTAGCACACCTCGTCCTCGCGCACGCCCTGCGCCACGGCCTCGGCCACGCCCTCGAAGAACTGCGTCAGCTTCTCCAGCGGCCGCCCGAAGTACTGCGTCACGTAGCCGCGTAGCGCCTCCGCGTAGCGCGCCTTGCACTCGCGCCGTAGCGCGTCCAGGGCGCTCACGCGCAACGAGCACAGCGCCGCGTGCAATCTGTACGCAACGGTTACTCAAACCTGGATTTAACTCCTCCAAAAATATAACTTGATCTCTTTGAGAGATGTCACTGTATTTTTTTTTCCTTCTTTCTCTTTTCGCACCTAACTGCCCATGGATTCGTATTTGTTTTTTTTTTTTTTTTACAATATTTTTTTTCCTATCCCAAGGTTGTCTGGAAGAAATTGCTTTTTAGCGATAAGGCCGCCATTTGTACACGGTAATTCAATTGATGTATTATGTAAACTATATATTTATGTAAACTGTTATATCTGTTGTACAATAAAGTGTATTCTATCTTCTATCTATCTATCACTTGTCTAACTTCAGAACTAAGAAGTATATTTTGATTTTTATTTTTTTAAAAATAACAATAACAAAACTGCCGATGACTCCGTGAGGCGAAGCTAGTCTAAAAGATGTCACTCCTTATACCCTTAACTATCAGTTAGTGAAAGTCCCGTCAAAATCGATAAAGCCGTTTCAAAGATTAGCCGGAACAAAGAAATATTTTTTGATGTAAACCGTGTATACTTTCGAAAGCATTTCGTGGAAAGCTGGTGTTTTGAAATTACAAGTTCATTTATTCAGGGTAAATTATACAGAATAATAAACAACCTGGCCAAGTGAGGGTCAAGTCACGCATAGAATAGGGTTACCAGTAGTTACCAATTTGTTTATTAATGCGTTATTTTAAAACAAAGTATTCTAAGTAAGCGCAATATACAAGTTAAGCCTGTCTTGTCTGTTATAAGACTGATAGTGGGAGAGCCACGCTTCGGCATGAATGGGCCGGCTCGACCGGAGTGATACCACGGCCTCACAGAAAACCGGTGTGAAACAGCGCTTACGCTGTGTTTCATCGAGTGAGTGAGGATACCGGAGGCCCATACCCCAATCCAACGCCCCCTATCCCCCTCACCATCCCTCTTCCCCCCAGGCCGCCATAGTGTGGGTCACCATGCTGCATTGTACTATTTCGCATTGAGGATGGTGACCACCACTCTTGGATTCTGCTCATGCTTTCCATCAGGCAGGGCAGAGTCATTTTGGCAGCTTAAATATAAAAAAAAAGCCTCTATAACTCATTAACTAGCAAAGTTTTCTAAGCCGTATACTTTTCCTTCACATTTCATCACTTGTACGATTATCAGAACTTTTTTCAGATTTGCGGCAATAATCTAGCTTTAAGAGAGGGGGGCATCCAACAGCTTCGTTTAACAAGTAAACGTACTTCAAATTACTAAAGCTTCCCTGGCCGGAGTCGATAAAAGCCCATATGGCGCTTCCAGCCCTCTGGAGTCCTACCCTAGACCTAGTTTTAAGTTTATAGAAGAAAATTAAAGAAAACCGAAGATATTATATTTTCTTATTCCGCTTAGTCCTATCCAACGCGGCCCTAATTGAAGTTGAGGCGTGCTTAAATTAAAATAGTTTTTTTGGTAATTTAGCAAAATTTTCACGGAAGTAAATATGGCGTTACGCAGTTCGCCGGGTCAACCGAATTGAGAACCTCCTCCTTTTTTGAAGTCGGTTAAGAAGTATTAATATAACCCACCTGTGGTAGTTCTCCAAGTGGACCACAGCTCGGGGTGTCCGAGGGTGAGTGGCGTGCTGAATCGCCTGCATCATGGCGCCTGCCAGCGACACGTACCTGGGTGTTGTAATCGTTATTTTCATTATTTTAGACCAACAAACATTTATTTATAGTTAATTAAAAACGGTTTACACCAATTAAAATACTTAAAATTGAATGATATTACAAAATAATAAAATAAAATAAAATTCAATGCCATAAAAATTAAAAGGAAGTACAGTGGACCTCCGGTAATCCGACTAACATTATGCAGGGCAGTGTAGGACTATCGAATTTGTCTGATTATAGAGCACTGCCTAAGACCGCTATAGTCCGGAATTTTTTACAAAAGAGTACCTTGTAATCCGACAAATTACTTCGCTTTTGGGTTTGTGACGACATTACTAGGTACTATACCTAATACACAATGAATAAATAGTGTGGAGGAACGGATGTCATGTCCCTCCAACACAAAGGGAGGATCCTCCGACCAGGCGAGGTGATCATGCCTGGCGGGCCACTGCCCAACGGTTGATGTTGGGAAGTTGTATATATGTTAATCGGCGCGAGAACTTCTGTTGCGCGATTTAGGATTGGTAGTTTCTTAGTTTTCTTCGTTGCTCCGTAGTTCGATGTTTCTTCGGTCGATGGCGCTGTCATATATTTTATGTTGTTGCACTGTATGTGGAAGTTGCCACAATAGTAAACAATGAACGCACGCTAGGCCGTACCGCTATCACTAGTAGTCAAATTCAAACTAAGTAAAACAATGCATACGCGTCGAGCACAATAGCGATGGCGCGTACGAGTTGTGACCTGTTCAAACCTGCGTGATCTACATTAGCGAAGATTGTCAAACATAATTCAAAGCCATGTCGGATTACAGAGGGCGCCAGTATAGACAGGGACCGGATTATCGGGGGTCCATTGTAATAATAAAATTAACACGAAACATAAAAAAAAAATAATGTTACACTGTGGACTTCCTCGGGTACACCTTCTCACAGAACACCAAACAAATATCCACAACGAATATGAATGCTTCATTAGATCATATCGACAGCATTCAATAGGTGGACTTTTGAACGCTGCTGAACAGGTTTCCCTTTAGAAATTAGGTCTTGGCCTAAAATATTACAGGTTATTTTAAGCTTTCTGTTCTCTTTGCAGTGCTGTCCTGCATAGTTTGCTACCTCAGTTGCCTTACGACACCCATGGGGTAAATGGGGGTGATACAATGATTATCGAATATACAAAATTCTTGTGTCGCGGTGTTTGTTACCAAACTCTACCGAAACGGATGAACCGATTTTCATAAAATTTTGAGTGCTCGGATAGGTCTGAGAATAGGCCAAACATCAATTTTTTACCCCTAAATTTTTTTTTACAATTTTTTTGTGTAAGGCTAAACAACGGTTTGTCAGCTAGTTTTACTATAGGTACCTATTATTTGTTTAAAGAGAACTTACCATCGGTCGAGGTCGGCGCGTCGTCCGCTGGCTGCGAATATTGCTTCACACGCACTCGACAACTCTTCCAGTTCCGATACGAAGCTCAGAATGCCACACTTTGGTTTTTTAGCAGCCTGTCATAAAAAAATTCATTATAATAACACTATCAAAATAATTTTATTTCATCTATACACATAAAAAAAAATTGGTGTCTCTGGAACGGGTGGACCGATTTCAACGGAACTTTCATTGGTAAATAGCTGATGATATAAGGAGCAACTTAGGCATACCTTCGGTAACATCAACATACGCGGGCGCGCGGAGCTCAGTTAGTAAAAATAACAATTGAAATTGTCTTTTATGTAAATTCCACTTCGTCAAAGAGTAGACAGTCTCTGTGTTGTTAAATAGGCAAAATTATACATATCGAAAACTTGCTTATGACTATCTATAACACCTCCCGTTTCATAGGGGTTGAGTCTTCGAGAAGGGCAAAAAAATATTATTCTTTTGGACTCATATAAAAATTCGCAGCAAATCATATAGGAGAGTGGTACGAAAACGGTGAGCTCAATTTTATTGTTGATTCTGATCATGAATGAAATTTTTCAAACTCAGTTTTGAAATCCTATAATAGGAAAAATCTTAAAATGAGATGCGACAATATTATTTCTATAAACTTTACTAAATTATCCTCTGGCCATGGTGATTATCATTCAAAAGAGGTGAGGTCCAAGTATAGTGAAGCGATTTAACCAGTACCTGTTTGACAGCATCAGGCAGTGCGGTGAGTCGCTCGGATACGGCGCGGTCGGCCCCGCGCTTGGCGGCCACGGCCACCCCCGCTAGGGCTGCGCGCGCCCAGCGGGCCTCGCCCCCTGGTGTGCCTAGAGCCCCCGACCCCCCGGGGGTCCCCAGGGCCCCAGACCCCCCGGGCCCACACGCACCCCCGCATAGTACGCGCCGACCCACGCACGCTAGAGCACGCATGGCCCCGCTGTAATACAACACACGGTCATTTGACACCACTTTCCTTTCATAAGGCTCAACAATAATATTTTTGTATGTAATACATGAAAAAAAGCTTTACGCCATGGAGGAATGTCATACTTGTAATATTTATTGTTCACAGGTGAAAAAAATACACAACGTAAACATTTTTGTATAATATATGGCCTCAATGTTACATATTATGTAAAGAGGGCTCCATAAATCTATTTAATGTAAAATTGGTTAAAGGTTTACATGTAAAATCTGAGGATAAATTAAAAACGTTTGCAACAAACTGTACTTAAGAACGGCTACATGATATATTGCCAAGAAATATAACACAACATTTGAATCTACGATCTAAAGCACGGATGATCACCGTAAAAGGAAAGCGTTTGTGCTGTCGTGTTTCGTTGGTGAGAGCGAAACCTGAGGTCCAATGACGCAGAAGCATCACTAGGCTGCCATGATGTGGGTCACCATGCTGGGTTGTTGCGTTGGCTGCATTGGCAATGAGTATGATGACCACCACTCTTCAATTCTGCTTATGCTTTCCATCAGGTAGAGTACAGTTATTTTGGCAGGGCCATAAATAAATAAAAAATAACTAGTAATAACAGTTTCGAACTCAAGTTATGTTTCTTGCCAGGCTGATTATAAATTATCTTACTTCCCCAAACACAAATAAAATTAAAAATATTATGGTGATGGTGGATCTGTGACGACAAATAAGAATACAATGTCAACCTCTCTATTCGTTTCATTCATGTCGAGAGAGCCGACTAAGAAACAAACTACACAGTACAACAACACTGCAAAACGAATGGAAAAATATGAAACAAAACATATATCAACCCGTTTGGCCAGGTGGGCCCCTGCCTGACCCCCCGTTTGGCTGTTGATATTATATGGTAACGAAGTATAATTTGAACAAAAGTGGTATAGGACTCACTAGGGTCCCTGGCGCTCCTGGTGCGCGACGAGCGCCACGAGGTCGGTCTCGAGCGTGGGGAACAGCTCGCCCATGAACCGCCTCGTCTCGGCGCCCGCGCGGACCCGCCCCGCCTCGCCCTCGCTACGCTCGCTGCGCTCCCCGTCGCTACCCTCGCCCTGACACACACACATGGTATAAATCATATACTCCCAGCTGATTCACACCACAGCGGCTCAACGGAGACCAGCTAACTACATAAGAGATATTATAGAGCACGAGTGTGCGAAAAAACAGGTTCCATGTCTGTTCCCTCACTCTCACAATCCGATGGAACAGATATCTGACCCGACTGGGGAGAGACCAAGTGTGATATCTTTACGTGATTTCCGAGGCACAGGAGTTATTAAGCATTTAAGCATAAAGTGTAATATATAGTATATTTAAATAGCTTGTAACTAAAGAAGGTCACTTACTTACGTAAATGACGAACATATACTGGAAGTTAGATTAGTATAATTTAATATGTCCATCCATTCCACGAGAGCCACGCTTCGGCATGAATGGGCCGGCTCGACCGGAGTGATACCACGGCCTCACAGAAAACCGGTGTGAAACAGCGCTTACGCTGTGTTTCATCGAGTGAGTGAGGATACCGGAGGTCCACCCTCACCATCCCCCTTCCCCCCAGGCCGCCATAGTGTAGGTCACCATGCTGCATTGTTCTTTTTCGCATTGAGGATGGTGACCACCACTCTTGGATTCTGCTCATGCTTTCCATCAGGCAGGGCAGAGTCATTTTGGCAGCTTAAATATAAAAAAAAAAAAAATTCGACTAAATGTGTTTTAAATTTTACTATTTTTTGACTATATACTCCTATCAACAAATAATAATATTTATATGCCACCATATGGAGCCTAACAATACACTTTTTAAAGATATAATAAATAATATATATCACTTAGTGTAGAAAACGTATAAGTAGTACCTTGACATCTATATCTAAGAAGAAGAACTGAACGCAGAAATCTTGCTCAGCATTGCAGAGATTTTCAACCAAAGTCAGCACCTGCGAAAGTTAATTATCAGTTTAAATATACTGGAGTATTGAGAAGTATAGTAAGCCAAAATCTTCTTTTACCAAACTCCGCCTGATAGAAAGCGTGAACAGAATCCATGAGTAGCACTCACTATCCTCATGAAACTGTGGACAATGTAGCATAGGTACCCACACCAGTGCCGCCTAGTCAGATGATTTTTCACGCCTCTGGGTTTATAGTGGGAGGGAAACACTGGTTGTGAGTTCCAGGTTTTGACTGAAGGCTTTAAAACGGTGTCTAAAAGTGTCCTGTGTCCAGCTAGTGGACTACTATTGGTACTACTATTCATTCGGTAGCAGAGCCACGCTGATTTCAGTACGGTTTTTTTTTTTTATATATATGTATTTAAGCTGCAAAAATGACTCCCTGCCTGATGGAAAGCATGAGCAGAATCCAAGAGTGGTGGTCACCATCCTCAATTCGAAAAAGAACAATGCAGCATGGTGACCCACACTATGGCGGCCTGGGGGGAAGGGGGATGGTGAGGGGGATAGGGGGCATTGGATTGGGGTATGGGCCTCCGGTATCCTCACCCACTCGATGAAAGACAGCGTAAGCGCTGTTTCACCCCGGTTTTCTGTGAGGCCGTGGTATCACTCCGGTCGAGCCGGCCCATTCATGCCGAAGCGTGGCTCTCCCACGGATAGTTGAGGCCCAATGATGCAGAAGCATCTCTAGAAAGTCATGTGGCTCATATGCTGCATCGTTGCATTGTCTGGATTCGCAATGAATATGGTGAACGTACATGGTGGCAGAGTAGAGTCACTTTGGCAGGCCCATACATAAAAAAAGACAGAATTATATGTATAGTTTAATGTATATAAGATCAGTGGGTACATACGTTGTCAAGTGGTTCGTCAGCGCGCTCCAGGGGCGGCGGCGGCGGTGAGGCGGGCTGCAGAGCCGCCCGCGCCGTGTCACACGCCGCCCGCACCTCGCGCTCGTACACGCGCGACCACGTGCTTACGTACACCTGCAAGTACACGTACCTACATACCCCATCGTGATCGTTGGACTCTTTATACTACCCCCACTAATATTAGAAACGCGGTAGTGAATTACTATTTACCATGATAGTCGATATAAATAAAATAATATTTCGGACATCTTACACACGCTATCTACCCCCAAACTAAGCAGAGCTTGTGTTATAGGTACTAGGCAACTGATGTAAATACATTATTTGACTGCCTCGGTGGCGCAGCGGTAGCGTATGCGACTGCTGTTCCTGAGGTCTCGGGTTCGATTCCCGGGTCGGGTCAAATGTTTGTATGATCTACAAATGTTTGTTTCGGAGTTTCGGTGTTTTCTATGTATGTATTTACAAAAAAAAGTATATATGTATTTATAACAGTTGTTTAGTACCCATAATACAAGCTCTGCTTAGTTTGGGACTAGATGGCGTTGTGTGTTAGATGTTCGAAATATTTATATTTCATATTTATTTGAAATATTTATATATCAAACACCCAAACCCCGAAACAAATATTTGCAGGCCAAACAAATATCTAGTCCGACCTGGGTATCGAATCCGAGACCTTAAGCACAGCAGTCGTATACGCTACCACTGGAGGCTAATGCTAGTATACAATGAAGTCGCTTTTTATCCGTATAAGCTTTGATTTTTCAAACTGTGCAATGGATTTGATTGTAGTGTTCACCAATAGAGAGAGTATTCCAAAACAAATGTTTATCAGTCGTTTGCCAGTGTTGGCGTTTCCGAAAAGAGACTTGGTTGTTAATTTAATAGTTATATTAATACGAAGAGTAGGGTACCTTAGCGAGTGCATCGAAAGCCTTCTCGTCCATGTCCTTGAGCCAGCGCATGAATGGCGCGTAGGGCAGCAGCTCGGGGTGGTGGCGGTGGGCCGAGTCGTGCGCGGCCTCGTTGCCGAGGTGGATCAGCGCGTTGTTCAAGTGCCGAGCCAGCGCCGCCGCTAGCTGACGTCACAAAAACTTATTATAATGCTCTACTAACGGTGATGCACAGTCACACCAGTAAACAGCTCAATAAAGTTTAATAATAGTACTAGATTTAATTAGTAACGAACATTATTATTTCCATTATGTTATTATAAATGAAGTAGATACTACAATCGTCTTCTTACCTGATCTTTAGCTCGTGCTAACCGGCGTAGTCTTTCCCGCACAGCGGCAAGACGACGGCGCGAGGCAGGAGCAGATGCCTCAGCCCGTAAAGCTGCTCGTAGCGCTTCTCCAGCGGCCAGAGCTCGTTCGCGACCCTCTGCGCTGGTGAGAGAGACTTCGGCCAAAGAGTCCAAGTCCCGCAAAGGTGGCGCGTCCAACCAGTGGTATAGTTCAGTAAGCTCAGTGAGTAGAACGCGTGCGTTTGTGTCGGCTCGGGCGGCGTCGGTGCGAGCGTGCGGGGCTGTTGGTGCAGCACGTACTAAGGCGTCATAGCGGCGCAGACGTTGGGACAATGCTGCTCCGGCCCCTAGACCATCCTCTAGGCGCTGCGCTAAAGCAGCACCAGCGCCACCGCTCTCCGTGGCAGCTGAGAGCATGCCACCAACATTAAGAGCATCAAGACGCGCCAAACGCGAGCCCAATCGCCGCACTCGTCTCTCTGCGTCATCATCACTAGGTTCAGCGTCTTCGAGTAGAGCACCCAGCGCTGCGTCGGATGGTGTGGTTTCTCCACTGCCTGATGACCATTGTGACTGTGTGCAATGAGATGTTGTATTAAGTAGAAATTAATGCAGATGATGAATTTTAAATGAAAGTAATGAATCATCATAACAAATTACTATTAAGTAATAAAGTTGTGCTTTTCCAACATATGCTATATATATCCATATTTTGATGTCAGGACTGCTCTGCTACATATTATTTCAAAATTGATACACCAACATTGCACATCTCATATAAATCAAAGTATCATATTTTAAGCTGCTAGGGTCAACTAAAAGTTCGTGGATTCATATACTGCCAGAAAGATAGGAAAAAATAGTGGCTACTGACAGGCAGTGCTTAAAAAAAACATTTTGTAAAAAAAACAGCGAGAACTTATTCCAGGTCCTTTTGTATGTACAAATTTAAACTGAAATAGGCTAATTACATTCATTCAACTCAGAAATATACATTATTACATTTATAAAATTATTTGACTTAAATTAGAAGTGTTATGGTGAGTTCCATTAGCGGATGGTTGTGTTCTGTTTTTACAGGACGTCAGTTTTACCTGTCACCTTCTTAAATCGGACAAACTGAACTAGAACTAGAAAAAAAAAAGGTTTGGCCTACTTTGCCCCACTGCTTAGACCAATTGGTATAGAGTTTACTATAGTTTTTGTTCTCTTTGTAATGCTGTTGCCCTAGGTTGTTTGCTCCCTTCCTCTTATGACACCTAACGGATGAATAGGAGTGGTACTTTGGTAGTAGTGACAGAATTAAGAAAATGGATCACATTAATATATTACAGAATTAATATAATACTTTATGGTAAACGAGTATTTAATAGTACAAACTATTATTATTAACTCGCAAAGTGGTAGCAATATTAAATATATTTTTTTGCAGAAATCTATAAATAAATTTAAGGTAAAAAGTGGGCAGTTAGTTCTGAAATATGTATCTCACCACATCTGCGCAAGCTGGCTCCCTGCCATTTTCCCACTCTTTTTGTAAAACACTTTCGTCAAACTTCATTATTAAATATACAGAATTCCAATAGAAATTGATATGATGGTTTCAAATCAGGTAATAAAGATCTGAAATGGTAAAATTGTTTTGGCAATTTTTTATTTTATATATTTAGTTGACACACGTGCTGTAGGACACTGTTCAATAATAAGCAGATATAAAGTATAAACAATGGCTCTACATAATTTGGTACTGGAACATATAACTTATGATATTAAAACAGCAAGTAGAAAAACCTAAACAAATATATCCACAATGACAGTTAAACGTCAAAATCGTATGTCAAATATTATGTCAAAGAAGAAAAGCAAGGTAACCAAGTTTTTGAACTAAAGGAGAAGCTCTTGAGTAAAGATGTTCTGTGAGCAGAAGTCGCTCAACAGTTGGCAGTTGTCGAAAGCTTATTCATTTTAACGACTTCGGGACTACCAATTGTTAATCCTGATCTGATTTTAGAATGAATTGAATTAATTTTAAAGTCAGATTTTAAGTCACCCATCTTATGCCTAATACAGTAATAAATATTATTACGAAAAATGGTTGCATATTGAATGGACATAAAATATTATTACTCGCTTATAACATAACTCTGGCTGACTGTCTTTAATCTACAATAGACATTCAAGTCACAATTTCATGATTTTGAGTTATCAAAAGACTGTTTAGGTACTAAGCCCAGTGGGCTATAGTTATTAGAAGTTGGCAACTGGGCTGCCTACCTTATCCTAAATTAGTAAAGTGTACAAATGGCAGCACTGTCACATAAATAAAATAACCTGTAAACTTTAACAACTGTCAGGAAAAGTAGCTTTTTATTAAGTAATAAGCGATTTATGTGACTAAAAAGCGTTTATTTTACCTAAAACTACGATAAATATTAAATTCGAACAATGGCCAAACCCACTACAACTGCAAAGGGCAAAAAATCAAACGAGGAAGTGTTCGCTGGATTTCAAACTCTCCGAAGTGAACAGCGACAACTAGCAAATAAGATTTCAGAGTTGGAAATGGATCTAAATGAACACAAGTAATTACATTTATTACCAGTCCAGGAAGTAACAACGACTTTATTGTAGATAACTTGATCCTAACCTCGAAATTATTCGTTTTTTTTTTCAGAATTGTCATAGAAACTCTTCGCGGCGTTGACAAAAGTCGCAAGTGTTTCCGAATGGTTGGTGGTGTTCTAGTAGAGCGTACTGTAGCTGAAGTACTTCCCGAATTAGAAAACAACTGTGAACAATTGCCTAAAGCTCTAAATGCACTGGAAGAACAACTTACGAAGAAAGGTCGTGAAATTAACGAATATATCGAAGTTAATGACATTCGTTTACAGCGGGTCGACCGTCCACCTGCGGAAGCTGAGCCTGAACAGCCTTCTAAGTCAAATGTCCTAGTTGCTAGTGGTTGACAGTGATAAACTTTTATATTTTCTAATTAATACCTCAGATGACTGCTTACAGCCAGTTTCACATTGTACAAATGTGATTTAGTAATATCAATGTGTATTAGCCCCTAACAATATTACTGTACACTCGGTGATATCCATATTTAATTGAAGAAACGTAAAATAAAGTATTACAAAATTGCTGGATTATATTCTAAACCATACAGACATATTTTTGCTGTCTGTGCCTATTTTGTTTGAGTGACTAAAATTTAAAATCTTGCTTACAATGTACTACATACTACAAACTGTTTTCTTACAGAGTTATTATATTTAATAAAATATTAACATTAAGTTATGCTTTAATACTTTGTTTTTTTCTTTGAAACATTCTTATTATTACTATTATACCTCAAAATGATGGTTCTCAGCAACTAGCAGCAACATCCTTAATTAGTGAGTCTTCTGTTGGGCACAAGCCTCTCAGGATAGGTTAGGTATAGGCTCTTCGTCTGCTGTGAGGACTCGGCCCAGCACACGCTGGCGGTGTGCCCCGCTTGGGAACCGCAGCATCGGGCCCTCACTGCAGTCATTGGAGGAGATCTCTCGCTGCCGGCCGTCGTACGCTCCATGGCCGGCGGCGAGACCAGTTTTACTGCCCTTCTGCGAGGAAGTCATCTCGCAGAAGGAGGCGGCGGAGAAGGCTCGGGAGGACGATCTCCACTCGGACCCGATCCGCCGCCGGCGAACCGGGCGGCGGAGGCGCGTCTATCAGCGCCTCATGCCGCCCTAAGTGTGGCCGCGGATGGACGGAATGGGTTTTCCCCCCCATCCGCTTTACAAGCCACCCGCGAGGGGGGCGACGTTACGCGTGTGCCGTACGTCGCCCACATTGAGAGGTCTTAACATCTAGAGACGGTGCCCGCTTCAGTGCGGGCAGGCGCTGGGAGGGGTCCGGATGGCGTAAGAAAGCGGTTCCCGGATCTCTCCCGTNCGCTTTACAAGCCACCCGCGAGGGGGGCGACGTTACGCGTGTGCCGTACGTCGCCCACATTGAGAGGTCTTAACATCTAGAGACGGTGCCCGCTTCAGTGCGGGCAGGCGCTGGGAGGGGTCCGGATGGCGTAAGAAAGCGGTTCCCGGATCTCTCCCGTCTCAGGCGCAGAGTGGCACACCGTGGTGGTTTAGTGGGTAGTCTGGCGAGTCAGTCAGGAGTCCCACACAAAGCGAACCCCCTGTCCCCGCTGGGTGGAGCGAAGTGCCTAAATGCATTCCATCACGTAATAAAAAAAAAAAAAGGTATAGGCTCTTCTTAGTGCTGTTGCCCTATATAGTTTGCTTTTACAAAACCTACAGGATGAATAAGGGTGACCCTTCATAATCTTAATTCATCACCACTCTGATTAAAACAATGGTATGTCACGCACTAACAGATATATTGTATGTTTGGACCAATATACTGACTTTGACTGCCTCATTGGTGCAGTAGTAGAGTACTACTGCTGTTCACGAGGTCTTGGGTTCGATTCCTGGGTCCAACCAAATGTTAGTATGATATTCAAATATTTGTTTCGGACTTAGGGTGTTTTCTGTGTATAATATGTATGTATTTACAAAAAATAAGTACATATGTATTTATATCTGTTAACTAGTACCTATAAAACTAGCTCTGCTTAGTTTGGGACTAGATGGCGTTGTGTGTTAAATGTCCTAAAATATTATGTTTTATTTATTTAGTGTTTAAGAAATCTATGAAATGCATCTTAATCATAAGCCCTTAATTCATGAAATGCTCTTCTTGTTCACATTAGCCTATTAAATTTATCCATTTAATGGACATAAATGCTCTCTTATTGTAAGGGTCCATCCATGAATTACATCATACCAATTTCATAGTTTCATTATACATTTATTACATTAGATTTTTTCCCATTTTTAGGGTTCCATTTCTCAATAGGAAAAAACGGAACCCTTATCAGGATCAATTTGTTGTCCAGCTGTCAAGACCCCTTTTTCTCAGGAATGTGTGAGGTATCAAGCTGAAATTAATAATAAATACTTAGACCTACTGTCCATTGGAGCTGTAAAAAAATCTAACTTTTAAGCCAATGCAATCAAACGATACTGCAGTTTATGCTGCAACCTTTCGACAACCGCAATGCAAGGGCATCAAACCCTACAAGGTACTTCCTGTAAACTCAGAATCTTGAAATTTAGTACGAAGCAACGTTTTATAGCACAGATAAAGTAAAAATTGCGAAAAGCATAAATAGTTAGGGCCATATTAATATACCTACGGCTTTTTGCGGAATCCTCGGTGCGCGAGTTCACACTACGTTTGTCACAATTCGTTGACCCCTTCCCTTTCCCCCCTAAATACTAGCATCGGTGACGCTGTACCGATTGAAACTGCTGAATCGCGTTCGATTCCCAGGACGGACTAAATGTTTGTGTGTTTAGCAAACATTTATTTGGGAACAAGCAAACAATGCTCTGCCATAAAGGTTGTTTTGTTTATGACATAACTAGCGACCCGCCCCGGCTTCGCACGGGTGCAATGCTTATAGTAAATACACTACAGAAAAACTGTGAACTATTTAATGGATGTTATTTATACATATAAACCTTCCTCTTCAATCACTCCATCTATTAAAAAAACCGCATCAAAATCCGTTGCCTAGTTTTCAAAATTTCAGCATACATAGGTATATAGGGACAGACAAAGACTTAGTTTTATACTAGGTAGTGATATATAAATAAAAAACAAGTTATGAAGTACTGTAAAAATATAATCCCTTTAGACTTATTACAATTATGTAACATGTGACATTATAAACAACAAAATGACATTAACTTTATATACCACAGTTATTCTAAATGTATATAACAATATATTACGAAAATAAAAATCTTATTACTTTGTTTATATTATTAACAACAATATTTAAATATAGATAGATAGAAAACTCTTTATTTGTACACCGTAATACAGATATAAAAAAGTACAGAAATTGACAAATGAATAAAGTATAAAAGGGCGGCTTTATTGCCGAAAGTAATCTCTTCCAGGCATGACTTTGAATACGTTACTAAATTATCGTAATCGACTCGATAAACATCAAACTAAGCGATAAAATTTATTGTATTACCACGAAACTTGATCATTTAAACCATTTTATTTTAAATGTGTAACGTAACTTTTAGGATTGATTGGCTGGCTCAATGGTCTCATAAAAAAAATCGAAAAAAAAACAATACAAAAACAACAACAAAAACAAAAACCCATAATGTCCCACTGCTGGGCTCGGGTCTCCTCTCAGGAGAGGGTTAAGGCCATTCGTCCCCACGCTGGCCAAGTGCGTGTTGGGGACTGGCAAGAATACGTTGTGGCTACGTAAATCTTGCCGTTGGATGTTTTTAAGCCGCCCGAAGGCCTCCAACTAAGCTTCACGACTGTTATCGTATGATAACAACCGGGACCGACTGCTTAACGTGACCTCCGAATCACGGAGACGCTCATGGTAACATGCCACCAGCGGTCACCCATCCAGGTACTGACCGCGCCATCGTTGCTTACCCTCAATGATTGTTTCTAATCACCGAGTGCAACTGGGCTATGAGCGCCACATAAAAAAAAAACAATAAAAAAAGGAAAAACGATAATATGTACCAATTTTAATATAAATGTTGGAAATTTGTATGAGTCATGGTGTGTGCACGTTTATGCGTGCGTAAGTATGAGTGTATAGTACTTTATGACCACTAGAGGGCGCCACATTAGATTCAGTGACACGTCATATAGCCTATAACTAGCGGACGATCAAGATACTTCTAACGATATCTCATTAGTCCAGTTCTAATAAGTAGTTGAGGAGCTGCTTACATAGCCTGTCAAAATCACAAAAGTCTCCCACTGGCTTTGCCGTAGTCGGGTAACCCTACCAATAATATAAACGCGAAAGTTTGTAAGGATGGGTGTTTGTTACTCTTTCTCGTAAAAACTACTGAATGGATTTTAAAGAAACTTTACAATAATATAGCTTATACATCAGAATAACACATAGGCTACAATTTATAGATACTAGCTATTGGTGAGCGATGGGATATTATAAATGAATAGAATTATTATTATTCCCAACGGCCACCACTAAATAATAAAAAATATAAATTCTTCACACTTAGTTCTACATTAAAAGCACCGTTTACATACACATATATAAAGAACAAGTAATAAATATCTCGGAATGTTTTTAAAACACTTTCATTAGCTTCATTTGCATGTTTGGTTGTAACATAGTTTTGATTTGTTTATTTTACAGAATTGTTATTTAAATGCTTTTTAAGATATACTCAGTTAAAGCGTCAAAAAATAATGTCCTACAGTTGGCAACTAAATTACTTTCTTCTATATAAACGCTCGTTTTGCACGTACACATATAGTGCGACACTATACGACATAACATCAAAAAATATATCCTAAAGTTTTTTAACAATAAATGAAAAAAATACTTAGCAAAACGGCGAAATGCCCATTTAAATATGTGTTATTAAATATACTATACTGCAATACAAAATTGGACCCACTTAACACGAATTTAAAACACTATACTCCGTTTACATTATATAGAGTTAAAACCTTTAGTCAACTATAAACTATTATTTAATTGTATAACTATGTATGTATGATTAAATAAAGAAATACAAACAGAAGTAATAATTACTTAATGTACACCTAACTTCGAAACATAAAATGAAGAGAATAGAAAGAGAGAAAACGTATGTAGCTTAGAAGACACAACCTAATGAGATATTCTGTAAATATTTTAAATATTTTGTTTTTAAATAAAGAACGCGTTTTTATTTTTTTTCTAATATTGTTTTTTAAATATCGAATGTAAGAAATCAGTCCATGACATATATAACTACTTTTTTAAATATGTCCAGGGAGTGACTTTGTGTATCTCCTATTTTTTAAGCTCATGTCTTTCAATGTCATCGTTAATGTAATGTAATGTTAAGGTATAAAAGTAAATATAATATATTTCACGCGTAATGAATTTATAATCGAGTTTCTTATTAAGCTCGACTATAAACAAAAACATCGGTTTAGCTAATAAATCGGATAACAATTAGTGTTCAGCGTTTTAGTGATCCTACGTGACTAGTTATTTTAAAACTAACTATAATAAAAAAAAAAAAAAATTCAACAAAATATTTCGTCCAAAAAAAGAATCAGACTCATTTCACATAAAACAAAGATAAATAATACAATCGATTCAGATCATGCCACCTATCGTTCGATGGGACGAGTGCAAACGTCACCGGATTCCGTAATGGTGGTCAGTTAACAAAGTATAAAGTCGTGTCGGTACAGTTAGAAGTGCATGAGGTTGGTGGGTGCGTAGGTCTCGTCCTGGCGGTTGGGCGAGCGGTCGAACTCGCGCACGGGCGGGGGCGCCTCGGGCTCGGGCGCGTCGTCGCCGCGGCCCCCGCTCTTGTGCTCCACGCGCAGGTCGCTGATGCGCATGGAGCGGTCCACGGACTTGCACATGTCGTAGAGCGCGAGTGCGGCCACGGCGGCGCCCGTGAGCGCCTCCATCTCCACGCCCGTGCGCGCCCGCACGCGCGCCTCGCAGCGCACGCGCACGGCGCCGCCCGCCTCGCACTCGCCGCGCGGCAGCTCCACGCGCACGCGCACGCAGTCCAGCGCCAGCGGGTGGCACAGCGGGATGAGCTCGGCCGTGCGCTTGGCGCCCATCGCGCCCGCCAGCTGCGCCACGGTGAGCGCGTCGCCCTTGGGCAGACGCGCGTCGCGCAGCAGCCGCAGCAGGCGCCCGCTCACGTGCAGCGAGCACGAGGCGACGGCCGCACGCGCAGTGACGGGCTTGGCCCCGACGTCCACCATGCGCGCCCGTCCGTCCGCGTCCAGGTGCGAGAAGGCGCCGCCCTCGTCGTCCAAGTCGGCGCGCGAGCTGTAGGCGCGCGCGGCGAGGCGGCGCGGCGCGGCGGGCGCCAGCAGCCCGCGGCGCGGCGCCGGCCCGCGCGCTGTGAACGATCCCACACACTGAGCCGCCGCGCTAGCCGCCTATGAGAATCATCGGCCGGTTCTCCATGCGGGCGAGATTCTCCATGCCTAGAAATACATCGGAGACCGTCGGCGAACTCAATGGATACTCGATACTCGACGAGAATCCCTTTGTCGCCTTCCCTCGGCTACCGGCCGACTTCTCTATAGGTCTATTTAGAAATTTGTCTCGCGAAAACATTTAGATTGAGATATGCTTATCGATATAATTATACACACATAAATAATATTAGCAAACAACATAAATGAACATTGATTAAAAACCGCATACTATATGTATACACAAACATCAATTTCGAATGTGAATATAAAATATTAATTTTATTCTTATAAGAGAGATGAAATACCTTAACAATAAGTTAGAACGTCAACTTCTTTTAAAATTTGCGTCTTTATAAATATTATTTTATCGTGTTAGTGTATTTTCAGTTAATTCGATTGATTGATAACCGTTAACCCCAGGGAGATAACTATATAGTAATAACATGGCGAATCGTCATAATGTACTTTTAATGACAGTGAATATATCAATTTTGATTCGTAATTGATGAAAACAACAATTGATGCTCCAAGCAACATATTTTGATTTGCACGCGAAACTTCTTTGTTTATTAATAACTACGAATTTATTTTTAAAGTTAATATTAATAAGAAAGAAAAGCTGATAGAAAGTTACTGCCACGGTTAATATATAAAAGCTGCAAGTAAAATACTGAAGCGATGGAGATGACCACAGTAAGTGAAGCATCTTTTCAAATTAAATTATGGACAAGCATAGAACATTAGTAAAATATTTTTGATAATGTATGATTTATAAAATAATTTAGGATACTAAAGCCAGAAGATAGGAGATGTATACATATATACAATGATTAGTTACAAGCAAATTAACTACAAACAAACCGATATGTTAAGGAATTAAACTAATTATCATTCGCTTGTTTATATTACTACTAGCTACTTGAAATTAATTGTATACTAGGCGTATTATTAATTGAATTATATTAATACCTTGTATTTGGCTCGAAAGACCAATGTAAGACATGTTACAAAGAAAGGAGATGAGGATAGAGTACCCATTGATTGATATTATAATAACCGTGGTATCATACTTATTATCACGTTAACACATTACAAGTAAGCGATGTAATACCAATGCAAATCACTGAAAGTAAACTAACAAAGTCATTATGATAATGCATTAGTCACTTTCAATTTTATTGTTCTGATATTATGACCTAAATTTGATTAGTTTCATGTGTTTTCTATAACTTGAATATATTGTGGCGCAGTGGTAAGCGAATGCGACTGCTGTGCAAGAGGTCTCGGGTTCGATTCCTGAGTCGGACCAAATGTTTGTATGATCTGCAAATATTTGTTGCGGAGTTTGGATGTTTTCTATGTATAATATGTATGTATTTACAAAAAAAGTATATAAGTATTAATATCAGTTTTCTAGTACCCATAGAACAAGCTCTGCTTAGTTTGGGACTAGATGGCGTTGTGTTTTAAAATGTCTGAACATATTTATTTATGATTATTATTATTATTGTTAACTAGATTAACATAATTAGAATAAAATAATTATTAATATACTAACTATATAGTTTTGTATAAAGATCATTCTACAAGCCTCGTCTCCAAACTAACTTGGGGTCGGTTTTCAGTCTCAGTTTTATTACGTACAGTTATGAATCCAGCGTCAGACCTCCAGAATCCAAGTTCTAGACGATATCGAAGTTCTGTAGATAGACTGCTGTCCGCTTTTTAGGTCTCCAAGTACCCTTAGCTATTGCCAAAGATGTTCGAGTAGCAACCGGCACCGACGGTCTATCGTACTCTCCAAGGTATTCAGCATAATGATAAAAATGCATTTAATATGTAGTGACGTGTATGCTTTTGCCCTTTATATAACGTGAAATTCTCAAAAGATTATTACGCATATTTTTGCCGTTAAACTGAAAAATATAAAGTTAATACTATGTATGGGCACTTACCAGCATGTCGAGCCTTCTTATTGTATAGTGCAGTTCGTACGAGCGCGTCGAGCCGATCGTCTGCTATGCCACTGCGCAAAGCGTCGCGCAACGACACTTCACTCGCACCAAACAGACAAACCTGACCAACAGATTTAATATTATATTGCTATATATATTATTAATAATAATTATTATTATCATTTAATAAGCTATTAGTTGAAACAGACGTCTTTGTTGAAGAACGGATGTCATGTCGTGTCCATTATATACGAGTATGTGCTAATCGCTGCGTAAATTTCTATATCGCGATGTAGGATTAAACGTTTTGCACTCAAATATCAATAAATATAGTACCTTGAGGTTCCCGTCAGCGGTAAGCCTTAGTCTATTACATGAGGAGCAGAAATTTTGCGTCATGGAGTGAATGAAGCCTACGCTGCCAGCATACCCCGGGACCTGCCACACCTGAGACAGAGTTAATTCATCAAAAGTTAAAGTAAACATTATTGGCGATAAACAGTTGTTGAAACATTGTTCGAACAAGTACATGGATCTGTTGATTCAAAGCCACTTGTTTCAATTATACGTTGCTAACAAATACTTCCATCTTATTGACTATTCAAGAGAACGAAATAATACTGTAAAAAATCTGTACAATAGGTACCAAATGAATTGGCTGCAATAAATGTAGATGAGCATGTCTTTCAATATCAGGAAACCCAATCCTGTAACAGTGTATAAGTCCTTGCCTATGTTACTCTTACAGAATTAGGCCTGATAAACAGATCTCTATCTGGCCCGTATAAACGTCGTACTCCTCTTAGTCGATTTTGGCCACAGTAGCCAATGTCAACGGAAACCACTCTACTAAGCATATGTTATAGACAGTTACACAGGTGCACTCTATGCTCCCTCACTCTTACTGGGATGGCTGCCAGACCGGGTAGAGATTAGGTGCAAGAACGACGGCTTCAGGAGGGATCACACCCCAACTTCGAAACTCCGAGCTATTACTAAGAATTTTTATAATCAGAAACCCCAATTACACTCTAATACCTATTTAAATTCAAACATATATACAGGTCTGTACAAATAAATGAAATTGAAGTGTCTGTTTATATTTCAATTTAACAGTTTTTCACTAAATGCATTTGAAAGTAAATACTTCTCAGGATAGTTGTTTTAGACTAGCTTCTTCTTATTTAAGGAGGTTTAATAACAAGCGCGGGTAACGCCACAGGACTTAACTAGTGGCTACATAAAATTATAAAGTCCAGTATGTATTTTGACCTATCTCAATTGTCAAAATGGTCAAAATTCGATCGATATCTTGCATCCCCAAGTCTAGACAGCAATGTGTAATTTCTTTCAGACATTTGTTTATGTCTCTGGAATGGCGGGCTAATGAAATACGCCAGAACAAATTCGCGAAATAATAAAAATACAGTAATTATTTCGGTTCAAAATACATTTCAACCAAAACTCCGATTTACTTTTCAAATCCAATCGGAATATTTTTATTGAAAGTCAAAATTATAGTCATAATACATTTTTGTACGTAATATTTTGAAGTGACTTGATTTGAAGATATCAACATCAATAAAATTAATGTATAACAGAAATGGTGGATAATTTTACGATATTCGTGCCTTGGAGAGCACGTAAAGCCGTCGGTCCTTCGCCCGATCTCTCCCCGGTCGTGTCGGATAACCTTCTCATCGCATTATGAGAGAGAGGGAACAGAGAGTGCACCTGTCTTTGCGCACATACTTGTGCAGTATAATATCTTCTGCGTACTTGGCTAGTCTACTGACGTCACTATAACGCTAGTTGTCTTCAATCTATAGATCTAAAGCTGTATCTCACTAAAGAACAGTTAACATTTATGTTGGCACAACCTGTTTGCGATAAGAGTTTCATACACCTCGTGTTAGCATGGAAAGTTGTAAAATGTTTCCAATTTTAGCAGTAAACATCGTGTGATATCCAGTCGCTAAGTGGGTGCACTCGTTGACAACATTATACTTAAACATGACGGTCACGAGCACGAATGATTTAATTGCAATGTTAATTGACTGATATTATCAGTGTTATGGCAAATCGAAGGCAAAGATGGTGTAATTTAAAAACGTAACTGGTGTCCACCTGAATGTTTCTAACAAACATCATTATTATCAACAGCCTTAAGTGTCCGATGCTGGACACGTGGTTTTTCTCAGCAACCGTCACTTCAAGGACAACGAACGTTGGCTTCAAATTCAACGAACTGTACTAAATTTAGACTATATACAACCAGAGAGTAGTGTCAATTGATTACAATCTAGAATGATCATTAATCTATTTAGAATACAATTAAACTAACCGTGGGAGAGCCACGCTTCGGCACGAATGGGCCAGCTCGACCGAAGTGATACCACGACCTCAGAGAAAACCGGTGTGAAACAGCACTTGCGCTGTGTTTCACCGAGTGGGTGAGGATACCGGACCATAACCCAAACCCTCCCCATCCCCCAAAAGCCGGCAATATGCCTGTGATGCCTCTGGTGTTGCGAGTGTACATGGGCGGAGGTAATCGCTTACCATCAGGCGATACGTCTGCTCACTTGCCCCCTATATCTTGAAAAATCAAAATCAACAACCCACAATGTCCCACTGCTGGGCTCGGGTCTTGCATAGTAAAAAAATAACCTTCCAGCCAAAAGTATATGTAGTAAAAACATATACAAGGACGAACACCTGCAATAATTACTTCGCTAGGTTTCCTTAAACGGATGCAACCGTCGGCACAAGCCAAATTATGCCCTACGTGCATCACAAAGGATTAAAATTTGCATTTTATTGCTAATTTACGTAGGAAGGTCGAGAGTTTGTTGCTCTAGGTTCGACTGTCTTATAAATAGCATTTATTTGTGTTGATATGCGTACATATTTCATGTGCTAATATTGAAGATACATTATGTTTGCATACTATTTAACGTTAGAAATCAATGACTTTGAACTCTTATCATTGGCTTGATTAACCCTCTAATTGTATTCGTATTGTCTTTGTCTATCTCATGAATAGGAGGTATTTGGACATATTTAAGATGGTTTGGTTTATTCGACTGTATTTTTAGATAACATTAAAGGCGCGTACCTGCCGCAAATATTGACAACTTTTGTATTTTCAACTCTCCAATAAGTTTCTGCACTTTTATCTCCTCTGAGCTGAATAGTTGAATATTTATCACAGACATTGAACATGCAATTAATCGTGGGAGAGCCACGCTTCGGCATGAATGGGCCGGCTCGACCGGAGTGATACCACGGCCTCACAGAAAACCGGTGTAAAAATAAATAAAAATAAATATTTCCGACATCAAAAAAAAAAACAAAAAAAAAAAAAGAAAAAAAAACAAAAAAAAAACAGCGCTTACGCTGTGTTTCATCGAGTGAGTGAGGATACCGGAGGCCCATACCCCAATCCAACGCCCCCTATCCCCCTCACTATCCCCTTTCCCCCAGGCCGCCATAGTGTGGGTCACCATGCTGCATTGTTCTTTTTCGCATTGAGGATGGTGACCACCACTCTTGGATTCTGCTCATGCTTTCCATCAGGCAGGGCANCCCCTTTCCCCCAGGCCGCCATAGTGTGGGTCACCATGCTGCATTGTTCTTTTTCGCATTGAGGATGGTGACCACCACTCTTGGATTCTGCTCATGCTTTCCATCAGGCAGGGCAGAGTCATTTTGGCAGCTTAAATATTAAAAAAAAAAAAATAATGCAAACAAATTTGGTTAAGTGACTCCAAAACGTTGCCTATACATTGGCTGGTATAAGTACGATAATTCAGATGATGATTCAGATTAATTCCAAAATATATATAGCAGGACCTGTTCACGATGAAATTATTTAAAAGGTCAATATACCGTACGCCATACAATAGAAACTATGTCTTAAAGTTGCGAAAGTCTAAAAACATATACAAACGTATTGACGAAATCTATGTAAGCTTTGGACCAAAATTAGTGACTTATAAATAGTATACAAATATCAAAATGGTAAATTATATTAGTTAGGAATTCAAACATGGAATAGCATAGTTTTAATATTGAAACTATGATCAAACGAGAACATCCCACGTTCATGCCTCATCGAGTGAAGAACCAAAGTAACCAAATAACTGAAACGTAATAAATACATACTGTAGCAGTGTCGTTGTCTCGCGGTTTGGCAGGCGTCAAGTCAGGGTAGCGAGCAAAGACGGAGCGCAAAGCGTCACGATATGGGACCAGCTTTGAGTCGTCCCACTTGTTCCCCGAGAAGGGCATGAACTCAATAAACCGGACCTCAACATCTCGATCACGTGTGTACTCCACAAAGTCGCAGATTTCATCATCATTGAATCCTATAATGAGTTTATATCAACTATGTTTATATCATGAACAACATATTTCCTATCTTTATTTAAGAGGGACGGAAATGTGTAACAGCAAGTCAGTTAAGAGAGCGATATTTGATTTAACTAATGAGCGAGCGTAATCAGAGGCATTGCAACCCTCCCTTCCTTGATCCTCGTAGGAAAGTACTCGTAAGAACCGCAATAGGGAATATGCATAATTGTTTTTTGTCTCAAATATTTTAAAAGGGTGGTTTTTTTATTTTGTGGTTATTTAAACTCGGAAAACTTTAAATAAAAAGTGAAAATTAGGAAGGGGAAATTCAAACTTACAAACCGCTTACTATTGGTCGAAACAAAATGTGACGTCGGTGGTCACGTCCTGGATATTATCAGAGTCGAAATTCAAACTGTGTTAGTAGTGTTTGTGAGAAAAATTACCTACTTCCAGTCTTCCATGATTTTTATAGCAATTAAAACTGCTTATAAGGATTAAGTAACTGAAACACTGAATAGTAAACAAACACAAAATGACAATGACGTCATTGTCAAAAGCGCGCGCAAAATGACGGCCTTTAAATGGCTCAAATTTAACCAGTATTTTAAATTTTACTTTAGTTTGACTATTTTCAAGCTTATTTATATTTTTTTTATAATATAGAGACGTAAATAATCAGATTAAAAATTAAAAAAAACATGCATATTCCCTATTGCATTATCTGTGTTTGTTGAGACGCAAGTGTACACGGGCAGCGGAGGTCACTTACCGTTGGATAATCCACGTGCTTGTGTGAAATCCTCAAATGGCCAATAAACAAAAAATATTTACATCCTTGTCATTATGACTATTGACTGATAGGAAAACAATATTTTACAAGAAATATTAAAAAAGACGCTTAAAAAGGCATGTTATAAAATTGGCGATATAAAAAAAATAGAACCAGGTATGTTAGTGGTAGGTATAGAAAGATGCACGTACCTTTCATTAGCACTACGTTGATCTTAACTGGTTTATAGCCAAGCTGCAATGCTAGGTCCACACCAGCCAGCACCCGGGATAGGCCCTGTATAGCATATTGATCAAAGAACGTAGAGTGGAAGGGCAAATTAAAACAGGTTTTGCTCAAACCAAAACCGTGCAGTATAAAGATGTGATAATGAAGATTTGAGAACGAGCAGCTAGCTGTGCTTGCAAGATTAAGAATTTAGCAGATGATTCGAACTGCGATTTGCAGACTTTTTACAGAGAAAAAACGTAATAACTTTAAAATAAGACTTTTCTAGCCTATTAATGAATCCAGCCGTGATTATCACTTAGTCAGAAGTTCCCCTTTCGATTTTGAGCGATACAACAGAAACTTAATTTTAGTTCATATACTTCAGTTTTCGAAACGATTTAACTATTGATAAACTGAACGCACGAACTTACTGCGCAAGGCACCTATGACGCGCGCGCTGAGCATACTTAACCTCATAGCTGGGGAAGTGGATATAGTTTATTGTACTCTGAGTGAATTCACATTGATAGCTTTGCAAAATTTGTTACTCTTAGGTTTAAGTAATTAGTTTTAAGCAAAATTTAATACTATAATAATATTTTTACAATATCGAATTGGATATAGTCTGTAAAGATATTGTAAGTAATAAATAAATAACTCGACCAATTCCAACCTTGAACATGAAGGTATTATTCTTTATCACATCGATAAACCAAATATGGGAAAATGATTAGGCAAACGATTATAAAGCTTGGAGAGTACCGGTCGTCGAGCCATCTGCTCATATCGTTCAGGGCGCAATGAATCCAGTGACACGTTGATGTGAGTGAGACCAGCACGCTGGTAAGCAGGCAAACGTCGAGTCAGCACAAGCCCGTTCGTGGTAAGCGCTACACTTTGCACGCCGGCTTCGCGCAACTCCGACACTACATCTGCTAAGTCGGCGCGTAATGTCGGCTCGCCGCCTGTCAATCGCACCTAAAAGATATCATTAAATAAAAAAAAACCAACAACTTTTGTGAGTTTTTTTAAAATCCTGCATTTCTATTCCTAGACTGACATAAAAAAACATTTTGGCCTAAATTAGCCATTGGTCACGGTGGTCACAGATGGTTTTTAGATTTAGTCGTTACTAGGAAAAATTGACATAGATTCAGTGTATGGGAACATAGATTAATACTTGCTTTGTCAACACCGGCCCGGACGAAAACGCGGGTCAATCGTGATAGTTCCTCGCGCGTCAGGAGTGCGCTGCGTTTTGAAAGAGGCACTCCTTCCTCGGGCATGCAGTACTGACCTGGAAAGAAATATACATTACAGCCTACGTTTAAATACAAATTGTTCAATACGGTTTGGCTTCATACCTGTCATGTAGTAAGCCAAGTGTTCGTTACAGGAATTTTGTTTTTTTCTGTCTTGTTTTGACTATTAATTTACCAGTTCACATCGATTAGCTGTATTCATAAAAGGCTTTAACTAAAGGTCGAGTTTACCTTCTACAATGATTACGAAAAAAAATTTCATGTCCATTAAATCATTACTTCCAAATACCTTGTTAGCATACAGTCCACATTTAGGTCATATCAAATTCCGCCCGCGCCCGCGTGTATATCTGTTATAGATTATCGGTTAAGAGTAGCCTATGTGTAATTCTGATGTACAAGCTATATTACTTTAAAGTCACATATTAATCCGTTCAGTAGTTTTTGCAAAATTAAAAGCGTAACATCCGAACATCTTTATTCACAAACCTTCGTATTTCTAATATTAGTAACATATATACATACCGTACATAATAATCATAATATGTATGTTTTATTACGTTTAGCACTTATAGTGTGGTATATTTAAATGTTTTCTATTAGATAATGGTTTATTACATCCATTCTTTGTGGCAACTCCGGTAGTTTTATGATACCTACTGCAATTTCTTCTTAGCTGTTTTTAATGCAATGAATAGGCATGATGACTAAATTGGAAAAAAACTGTTTTATGATGTGCGGAAGTATCTCCTATTGTCAAAAACAGTTATATTACTATATAAAATAAAGTTTTAGTCGGAAAAAATTTGACTTAAATTTTAAGTTTAAAATTGACGCCAAAACGCACGATGGTGTCATGACGTCCGTTTGTGACAGACGCGACGTCACCATTTGTCAACCAGTGTTAATTACAGCTCTTAAAAACAGTAAAATGATCGTCAAATACATCCAAACAAAGTCACCTTTATACATAAATGACGTAACGCGCTCTGATTGGTGTTCAACTTAACATGGCGGATTGCTGTATTTTGTAGTTTTATTTTTGTTATCACTATTATTCTCGCTCTAAATATGAAAATAAACACGACTTTTTTTACTCTTTGAGCCTCATTTCATCAGATAAATACATAATTTTAGTGGTTCTTGGTTACTGTCATCATGCTTATTGAGAGATTTGAAGAGTTTAATTCACCGTGGGAGAAGCATACCTCCGTACTAACGGAACCACTAGACTGGATTGATACATCCTTATTATCCTGGTTACATACCAGTGTAAACCAACTTTTCGATACTTTTTACACAGCGAGTTTTTACATCGGCTTCCCCTAAAGTTCCCCACAACAACCAATCCTGTATTGCCCAAATCTAACGGCTTTCCTCGACCCTCACCAGACTGACCATCATGTATATTGCCTACCCATGCTCCATCTTCCAGTACGTGGTCGCCAGTCGAGAACTCTTTGGCCCCATTATGGAACTCTGGTATCCTCAATCGGAATGCAAGCGCTGTTTCACACCGGTTTTCTGGGAGGCCGTTGTATCACTCCAGTCGAATGAGCCCATTCCCTCCTACGCGATTTCGTTCCATCGATTTAATCTATTCTACATAAGACAGATATTGGCAGCAAAGTTATAGCCTATTTCAGATTTTATAGGTCTATCAAATAAAACTTTAGGAACACGAAATCAAACAGATGTTGAACGAGAAACAAAAGATCCATTGCTCAAACAGTCTGTATCGATAGTATTGAGTTTATTATTTCCCAAAATTAATATTCTTCATCAATAATTTCAATAGAGTAGTTATATTGACAGAGTATTGGGTATGTTGGTTCTGTATAACGTTATTCATTTTCTCTGTAATGTCAACAAAACAAGGTCGTGTGTTTTGCGCTCCAATCATTTGGTACATTTTCAGTTTAAGTATTTTTACCAGTTAATTTAGGTTAATTATCACCCGAATATAGCGATAGAAGGAGGGTTATGTTTTGACGTGAAAGTAAAAGGGTGTAAATCAAAATTATAAAAAAAAAGAAGTCGGGTTTTTTTTAAATAATTCATTACTTGTTCGATGAAATATTTAATGTTTAAAGTCATTGCGGTGGTTGTAGGGATCGAAGCGTGATGTTTTATAGTACATAAATTTTCTTAATTAATATTATAGGTATAGTACATAGAAATAATATTACTCAGATAGTTGATTCAGTTACAGAAGAACAATGCTCGATGTTACTTTGGATCGTATCAAAAATTATCCGAACCTTTTGGCTTAAAAGAGTTATAACACGGAGACCGCGTCTCGGCAAACATAGGACGCCTACAGGCCAGATAGAGTGATGATTTGCACAAGTTGTCTGGTAGAAGTTGAATGCGAAAAGCCCAAAATCGATAAGAGTGGCAAGCAATGAGAGAGGCCTATGTCCATGAGTGGACTGCAATAAGCTGATGACGACAAGTAGGTACAGTAAAATTGTAAACTTTATAGTTCAGATAAATTTGGCAGTATTATGTAGAAAAGACCAAGTGTTTTATGGACTAGAGCGACAAACAAGCAGACGATTCCAAGATAATAAGTGGCTAGGTATTGCACCCCATGGTCACGTGCAACTCGAGTGCGTAACGACAGAATTACTTAACAACAGTTATTTGCGAGGTCATGAGATTATTGAGTGGTATATTAGGTCAATGTATACCACATTGACCTAATATGCCACTCAATCACACTCAAACACTAGACCAAAATCTCATTACTGAAGAGAGACCTATCTCTTGCAGTGGTTTATTCAAAACTGTTGATGATGATGATGATAGAAGATATATCATTATTTGCGTTTGCGTTTGAATTTGCACGTTCTAAGCACTTAGCTTCTGCTCTGAGTTCTAAGCATTTTGAGATCGAATGTCCAGAGCAAAGTGAAACACATCTATCTATTATTAGGTTGCTCTTGCTGTGATACTAGCCCCAAAAAAATTTACTTTATGTCTAACAACATGTTCTCCTATCTCTGGAGATCGGCCTCGAACTGGTGGGTGTAACAAGAGGTGTGAAAAGGAATATATCTTCTGATTCCAGGAGATCAAGTGCGTGCGTAGCTATTAGCCTTAAAGCATATGTCGGGCAAGTACTGGTTCGTAAAGGATGATAATGCATACAAAGTAGGATGTCGAAGATCGAGCGAAGTGGTAAAAAAAGATTCGGAAAACGTAAGCGTCGAGCAGCCGGGATTAGCGCTTGGATGACAATGATGGTGATGGGCAAATATTCTTATAAGGCCTAGAGAGTTTCAAAGAATTTTCATTGATAAATAAATAAAAGCCTTCTAGCACCTGTTGTAGCTGTTTGGACATAGATGCTTAATATGTCGTGAAAAAAGTTCACTTGACCTTTTTTGGAAAATATTCATGTATATGAATATATATTTACTATCTATGCTTAACTCAAATCCTTCCACCTGTCTTAAAACAGTTATTATCATATTTTATAGACATATATTGTACGTGAGAAGTGTCATATTGTGTTGAATATAACAATAATTATTCATTATATATGATACCTGTTGGACATCTACATGTGATTTTATAAATTATTGTTCTGATTATTTCATAGAAAATTATTCAATCAAATCAACAACCCATAATGTCCCAATGACCAACAATGACTTTTCCTCAAACCAATCAATTATATCTAATTATGTTCCATATTGCCAAGATTCAGAATGGATACTATGAAGAAAAGATATACAACAAATATGACAACTATAGCTATCACAACTAATAATGTTCTCCTAGCCGATTGCGGCCACGGCGGCCAGTCTCAACGGAGACCAGCCAAATATGCAGGAGATATTATAGTGCACAAGTGTATGCGCAAACACAGGTGCACTCCCTGTTCCCTCTCTCTCATAATCCGATGGGACGGTTAACCGGCACGATCAGGGAGACATCAGGCATAGGACCGACAGCTTTACGTGCTCTCCGAGGCACGGGTGTTCAGACCCCAATTTCCAAACTCCGAGCTATTATTTACATAATCAGAAAAACTCAATAACAATTTTTTGGCTCGGCCCGGGATTCGAACCCAAAACCTTACCCAATACCAAAGAGGCAGGCAACCACAACAAGCAACAGTACACCTAAACCAGAGAATGATGAGGATTCTTTTTGTCATATACAATTTAGGGTCAGCACCGCCGGATGGAGTGGCAGTGAAGAAACTAATTCAGTAACAATTTAAATTCAATCTAAAGTTACTCTCTTCTCTGCAGTTCTCGGTTAGCCCAAATATTTCTTGCTTAAGTTTTTACCTAACATTCAGTGGACTACCGTCCCGTCTATAAGTATTTATTCTTATAGAGTAATGTAAATTACTAGTCTTACTGTTTATCTTTCAGCTTATCTAAATGTTTTGTCAGGAGTGGGTGCAGGGCATGTGGTAACCACTTCATGAACATAACACATTAACCTTCACCGTTTATATAAATGTTTATCATTGTCTGAAACAATATGTGAACTGTTCATAAGGATAAATAATAAGTAAGTACATTTCTCAGCCACTCACACTAACACATTGTTTAGTCAGTAATTAATATTCCACTGTTTCATGAAAGAAAGATAGAAATTGATTAAGAAATGAGTCTAATTTTAATACTCCGATTGGGTAAAAATGTATAAAATAAACAGATTTGTATAAGGATTATTCGTTTAGTTTCTTACCAGGATAAAACGACGGAGCGGTCAGTGTGGAGGAACGGGCCACATGTTCCTCCAACACAAAGGGAGGATCCTCCGACCAGGCGAGGTGATCATGCCTGGCGGGCCACTGCCCAACGGTTAATGTTGGGAAGTTGTATATATGTTAATGGGCCCGAGAACTTCTATTGCAATGTATGCAGAATTGGTAGCTTTTTCGTGCACTACATTACTCCGTAGTTCAGTGTATCTTCAGTGGATGGCGTTGTCATATATTTATGTTGACACTGCATGTGGAAGTCGCCACAGTCAGTACCTGGATAAGTGACCACTGGTGGCATGTTACTATGAGCGTCTCCGTGATTTGGAGGTCACGTTAAGCAGTTGGTCCCGATTGTTGTCTTAGGATTAACAGTCGTGAAGCTTAGTTGTAGGCTTTTGGGCCGCTTAAAAACATCCAATGGCAAGATTATGTAGCCACAAAATAGTCTCGCCAGTCCCCAACCCGCACTTGACCAAAGCGGGGACGTATGGCCTTAACCCTCACCTGAGAGGAGACCTGAGCCCAATAGTAGAACATTATGGATTGTTGATGATTGATTGAAGATTGATATTTGTTTAGATTCCTTTAAATTTGATGAATTATGACCTTAATCCTTTTTCTCACTTAATGCTTAATACATGAGACCTTGAAACATCCATTGACATTGTAACAACATAAAATAAAATGTTCATTCAGCTGTCATGTGTTACTATTAGTTATCAACATAATTTTTTAAGAAAGGTTTTATTTTGTTTATCTTCATCTACATCAGGTTGTTCTACATTTAATTATTTTTGTATTATACATATTATAGTCTTCCATAAATGAGGTAGCACAAGATTAAAAAAAAAATTGCATGTAAAATTGACTTCTTGTTTAAGATAATACACAATAAAAACAATACCTCTATAGTAAATGAATAGAAGTATGTATATAAATAAGTTATACCAGAGGTAAACATACCTACCTAAGAAACATATACTATACTTACTTAAGAAGTCGAAGTACTGTCATAAAAAAACATGGCATTAGCATTTGTTTGCTAATAAGATTTCATTTTCATTACCAAGTCCTAACATTGATAATTATAGTACAAGCAAAACTGATTAGATTTTCTCTTATTTCACATAAAATCATTTTTTTCTTTTTTAGAATTTTAAAATAAGAACTCACATCGCAGATTGCATCTCTCAGTCAGAGAAATTCGTAGATAGTTGTGACGTCTCCCGAATGTATCCACAAGTGGCTTGGCGGCGCTCGGGGCCGGCGCACCCGCCTCCACACCTCCTTCCTAACATAGACATGGAACATTCTCATGTATACGTCAAGTACAATACACAATCACTCTATCTAATAAAAAATAACTCGAATTTATACCTGTCTTGGACTTGCATTAGCGAAAGATCTGTTATTATAGACCAAGACCCGCGACTCTGGCCTTAGAAACTTCGGTCCAGAATTCGTTAGTGAAATTACTTTTATCAAATTATTTCTCATTATAACAGAATCGACGAGCGGCAACGGTAAAGTTTATGATATGTTTGCACTTTTGCAGCGCTACGTTGAACTGATAGCAGTTTGCAACATACATGTCACATTTGCTGACAAACAAACAACCCAGAAGACTTCTTGACATCTGACAGGCCGAATCTGTCACTTTTGACCAGAGTTGCTATTCTCACACTTAGTAAGAATTATAAACATGTTTTTAGTCGAATATTTTTCGAAATAAGAACAAAAAATATTAAAAACATTCAATAATCGCGTTTATTGAAATAAATATTTGAAAAAGCTATTGCATTTTGAAAAAATAACTTGACATAGAGAATTTAACTATCTATAAATTATTTAATTGCCATCACAATTCATATATCGAAACAGTCCAAGCACAGTAAATCTTGAGCCCAAAAAAATAAATGATACCAATTATCTGCTTTCATCTTTTGTTACGTTAAACATATTTTTTCTAGTTAAATAGACGTTGATTGAATTTGCAATGGGCCATATAATGAAAATTTTGAAAAATGAAAATTTTATTTAACATTCTATTTGATTTTTAGCAATATTTTATGTTCTTTGACAGGTTTGATCACAACCGCAACCAACAAAACAGATTTATGTCAGTTCGAGTTCTTAAGTGTAATAAATCGAGGGAAAATAGAGTTGCCCCCAAGTTGTTCTAACCCAACGCATTGCAATCACATCTCACATCACTTATGACATGACACATATGACATTTCATTCAGTGCACTATATTTATGTACAAAACAAAAATAAATAACCATAGAGCCATTAAATCAAAAGTTGAAGTTGAAGTTGAAAAATAAATATTGGTGATCTATTTACTAAGAAATTAATAGTTAAGTTCAATTTAACAGAAATATATTTAAAATGTCCTTGTTTCCTGCTTATGCTCAAGATTCGAATGAAAATAATGTGGACCAAGAAGGTAGTAATTTGAATTTCATTTTTGTGGTATGCTAAGGTAATAATCTAATTCAGTAATAAGTATATTGTTTATTTGGTAGTTGCTTGTATGCCAGAAAGTAGCAGTGTCACATTAGCACAAGAGGCTCAACTCCTGGAGAGCGAAAGTGAAGAAGAGCGGCATACAGAGGCGTCCGCGGTGTCACCGGTACCCGTGGACCGTAGTTCTTCGCAGCTAGATTCTGACGAGTATTATCTCGATCGCAAGTTTGACTGTGGCAATTTAAGAGTTTCGACCCTCTACTATCCAGGCAGACCTCAGTAAGATTTTTAAAATTATATTATTCAGATGTATAGGTAGATAAAGATATTCAGAGTTTTGTTGTATAAAAGTAACCAAACATACTTTGCTTATTATAAAAATCTTAGTATTTGACTAAGTTTTATCACAAATTGCAATATTACATATTAACGAAAAATTTACAACCTTTAATTCTTAATTAACTCACTTTTTCCATTATTTGATAGCAAAATGGAAGTCTTATATCAAAGTTAACAGACTTGATTTTAATGAATATACCTATTTTTCTTGAAGGTAGGTTTTTAGGTTTTAAACTAACTTCTCAAGTCTTTGAAAGTTCTTAAGTCTATCTGTATTGGAATATACATATATATACATATATGTATGTATATATATACCGCTCGCATGTTTCTGTGAGCCTGACATATCATTCAGGTCGAGCCGATCTAGTCATGCCAAAGTGTGTCTCTCACACAGTAAAATTATAATACATTGTAATCCTTTGTGTAGTTTGAAAGATCTAAGACACAAGACAGGCACAAGAATAGGAGACAACTTAATTGTATACTATGTTATGATTTTTTTATTAGATATGAAACGCAAAAGCGCGCAGCAGTGGGATTGCAGAAGCGCGAAGGTCGTGGCATGAAGCGACGTTACTTTGAAGTGGCTTTAAATGTCTTGCCCGACTCCCTTATGTTTGATGAGGAGTTGGCAGAGCGTAATAAATCGTACCGGCAAATGCTGACAGATCAGCCTACAGATGAAGCACTGTGGCTCCGATTTATTGATTTTCAAGTAAGTAGTTCACTGCTTTTATTTTATGCACATTACCAGTGTCAAAGGTGGACTTAATGCAGTTGACCTTACCTTTCCTTTTTTTCAGTTATCACAAAGCAATCTCTGTTTCTTAGTTGCGTTGTGTCATCTTGTTTACCTTTCTTTTCGTAATACTCCATATTTTCAAAGAATGCCTGAAGTGCTTGATGGTAACAGGTTAGCCTCTAAAGTCATTAGGATTAAAACTATAGTGATTAAAATGTATCTCATGATATTGTTTTAATTTGATAATTATTTAATAATTGACTAGATAATACTTGACTTTCAAGTAAGGCGGAAAATGTTAAACTTTCTTTTCTCAATTTTTTTAAGGTGTACCTTGTTAAAAATATTAAAAAATAAACTATTCAATAAAATATTATGCTCAGGAACGTTGCCGTGATGCAGAGGCGGCAATGGTCGCTGCGGAATCCGCACGAGAGCGCCTACCGAACTCTACGCGTGTTCGAAGTGCCTTATACCGACTGCGTTCGCGCGTTTTAGTTCCCCGACGTCGCCTTGCCTTGCTGCGTGAAGATATTGCTAAATGTAAGTGCTAACCTACATACCTACCTACCTACCGGAAGACTCAGCACTGGTAGGCCCACACACAAGGTGGTTAAGAGCGCAAGAAGCTGTTGGTTGCGGACAGAACAGAACCGGTTGGGCTTCTTCCCAACAGCCACCTCTAAAACTGCCATCGCTGGTGGTAGTTAGGATAACTTTATTTTTTTACCAACCACCACAACTGGAGACGGGAACTAGTGTAAACAATAAACCTTCTTTCCAATGGCTATCACTAAAACTGCCACCACTGGTTCCTACTTTTGGACTTACGATGTTGGGACAACATTTTACATCCATTCCTGACCACCACCATTGGAGGTGGTTGGGAAAAAATATGAAAGTTGTCTTAACAACCACTTGTGGTGGTAGTGGCTGTTGGAGAAACTTGAGGGAGGGCTATGTCCAGTAATGCACATATTTTGGCTGAGATGGATACATGCTAACCTGCAGGTCTTTTTATAGATAAAATGCATCATTTTCGTTGAAGGTTCCAAGTCTGAGCAAAACCCAGAACTGACGACGGAGCTATGGCTGCGACTGCTGGATACGGTGGCTCAATGCGGTGACGGTACTGAACTGGAAGAGACAGCCGCTGCAGCGCTGAGTGCCACACGTGGCTTTCCTTCTGCCTACCCTCACATACTCTATGTATATGGTTAGTGTTTTTTTCTCTTGCTTTTAAAACTATTTTTATTATACTTTATGCACATAAATTATGATAAAAGTGACATAATTTCTTAACATTTGACTTTAGGGCTCTTTAGAGCTAAAAAGATGTTAGACGCACTAAAACGGTAGGTAATGAAACTTGTGCTTACCTAGCATTAAGAGATATACTGAGTTGTCTGGTGTACAATAAAGTAATTTATTAATATTCTTTTTAAAGTATGAAATTAAACTTGACATTTTGAGTACCTTAAATCGTGGGCGAGCGACGCTTCGGCATGAATGGGCCGGCTCGACCGGAGTGATACCTCACAGAAAACCGCTGTGAAACAGCGCTTGCGCTATGTTTTATCAAGTGAGTGAGGATACCGGAGCCCCATGTCCCAATCCCTCCCCCTATCCCCCAAAGCCCGGCAACGCACTTGTGACACCTCTGGTGTTACGGGTGTCCATGGGCGGCGGTAATCGTTTACCATTAGGCGATACGTGTGCTCGTTTGCCCCTTATAACATAAAATGACTGAGCCTGGCTCAATATTTAAGCATGGCGTGCTTAGAACACGTAGGACTACCTTTTCTTGAAGCAGTTGTTACAACTTTGTGAGCAGATTAAATTCGATTTTAGTACAGTTCTGAAAATATAAATAAATACATGAGAAAAATAATTTGGTTGATTCACATACTAAACGGTACAAATCTCGTAAACATTCATAACATATTGCCAGCGGTACGGGTTTTGCCATTTTCCTTTGATTTTTGAGAAAGGGCATAGAGTCTACTATTTGACGTAATAACCGAGATATACGCGGGCAGAGCCGCGAGCAAAAGCTAGTGTATATATATATATACAAGAATTGTTCGTTTGAAGGTGTTTTGATTATACCAAATTGGTTTTTAGGTGGATATCTCCGATCTGCCGGTCTCTGGGAGCGATTGGTGTTACTCCTCGAGTTGGTGGCCTCAATGAATTTCCCACCCGGCGTATTCCCACCTGCACAGGACCCCGCCCGCCTCGAAAGGGTGGAGCAAGAATTACTGGATACTGAGGACAAGGTGTTTTTTTTTATAGTAATAAGTATTAAGAAGAATTTTCAATAGAACTTGAGTATTAAACGACTGCTGTCCTAGAATACATGTTTGCATTTGAGTTTTGATTTTTTCTTTGTATAGTATGTATGTATTTAGAAGAAAAGACAACAACAACCAAGAAGGTCTGTTTAGTTTGAGATTAGAAAGCGTTGTACGAATGTAATATAATATTACGATTATTTTATTAACAAATGTATATAAGATACAAGTATGTTGTATCCATCAGGCAGAGGAGAGTAATTTTGGCAGGGTCATACATAAATAAATATACTAAAAAGTATCAGCCCTCATATATCGTATACAGGGACTAACTTATCGTTCTGGAGACAAAACTCATAATACGTGCTGTATTGAAGAGTACTTGATCAAGGCTTTTAGGTCTTTTACACTCAATGCCGCCGGCATGACCGACGATTAGGCTGCGTTGGAATGCCGCCGGCATCGTTGGGTCGTCAGCACAGAGCGCAGAAGCGTTGAGCATTTAATCTATGGGCTGATAGTATTATTATTATTCGTGCAGGCGATTGCGAGTGGTTTGCCACTGAGTACGGTGTGGGTGCGAGTGGAACGAGCTCGTGCTGCGGCTCACTGGCGGGCGCCAGCCCCCGGGGAGGGCGGTGTGGCAGCCGCTTTAGACGCCAGCGCTGATCCTCAGCGTACTCCGCTAGCGGCCGACGTGGCTGAGCTGCTTCTACCTGCACGAGCCGCTGATGCACCTCTTCTGCTACTACAGGCTCTGCGCCTCGTCAAGGTCCCTCTGTTACCGGCTGCCGGCTACGTGACAGCAGCATTAGATCCTAGCAACGATGCCATGGGTGAGATTTACGTCACACTTTATATCATCAGCTATCCACCAGTGAAAGACCCGTCAAAATTCAGCCGTTCCATAGATTCGCCGAAATAAACAAACGTATGACAGACAATTTTTTTTTATGTCAGTATCGTAAATACTCTCATATGCATTGAGTGAAAAACTGTTAATTTGAAATAACAAACGCACGCGTTCCAAGCTTTCACACGAAACCATAAATTCTTGAGATCTGATGGGACAGGAAGCGAGACTCGTTTAACGTGTCACTATTTTCTTACCGCGAACGGAGTACAGATTATTCCATAAGGGCGTGTACAGTGGCAGTAGGTTAATGTCCCCGACATTGCTGAAGGTGACAGCCGCTGGGCAGCTTGCGGCGAGGCGCTGCTGTCGCTGGTGAGGGCGGGGCGGCGCCTGCCCCCGGCGCACCCGGCGCGGGCGCGGGCAGGCGCGAGGGCCCTGCTCGCGCACTTCCTGGACCCGCCGCACTACTTTGCCGATGATGCCGGTTCGTTCTTATACCACTAATCTACTTCATCATTGCCGTTTCTCCTTTAGGTTGTAACTATTACCGGTCAGGAAACACGGTTGGGCATGTATGCCGTCTGACATAACTTTAATTTAACCAATGTTTAAATAGAAATATACCTATGTGGTTTGTTTGTTTTGAAGAATGAAAGAGTGAGTGTTGGGAAATGCCAGAGCCTTCAAGTTGTAAAATCCGAATGTGTAAAAGTATCTGTAAAAATTTACTTCTTTTTTTTTTTTTTTTTTTTTTAATAAACATCGTTTGTTATAATTTACAAATATCTAAATTAACTCTTAAGGAAAGTATTTAAGATCTCCGTCGTGATGATGAGGATGATTAAATACAGGGTGTGTTAAGGTGTCTGTATTTCAAGGAGCTTTAGCTGTCTGAATATATTTATTAGAATATAATTAGGTAATTATACATTTAATATTAGGTATTTATAAATTTTAATCTATAATAAAATAGATCGGGTAGGTTCTAAGCGTACGAGGAGTGAGTGAGAGGTGCTATCGCTATCTCAGTGGTGTAACTGCCTCGTTGGTCTAGCGGTTGAAGTATGCGACTGCCAATCGCGAGGTCTCGGGTCGGGGAAAAGTGTTGTTGAGTTTTTTTGATTATAGAAATACTACAGGTCGGAGTTTGGAAATTTGTCGTCGGAACCCTTTTGTCTCAGAGAGCACGTAAAACTGTCGGTACTGCGCTTGATCTCTCATGATCGTGTCGGTTAACCGTCCCAACCGATTATATGAGTGAGGAAACAGAGAGTGCACCTGTGTGTGCGCACATACTTGTGCACTATATTATTTTCTGCGTAGTTTTGCTATAATCGGCTAGGAGAACATGTAATCGGTGTAGCGCTAACAGGTAGGCAGGACGCTAAGAGAGCCCTACGGCCGCGGCTTACAGCTGAGCACTGAAGTATAACGCCTTGACAATAGATTCAGTACGCTGTGTTGACATCCCGCTACAAGAGCATTTAGACATAAGAAGTTCGTTCAAATACACATTCAAATTATGAATTAACGCTTTTTACATATCGGACTGTTTAAAGATTATAAAAAAAAAATTCATTGGCAGTCGTCAGAAGGGAACAAATACCACTGCAAAAAAAAGTAAAACTTGAAACACACCCTATACCAACTTTTCTGTCTAGCTTCGTGCAGTAGACCAAAACCTCCTTACTAAGTCGAGCTCGTGTGTGATGCCCAGCAGTGGAGTGTTTAAGGTATTGAATACCTAGTGTGTATGACTCAGGATATTTAAGCTGGGTGAGCTGCCTGTGGGAGGCCAGCTGCTCGTGGGCGAGCGGCGCGGCGCGAGTGGCGCTGCTGTGCTGGCGCCTGCGCTGGATGCACTCCTTGCTGCTCTTGCTCGATACACAGGTAAAGCGTTCAAGAATATGAAACAAATAATAAATAAACGTAAGGGCAAATTTGCTCTATCTTTTGTATACAAGTTATATTACACTAGCAGCCATGCCTAGGTGACATGTTAATTGCATTTATGTGCACTTTTTATATACGTATTATTTCAGAACTCAGTTCTTAGGATTAAAGTGTTATTCCGGTTCGAAGGACCATAAAGACGTCTTGAAAGATACATCTTTATAGACCTTCGAGCCGGATATGAACTAGTGACCTACGGATTTTGTCTACTTGTCATGTATTATAATAGGAATGTACAATAAAATATTCTTTACTATTCTTTGTCCAAGTGCATTGCGACTACAGTGGTCCTAAATTATGTTATTTTAAAGGTAAAAAGCAATTGTTCTCAAAAAATACCGTATTCCAAATTAATTATTCGTGCCTGTAAGGCCTAATATAATAAAAGTGATGTAATTAGGAGGAAACAAGTGCGAAGGAAGCCCGTCGTATTCGTTCAGAGGCGCGTTTAGCGCTGAAGCGCTGGGCAGGCACGTCTCCGCTACCCTTCGCGCAGTTCGCACGTTTAGAACAAGCTGCGGCAGGACCAGAGGCCGCTCGTCGTACAGCGCTTCAAGCACTTCGGGCGGCACTTCGTGACCGAGACACACCGCCGGCACACCGACTCTACATAGCCAGGTAATACTTGTCAGAATGTACCACGAAATAGAAATTAATTTCTGGAATTTCAGCATTTTTTTTTCACACTTTATATTAGGTACAGCATGATGTACCAAAGATACTACGACAGCGAACTACGAAGTAACTATTAATTAATTTATCGCGATATATAAATTCTCCGATTAGCGTAGGCATATACAATTTCCTATATCAACCGTTGGGTCGCGACCCGCCAGGCATGATCACTTCGCCCGGTCGGAGGATCCTCTTCTTGCGATGGAGGGACATGACACCCGTTTCTTCACATCCATCTTCATCGATTTTAAACCTGGAGGAGAAAGGCCAGCATCAAGAGATGCGAGCAAATTACGCTTTCCTTGAGGGTGCCAGTCTAGAAACTTCTTGAATATGTAATCTAATAATAAAATTGTGGATGCCGGAGTAAAATGTTTGCATAGTAAATAAATAAAATAAAATAAATAAATATTTCGGACATCTAACACACAACGCCATCTAGTCCCAAACTAAGCAAAGCTTGTACTATGGGTACTAGACAACTGATATTAATACATGTAATAATGAAAATAAAAACTGACAAACTGAGTGATTTCTTGACATTTATGGTGGTGCTACCAAATAATCAAAGCTAGAAAACTAACGACTAGGCCTGACTTCGTAATCGTCTTTAAAATTCTAGACTTTCCTCTAATTAAATATCCATGCTGAAAATTGCATTGAAATCCGTTGAGTAGTTGAAAAGGTTTCCGAACGAACTACGGAAGCTACTTCATTTTATACTAATAAGGGTGTGGCGACTTCCACATACAGCGCAACAACATAAAATATATGACAGCGCCATCTACCGAAGAAACATCGAACTACGGAGCAACGAAGAAAAACTAAGAAACTACCAATCCTAAATCGCGCAATAGAAGTTCTCGCGCCGATTAACATATATACAACTTCCCAACATCAACCGTTGGGCAGTGGCCCGCCAGGCATGATCAACTCGCCTGGTCGGAGGATCCTCCCTTTGTGTTGGAGGGACATGATATCCGTTCCTCCACAAGGGGAAAAAAATCAGTTTAACGTTTAAGGGTAGTATACTAATTTTTAAGATAATGTCCACCTGTTTACTACTTTTGCAGGGTTGTGAATGAGGTGTGTTCGGGCTCGGCTGCAGACTGCGCTGGCGCTTGGGCCACGGTTTGCAGCGTTCTACACCAAGACTTGCCTGATGATGACCAGCTCGCCACACCTCCTCCGCAGCAGTTACTCGATGCTGCGTTACGTCAGGTAGTTAAAGCGTTACTTAGCTTTTTTTATGAAATAGGGCAAACGAGCAGACGTATCGTCTAAAGGTAAGCGAATATCGCGCCCCATAGACACCCGCAACACCAGGGGGTCGCAAATGCGTGGCATTTGGGGAATGGGGATGGGGCTGGGGGAAGGCTTAGGGTATGGGCCTCCGGTGTCCTTAAACACACGGTGAAACTCGGCGATGTTTCATACCGGTTTTCTGTGAGGCCGTGGTCCTCCGTTCTCCGGTCGAGCCGGCCCATTCGTGTAGCTACTCTCCCCACGGCTCTCCCACGGTAATCTCGGATGTCTAAATTATCATGAATACGGAATAACACGTAGGCTACTATTTACCACGATAGCTGACATACACGTAGACGGAGCCGCGAGCCAAAGTTAGTCTATACCAATTATATAAAGTTTGTTAGATTTGAGATTGTAGCGGATGATTTCTCGATCTACTAAACTGAAAATTCTTTTACCAATAGATAGCCACATTATTTGTGAATGTCACTATTAACCACAAAAACATGGCAATCTATCATTATTAGTGTTAAAAATACGAATAAATAAGCGTTGAACAAAGATGCAAAAAGGTGCTAGTATAGAATAAAGTTGCCCCTGGTTCTTATATTCTTATTCGTTCAAACTACTCGACTAATTTTAATGCGGTTTTCATTACTGAGAGAGTGATTCAAGACTAATCCGAAATTTTTTTTCAATCCGTACCAGTAGTTTTTAGGGTTCCATACCCAATAAAACAGACAACAAATATTTTTTTTTTATATGTTTATTTATTTAGAGGCTTTTATTATAAAATACATAATATTTTAGCCCCATCGTGGCTTATTCTACGATACTAACTAACTTAGAGACAGAGGAAGTCATTATTGTGCAAAAATCTCAAATAGGTCTAAGGCCGCATTTGTATTAGGATTGCTTAAAATGGCAATGAAAAGTAAGCATTAAAATTATATTTGCACATCAACGAGTTCCTTTGGTTTCGGTATTTAACACAATCAACTAGCAAGTGTTGGACATCATCAAAGACTCCGCAAGTTTCACAATTTGGCGTATCAACTTTTTTCATAAGATGTCCAAACTTTGCAGATGGATAGTGGCCTGAACGCAGTGGCCTGTGCTATAACAATTACCTTTCTATTTATCTTACTTAGATTATCCTACTTATTAAGAAACCATGGTATCCTAGCAGGCTGATGTTGAATGGTTTTGTACCATTGTTTTGCGCCATGAAATATTTAGTAAAAAACGAGTGTTTTTAAGGACGCGTCATTTTATTGCGTCCCGCAATCATATATCAGGCTCTAATACAATAGACGTTATTTTTTCGCTCGTTTTTGCTCGATATTTACGGCAGACGGATTCGCTGAATTTTGAGATTATTATTAAACAACCAAATCAACACTTAATGGCCTTATAATATTATTATAAATTTAATTAATCAGTTGAGGAGTCTAGTAAATTGAGGAATAATTTTCATGTATAACATGTTGTTTTTGATGCAGTGTGAAATGGAATGCAGTCAATTGGAGGCCCAGCTGGAGTCCGGAGAGGAGTGTCCGGTGCAGGCGGACGCTCGGCTGGTGTGGGCGCTACTGCCTTCCACGGCCGAGTGGGGCGCTGCCAGGGCTTCGCTGGCTCCAGCTCCTCGCCGCGCAGAGCTTCTGCGGCTGATCTGTCGAGATGCTGAAAGGTCTATGGTCAGTACCTTAGCCTAGCTCTACCTAGCTTTTAGGACGTATGTAATTAATAAGGGTGGTAACACTCCATATTGTTAATTCGTTCTTTATATATCAAATTTGTAAAACTTAAAGCTAAACAATGTTAACTCGATGGTTGAGACGTCGGTGCATCTGCTTAAATCGCATTTTAATTTCGTTAGCAGTACTCTAAAAAATAATTATACTATTATTCTATAAATATAGTTTCCATCACGTCGAAATTAATAAGAAATACACATATTTTTTTTGTAAATAGAAACATACTATTGATGTGTGTGTGTGACGCATTCAAAGACGTATCGTGTCATTGCGCCTGCAAAAGGTATGATGTTAGTAACCAAGAACCATTAAAATTATGTATTTATCGGATGAAATGGGGTTCATGGAGTATAGAAGTCGTATTTCTTTTCATATTTAGACCGAGATTAATAGTTAATTTACAAAAATCAAATTACAAAATACAGCAATTCGTCTTGTTTAGTTGAACACCAATCGGAGAGAGTTACGTCACTTATGTATAAAGGTCAATTCGTTCGAATATAATCGACGATCACTTTACTGTTTTTAAGAGCAGTAAATTGTTAAAAGCAGCTCGTTATAATTTACTCTGGTTCACAAATAGTGACGTTGCGTCTTACATAAACAGACGCCATGACACCATCAAGCGTTTTCTCGTAAATTTGAAACTTAAAATTTAAATCGCAATATTTTCCTACTAAAACTTATTTTTTTTTTTGTAGAATATAACTGTTTATGACAGTTGGAGATATTTCCGAATATTATTATAGAGTTTTAAAATGATTTATCATGGCTATTATGTTGAGCGCGGTGTGTGCAGCAGGGCGGGCGCTACCGCGAGCAGAGCGCGTGCGCGCTGGTGGGGGCGGGCGCGCGCGAGCACGCCGCCCTGCACACGGCGCGGGCGCTAGCCTCGCTCTTCCCGCACAACGCCTACCTCGCACTCGGTACGTGCATTAACCACGACATTTCAAAACCTTACATTACGACATTTTTACCGTGGGAGAGCCACGCTTCGGCATGAATGGGCCGGCTCGACCGGAGTGATACCACGGCCTCACAGAAAACCGGTGTGAAACAGCGCTTACGCTGTGTTTCATCGAGTGAGTGAGGATACCGGAGGCCCACCCTCACCATCCCCCTTCCCCCCAGGCCGCCATAGTGTGGGTCACCATGCTGCATTGTTCTTTTTCGCATTGAGGATGGTGACCACCACTCTTGGATTCTGCTCATGCTTTCCATCAGGCAGGGCAGAGTCATTTTGGCAGCTTAAATATAAATAAAAAAAAATAAAAAAAAAGAAGCTAAACCGCTTCCACTTTCAAAATCATAAGTTTTGGGCATAAAGAAAACTAATTATTAGTATAAACCGAGATGTATTTTGATAACAAGTGGAGATAACTATCGACACACACAGAACAGCGTACAAGAGCAGTGTTGCTACACATCACAGATGAAAAACAACCAATATGACATTAACATTAGAATGACATATATTGCGTTTACAAAATATACACTAACAAAATCATTCATTCGATCGAGATATCGAGTGATATTTGAACGTTAACTTGACGCTACACTTAAAAATCATAGTTAGACACGAACAGACGCCACGGTATGTACTGGATTGTATTATCAACGTAAATTAGGTGAAAACCTACCACCAAAATCTATCCGCTCATGTCGATCTATAACTTCCAGTTTACAAAGTGCGTAGAGCCTTATGAAAAAAATAATGGCAAAAAAACTAGTCTTTAGGTAGTGTTAGTATTAAATAAATACGTTCAGACATTTTAACACACAACGCCATCTAGTCCCAAACTAAGCAGAGCTTGTACTATGAGTACTAGACAACTGATATTAATACTTATATATTTATTTTTTCGTAAATACATATATATTATACATAGAAATCTTTGCAGATCATATAAACAGTTGGTCCGACACAGGAATCGAACCCGAGACCTCTTCCTATTACATGTAAGAGAAACAGTATATAGGCTGTTATCATCTAAATTGTCTGCATTCGCAAGTAGTATAGTGACCACCGTTTTTGGGTTCAACTCACACTTTCGTTCAAACAAAATAAACTTACTTCAGCAAGCTTAAATATAAAAAAAAAAAAAAAAAAATTCTTTCATTTTTCCGAATGACAACGATTCATGCTTTTTAAATCTATTCCCATTTCCTACTTGACTCTTCTTGCCAAAAGTCTTTTGGTGTAGACTCCAGCACACATAATTTCCAGGGATCCTACTAAAGACCGACCAACACATTCTTAACTAAATTCTCTTCCTATCATGATCATGTTCCCATTATTGCATAACATTAGAATTTAGCTCAATATGTAACCCTGGAAAACTGTCTTTTTAAGCTGCCAA